>JASUUJ010000155.1:600000-862576 GCA_030449895.1 Citrus mangshanensis
AAAACTACTATATAAGAAAAACCTAAGAAATATCCTAATTTAAGATTTACAGATTCTCATTAAAAAAGGAAACGCATTTCCTAACATTATGAAGTGAGAGGTTATCCTTACAGCAATACAACTCTTGTGACAGCGGCAACAATGTGCTTATGATAATGGGAATCTACCCAAATTGTATCTAAGAGCATCTCCAAAAGACTCTTCAAATAAGATTCTACTTCTTATTTGAAAATCCATATCAATATTAAACACTCCAAAAGATACGTTAATTTAGATTCTTTAAATAAGATTTGTTTCTCACTCTTCAATATTGCCGAGTGAGTTTCTCCATCTTCTATTAATATTTTATTATTATTTATTGAAAAGATAAGACTGCAATAATTATTATTTATGTTTCTTTTAAAAAATATAATAACAATTCAATTTGATAGTGGAAAAGATTTGATTAAAATAATATTAATTTATTCTTATTTGGTGAGTCTTTTGGAGGGGATTATATTTTTTTATACACTTATTTGCCACATCAGTAAGCAAATTGAAATTTGAAGAGTAAAATTTAAAGACTCTTTTGGAGATGCTCTAAGATAATAAAACTTAACGAAAAGGATACATACACCCCCAAAGTTTGGAGAAACGGTTACAAAAACATTTAATTTTTCAAAAAAGGGACACTAAGACCCCTTTTTGACCATAATACCCTTTGAATATAGTAATTAGAAAATTGATTTTAAAGTTATTTAATTAATAAAAATTTAATATAAATAATATAATATATCGAATAGACTATTAGTATTCAATTATTTTTAACATAAAGTAATATTAATATTTTAAATTATTATGTTTATTTTAATAATATATTTGTATTTACTTTAAAGATTTTAAATAAATATTTGGTTAAGTAGATTTTACAATTAACAAAATATCTCCCTATTAATAAATTTTTTTACATAAGATTCAAAATAATTTCAATTAATTAATTTATTTTAATATTGTTTCTATTTATTATAAAAAATTACTTTAATATAACAATAAAGGTCCAATAGTTTGTAAAATATTAAAATATTTTTTAAATATTAAAATTATTTTAAAATATATATACTACTACATTTATTTTAATGCCATGTTTCTATTTATTATAAAATTTTGGAGTCAATTTTCTTGACCTTATAGAGTCAAAGGGTACTATAGTCAAAAGTGAGTCTTGATTTCCTTTATTGAAAACCTAGGAGTTTTTGTGACCATTTCTCCAAAATTTAGAGGTGTGGGTGCCCTTTTTTTTAAAACTTGTCAATGATCATATTTTGGCATAAATAATACATTAAGAGATTGATTGTTATAAGTAAAAAAAAAAAAAAAAAAGTTGAATACTGAAACCCAAATGAAGAAGGCTAGCTCAAATGCATTCTGAAAAAATTATGAACATATTGGTTAGTTCAGTGTTACAAAATCACTGGGTATTGCAAGTTCTTTTATTCAATTTTCCTTTTAGAGAAGAATCATATGTATGTATGTTACCATGAGTAGAGTTAAGTGAAGAAGAAACAGAACCAAATTTGGATGGCCGATCAAACCAGAAAAGACTATCACTTAGTTGAACAAGAAGAGATCCTTTGATTACACTTGTTCGATCATCGATTTGAAGTGTCATTTTCACTACAATTGATTCAAGTTTGATTCCCAGAACCAGCCCTATCTACACGAAATGTTTTCATGGCCCCAAATGTTAGAATCGCAGACACGAAGAGAAACAGTCAATAAATAACGCTAAATCGTTCATATCAAATGCTGTAGCACTCATGGAAAGGGAAAACAAATAGTGAATTGAAATTTTGAAAAGTAAAATACTAAAGAGAGAGTGGTGGCAAAATGTCGATAGAAATAAGATAAAATTGACGTGTGCCCATTTATATTACTTTCAACTAAGTGACTAAATCAGCACCGATTTTATCTTGTTTCTATCAACATTCTACAAGATTTGTCTGTCCAAATATCATTTCATTTTTTTTAAATGTTTTTCTTTTTGAAAAAGCTATAGGGTAGGCTGAGGCCAAATTATTATTATTTTTTTTTAACTCCAAGCTACCTCCTTAAAATTCAAATTCGACTGGCTAACAAAATAAAAAAAAAAATAGAAAACTACTCAAACAGTTTTTTGAAATATATGACACAACACATGAATATACTTTTTGAGATAACTAATATTCTTAAACTTTAATAAATATAACTTTTTCTTTTTAAATTCTCCTTTATATACACACACACTTACTTACTGTAAGTGGAACATAAGATATCCAGAGATAAATAAGCCATTCTTGATGAAAATTAGGAAAACAAATTGGGAGAAAAAAATAGAGTCTGGGCAAGCACACCTATCGGAAAATCCACAAGCAAGAAGATGACAACAACAAACCATAAATGTCAGTCAAGAGAAAAGCATTGATAAATCAATATTATGCCAGAAATTGAGAATTATGAAATTTTATTCTATTATTATTTTTTTTAATTTTTTTCACTTAATTGAGATGAGAAAATGGAGATTCAAAAATTCATTAGCTAACCTGATTCCAACGAACGACTTCGAAATCTTCCTCCAAGAATCATTGTATGTATTTTTGGTAATCTAAAGTGTTATATCTTGCTGATGACAGGTGAGCCTCAAAATTTTTATCATTAAAACATAATCTTAATTAACGGAAAGCACTAATTTTTTTCATCTCATCATGTTATCAGATATATATGAATGAAATAGTAATATTTAATTTAATTAATTACCGAGATAAAACCATGTCTCAAGGTGAGATAATCAACTGCTGCGAAGGAGCGAAAAAACTGCCTGAAAAAATATTTCTGTTCCATTGAAACAAGTCATTAATTAAGCAGCAACATAATGTGTTCTATTAATTTTTAAATTATATTATTGGTTGAAGCTGAAGAGATTAATTACTCACAGTCCATAAATGAATTGATGTTTCCGTACACGAATTCACATGCCGTCTTCCGAATGTTGTTTGTCTCGTCAGTCTGAATTGTTAACTATCTGGTTTAAAAGTACTAATATGAATATTAATGTGTAAAAAGTCATAAATTAGAATGTGTAAAAAGTCATAAATTAGTCTGCTTTATGCTGAAAGAAAATTAACAAAAACTCCACCAAATTAATTAATTCTCTTCAACTGAATTTAATCTTAGGCCCTTCATATTCAATCTAATACACGTGCAAGTTTCTCATTATATTCCAGAAAATGATAAATCCAATGGGGACAAAATAAACAAAATATCAATTAGACAATTTCAATTCCCCTAAGATGGAGGGAAGTCACCCGCACTGCTAAAGTTTCATTAAATGACCATACATACAGACCTAATCGGTCCCATAAATATGTTATTTTATTAGTTATATATATTTAAATATTTTATGTGTATTTATATGCTTTTTTTATTATTTAGGACTGTATTTGTATTTATTATAGAACTTTTGACTATAATCAAAAGATATTATAATAAAGAAGGACTTGTGCGATGAATAGATTATGTATAAATAACTAATTTTCTGTGGCAATTATACATAAATTATAATATCAATTAAGACTCATTGTTCAATTGTTAACATCCCTTGCATTACTTTTTTTTTAATTTAATTTTTTTAGGAACATCATTCATTGAAGAATATCTAAAGAAGTCTTGACATACCGTTGGCAACTTGGTACTTGTTCGAGTTTCTTTCTCCCAAGCTTTCCAACGTCTCATCCGTATTAATTAATTAATATCGATAAAACAAAAAGGTGTAGACTCGTGGAATAAATAAATTCCATTACTCAAAGGAGAAAATTTCGGATGAAATAATTCTTATATACAATTGGGGTGTAACGTCCAAACCACGAAATCTCTTTCATTTTCTTCTTTTCTGATAAAAGGGAAATTAATTAATCCATTCAGCTATTCTAGCCAGCCAGTAACTGAGGAACTTGCTAAAATCATAATCATGTAAAGTTGCGAGAAGTGATAGAGGTTGCATAAAATTAGACCCAAAATTAAATTGAAAGTACTTAAAAATGCGCCAAATTCTCTCAAGTAAATTGATCTTTCCTACTGATTTAAAAGTCTGCTGTATCACTGTTATTAAATACATGAGATTAGCTAAATATGTTTATATATGTGCATATTCAATATATAATTAATGAGAGATCTAAAAGTATACTTTTTGATTCTGAACGCAGAAGTGGATCACAATAAAATTATCTCATTGTTCATTTGATTAGAGACAAAGGATAACCTCAAAGAAAAATCCTCGTGCAACCGTATACTTATGGTCGGAGGATAATCATAATTAACAAAAATCTTCTTTGATCAAATTAAAAGAATCCATTGTCGTTTTTTCTTATTTTCTCTCATTTTCACACATGCACATTTTGGGAGGTTTCTTTGTATTTCTTATATGTTTTACATATTCTCATGCCTTTCACACACACCTTTTTTTTTTTTTTGTGTACAATAGGTGTGTTTATATAGAAGCCAAGTCAACCAAAAAAATTTCATGACTCTCAGAGTCCAATTAAAATTATAATAGTCATTTGAAACTCTATCTAAAATGATTAGATGGTCCAGCGAATCATGGGCACCAATTCCAACAAAGTAAAATGTGAGTAAAAAGTTATTGCTTTTTAAAAAGCCTTTTGAGTTCGCTGTGAATATCTACGTGGTGAATGAATCATGTTTACCCTAGCCCTGCCCAAAGCCATAGTGAGAACTATATACAATCTGCATGACTGCTATTACAAAAATAAAATGTGTAGCCGATGGATCCAATGTTTTGATATTAAAGAAACCTTTCCCTGCAAAATTTTGATCATTCGTAACGACTGAATCACCATAAGAAAGATATAGATATAATATAATAAAAGAAGAAATAGAAAAAAAAAATTGTTCTACTTATACTCAGGGCATACTTTAGAAGTACAAGAATGAGAAACTGCAATGGGATCTTTTTTGCAGCCTCATCATCAGTGCCAGCTAGCTGTCGCCACAGATTATGTATTGAAGATAAGTTTCCAATAATTTCCTGTTTTTCCAGGGATTGGCCGGATTGGGGAGGTTTACGGCCGGATTGGTGGGTATGCAGATTTTAGATATAGAGGTTTGAGCAACGGCCAAAATTGGCGACATGAATCCCAAAAGCATCAATTCTGCATCATAATTCACCAAATTTAAAAAAAAATGAAAGAAAAAATAAATGATAGGTCTTGAAATCAATTATTCACTTTAAAATTTTGAACTTCTAAGGGAAGATGAAAGTTTGAAATGGAACCTGATTTGAGCTTCTCTTCTGCATCAATTCAAGGCATTTCTTCCACGTCTCTTAAGCCACTGCATGCATGCACCCATGTTTTAGATGCGTGAGTTAATTGGTATTTGAAAATGTTAGGTTAATTATGTGCTCTTTAATTTGCTTGAAATTAAAAGTTTATTGAAGTGATTTGAGTGAAACTTACGGAGCTGAATTATTGAAGTGGATATGATCACAAAACAAACAACGGGCCAGAGCCCATGTTGGTGTTGTTTTCCAATGAACGAATGGATGTGTACACGGCAGCAGCCATAATCTGCTGAGATGATTAATTAAACTTCTATCAGGACTGAGGACTTGAATATATAGGACTCTAGGAGAAGCTGAGGATCCACTGCTTTCATTTATTTCATTTCCACACTAAACTTTGGTCTATTTATAAGACTAAAATAGAAAAAAGTCTATCTTCATCTAGCTTTTGCATAAGCAAATATATAGATGTGATTGAGAATTAATAAAAATTAAAAAAATAAAATAATACATTGATACATTAAAATAGTTAAAATTATTTATTTTATTTACTTAATTTTATAGTGTTGGTTGATTTTGAATCAGTCAAAGTAGCTGCACTTATTTTATAGAAATATATGTATATAGTAGAGCATTATGTGAAAACATGCTTAGTGCAACTAATTTTTAGGTTGTAATCGTAAATAAACTTTATTACATAAAATTTTTCTATAAAAAGAGTCTGGAGTATTATTATTTTTATAACTCGAAAGTTATATTTAAGAGTTTATTAACTTCTCGAATAACCAATACTTATTTGAAAATCTGAGTTTTCTCTAATTAATCTTATTTATTATTTAATTTTTCTATTTCATTTGATTTCTCCATATAAACTATACTATTCGTATCATGCATCCGAACTCTACAGTCGCACGAGCATTGTCTAAAACGGTTGTCCATATTGGAGACTATTGCAGTCATTGGTTTTCTTATTTTGACAGGTGTACTATCGTTTGTTTTTGTTAGTTCAGATTAATCGATTCAGCAATCATTGATAATCAATTGCTAATTATTGGTAATCTGGTAAATCATAAAAAAAATCTTGCCTGCAATATATGCCTCACCAACTGCAATATTTCGATGGCAAATCATTACCAAAACTCTTATCTATTTCAGTTTTCATTTCATTGATGCAATTATAAACGGACTTGCTATTATATTTGTGTTTTGTGCGTCCTCTTCCAATAGTTGTTCTTGTTTTATTCTTTTGTTTTCCAAATTCACCCTTGAAAGTGATCATAAACGAATAAAATTGAAGTTTTCAGAATATAGTACTTCGACCAAATTCTTTAATACCGAGTTTAAACAGCCTTAAAAATATCCTTGAATCATCTTAAATAAAAGAATAACACTATTAGTTAATTAGTTCAAAAATTAATGTTCTTGTTTTCTTTAGTTGAAAATATGTAATTACTCTACAATTATTAAAAATCATTTTACTTCTAAACACAATAGAACTTCAATAAATTAATAGCCTGAGGACTATGAAAAATCTATTAATTTAACAAATATTAATACATTGATAAATTAATAACTTATTTATTTAGAAAGATAATATCACGTTCATAATAAGAATTTTACGAAATATAAAGATAGTACAATTAAAAAAAAATGTAGTGATTCCTTTTCTAGTTTGATGATCTTAATTGAGTGGATTAGTCACTTGATAATTCCTTACCTAGATTATTTGACTTAATCACGATTACATGGTAATCCATCGATAAAGATTTTTTTTAAATAATATGTTGAGTCAATCTCTCTATTATTTCTCTTAACATGGGACATTGAATATAACAATAACTTGTCAACTGAATGGTGTAAAGAAAACAATAGTGATCAAAATGAAATGCATAAATCATTATGCTAGTACAACAAGGAAACCTTAGACATATCATATGTATTTAGTTTATATGTATTAGTAAAAATAATTTTTTTGAAAATTTATTATCTAATAAATTTATTAACTTATTAATTTACCATATTGGCTCTAAGTTGGAACCGATAAAAATATTATTTAATCGAGATTATCAATTTATTGAGTATCGTTCAAATTATAAATATATTTCAACTACTTTGAAGTAGTGTGTGGCATGCTTTGGCACGAGCTTTTGAGATAAACTTTTAAATAGCATTTAGAAAATAACCTGGGCATTTGGTCTAGTGGTATGATTCTCGCTTAGGGTGCGAGAGGTCCCGAGTTCAATTCTCGGAATGCCCCCAATTTGCTGTTTTAATAGCATGTTGATCCTTTGGATCACAAGCAACGTTAATAATTCCCAACTTGCTGTTTTTATAGCAACTGATTACTGATCCCTATATGAGCTTTAACTTGTTGCAAATTACGGAAATAGTACGGATAAGGTAATTTGACACATTTTTATTGTTATTTTTTGATATAAGGTACAATGACACATTCTTTTACTTCTCTATTGATTATTAAATAAAATGTTAACTTGGTAGACAGATAACAAATAATGTCATCAATTTCTCTCATTCTTTTCTATAACTTATATATAAGTTTGGAATAATTACGGTTAGAACTCATTTGAGACAACTACGTTGTGGCAATGTAATTATAAATTTTTTAGTTCTCTATTTATCATAAAATAAAATGTTAACTTGGTGGACAAATAATGATAATAATAATAATAATAATAATAATAATAATAATATTATCTGTTCAAAGCAGTAAAAGAAAAGAGCCGACAAACCAATAACTTAATAGAGATTTTCTCTTAAATTATATATAAGTTTAGGATATTTACGTTAGGAGCCCATTTGAGATAGTTGCGTTGTGACAGCGCAACTATCCCAAAGCCAATAATTTTGGAAAGATACTCTCCTAAGCAGTTGCCCAAAGGAACTCAAAATTTTAAATACAGAATTTGAAAACTGCGAGAGAACTTGAAGCAAGTAACTGCATATCATATTGAACAAAAGTACTTTTTAAATGTGGAAAAAGTTGCAAGTTATGGTAGCAAATAGAGGAGTTACAGAGATCTGCACTTTGCTTGAAATTGTGATTTTTTCGTTCATTTCCATGAGGCACAAAACCAGCGGTCAAGTAAATCAATTGTTTTAGTTTGTCCTTACCATTTAGGTAAAGGTGACAAAAATGGGCCGAAATATAAAGTGAGGCAAACCCTATCATGCATTTAATGTATATTACTCCACTCACATGAACAGTAAGTGAACCACTCACTATTTATGTGAGTGGAGTAATATACATTAAATGCATGTTAGAGGAATTTATAAAGTGATATTATTACACACAGTCATGTATTAAGAATTATTTATTTTAATATTTCTCGTTGTTTATATGTACGTCATATTAGGTAATGAGATATAAATGGATAAAATTCTATTTGGTCTCTACATTTTGAGATTAAAACCTGTTAATTTTTATATTTTAAAAAAGTACTTCAAAACACTTTTAATAGTAAACTAGTGACACTCCTTTTTTTGTTTCTTTTAGCATGTATTTACACTAATACTCTTTTACAACAATGTTTCTTTTTCTTAGGATGTTAATAAAAATTAAAAAATTAAAAAATTAAAATTACTAAATTAGAAATGAAATAAAACAAAAAAAATATACATATTGTTGCATTTATATTTATTTTATTTTTTGAAATTAATTTAATAATTTATTTTTTTATTAATGCCTAAAAAAAGAAACATTAATGTAAAAGGGTATTATTGTAAAATTAATTAAAAGTTAATGGCAAGGTTGTTATTGATTTAACGTAAGGTGCTTTGAGGTGCTTTTTGAATTATAGGGATTAAACGGTGGCAATTGTTGACGCGATGGCAATTGTTTTTTTGTGTGTTTAGGATGAGACGGGGGTGTACAAGAACCTGTTACAGGAATGAGGAAATTGCACAAAGAGTTGGAGCTCCATTGCCGCAATATACAACAATCAGGTCGGGCCTTGGACACCTGCCCGTTTTTACTGGGATCGTAGAGTTGGCTGGGATAACATTTACAGGGAACCTGCCAAGAACAAGAAGCAAGTTGAGCAGAATGCAGCCATGGCAGCGTGGATATCTCTAAAACAATGTAAGTTTCAGTCTTAAGCTTTCTTTTTGATGAACCATCTGTGTGATGGAATATAATAATTGAACTGAAGTAAGCCTCAGTCCCAAACTACACGAACCCTCCTCCTCCAATGTCCTGTGTGTAGAATTATATCGTTTAATTAGGATAATATCTCCACTTCAATGAGAAGATCTTTGCTGGGTGGCCAATCAAATTCAAAATAGAAAGAAATCCAATCCTAACTATTATTGGATTCCTTGTTTCAATATATTAGCGTATGTCGGCGTAGTTGCGATAAAAGTCACGTTTTCAAACGGTTATTTAAACGTGGTTCAGTCCGCATTCGTTAACTTATTCAACAATCAGCACTCGGCAGGCAAGGCGAGGTTATCTTTTCTGCGAAGCATGGAATCAGAATCAATTGACAAGGAGAGCAGGATATCTTCTTTCCTCGAGATCGCCGTTGGCGCAAGTGGTGTGACTGCCATAGAATGCCTACAGGTCTTTTTTTATTCTCTTATAGTATGTTTGGTTTACAAAAAAAATATAAGAAGAAGAGAGGAGAGAAAACGAGGGTGAGAAAAAAAAAATTAGGAGAGAAATATAAATTCTTTGACCAACCAAATAATGGAACTAAGATTAATTTTTTTTTTTTACTCTTTTTCTGTGCCCTTTGCTAACTGCTTGCTCGCCTTGCCTGCCTGCGTTGCTGATCAAAGTTTTATTTATTTATTTATGCATGTTAATTTGGCGACTTGCCACTGGGATTGTTCTGAAATTTTGATCGTTAATTGATTTTAACTTGTTTGGTTCGTTCGTTCTTTATGTACATTCTTTAATATTAGGCTGATTGAGAGTGGCTTGCGATTTAACAATTTTTATTTGTGAAAAACTTTTAAATTGTTATGGTATTTACGTACATGACTCAGTCAGCTCACTTAAGCTTTATATCTTTTTCTTTATCATAATCTTCGTTCCTGAGTCACCGTTATAGGTAGTAAGGCTATTAAGGATTCTTCGGTGTGCAACTGTCAGTGGTAATCCCATTTATTGAAAATATTATTATGGACTTTTTATCCTATTACTGTGCACGTTTTTTTTCAGGGTTAGGCATCCGTTCAGATGTTTTCAGAACTCAATGGTTGAATATTATGGAAAACAGGCTACAAGTTGGAAGCTTGATGAAGCCATTCTGCTGTTCTTTGCGGTTAATGAGGCTGATGCAACTGCCCCCCCTTCATATTCTGCACTTGCAGAGAATGCTAATTCAAGGCCTGACCAGAATTTAGTGTAAGAACATTTGTTGTAGTCATCTGGTTTCTTCTTGTTTATCTAGATCTATCTTTAACATCGGCTTTCATTTAATGTCCCAGAACTGCGGGACAAGATGGTGGATATTAGGTCTGTGTTCCACCTCATGCGAAGGATCTTTTTTATAATGATGCATCGACAACTGACACTTCACATGATATTTTGGCTTCTTTATACCGTCCTCCATTTCATGTGATGTTCAATGGCTCATTTGAAAAGGTATCTGTGCTCCTCATTAAGTTTCCTGCCATTTGATTTAGAATTATAGAAATAATGTGTTTTACTTTATTAAAAATGGCCATAATCCATTTTTGAGCATTAACTGTTAAGTCTCTTCGCTAAGAAGTATTTATAGCTTTTTAAAATATGTAGGATTTCAATGATTTGCTGCTCCCAATGAGTGGAGTTATACAAAATTTCATCTACTACCAATAAATTTGAGGTTCTCTAGTTTTATTGAATTATTCAACTGATATACAGAAGTGTACAGAACTTGATGTTCAGTCAATTTGTCCAATTGCTTGATGATAGTATGTTGTGTTTGTCTGGCTGCTTTATTTAACCAAAGTTAAAGTTGAAGCTCTATCTCTGTGCATCCAGGCGAAAATGCTGCCCTTGCTCAGGACAAATGGCTCCTAGTGAACTTGCAATCTACAAAGGAGTTTAGTTCTCTTATGGTAATGCTTTGTCTCTTTCGGCTTCCCAAAGTTGAACTATTTCTTTATGCTAAAACTACTTATTCACGTTATATATTTTGTTGTCTGCAGCTTAATCGGGATACATGGGGAAATGAAGCTGTTTCTCAAATTATTAGTGTCAACTTTATCTTCTGGCAGGTTAGCATATTGTTTAAAGTCTTTCATGTCTTTAAACACTGTCCTTCAAATTAATTGCTGTGCTGTCGTATGCATTTTGTACCCTTTGTTCCCACATCACCTGGATCTGGGCTTTTCTGTCAATCGTAGATAGTACATTTAGGTAGCGTCATGATTATTTTCCCCCCTTGAATTGAGCTGCAGTTGAAGAGTTAGTTGATTCATATACGAAGTATAACTGGAGTTATTTGGCCCTTAGTTGATTGATTAGTTTAATCACACATCAGAAGATGTTTATTTTCTTTGTTTTGGGAATCTGTCTTGTTAGTGTGGGAATGGTTCTAGTTTGTGAATATGCATTTGCACTTTCAATTTTTACTGATGTTATTTTTCATCTGTTGGAGAAAAGTATACAATTGTTCATCCAAAACTTTCTCCTGTTATATTTTTCTTCTTCCAACCCTCTCAACCATCCTCCAGTGTGTTTTTTACCCGCTTTAAGATTTACCTTTAATCCTGAAAGTTTAATACTAACATTCTTCATTATAGACCATGTAATAGCAGCCAAGAACTTCAGAAATATGCCTATTACTGTTCACTTCATCTGTATACAGCAAAGTGACACTAACCGGTTCTTTGTTTTCGGCTATCAGTTCACCATGATACATAACCTTGCCTTTGCCATGACCCTGATTATTTTATTAATCATATAATTTTTTCCACTATACATCAAGAACATCTAGAGATGTACAGCTCATTCTTTGTCAAAACTCTAAAATGTTTACTGTGGCACTTAAGGCAAGTTATTTGAATCTTTTCTAGAGCAAATAGCTTCCTAATATACTTGGTTGTTTGTAAACTTTTTTAATCCTGGTTTTAATTGCTGTTTGGCATGGGTGTGGAAATTCTGTATCAATATCTTCTTCATGCTACTCATTTTGGTTTGTGGCTTTAGGAGTATGATGATACGAGCGAGGGCAGGAAAGTTTGCAGTTTCTATAACATGGATTCTATTCCTGCAGTGCTTGTCATTGATCCTATCACAGGTCAAAAAATTTGTTCTTGGTGCGGAATGATTAACCCACAGCCTTTGGGTGAGGTATTTGCCAGCTATGTATATCATTGTATCCTTGTAGCAAATTAAAGTGGTTTAGTAACTGCAAATCTCTTTCGAAGAGATGGGGTAGGTAACATTGAATATGTTAATGTATTTGCCTTGCTAATGCTAGTAAACATGTCTATAATTTTAGATGCTATTACCTTTCATGGATCGTAGCCCAAGGAAATGTGCAACTATTATTATTGAACGTCAAAGAGCAAGTTCCACAACTCCTCAACGAAATATTAAAGGTAAACTGCAATTGCTTTTTTCTGCCATGTTATTGTTGCATATAACTTCCGAATACAATGAAAATAGAGAACTGGCAAAAGGCGATTAAAGTTTCACTGTAAAATGCACAAATTTCAGTTATTGTTCCAATTTATGATGCAAAATGCCCATGTAGCTTAGGGATTATTCAGGAAGAAAATTTTCATCAACATCTTTCTTTTTTAAAGATAAGGCTTTATGCTGGAAGTAGTTGTAGTTTATTTTTGAATCTGACATCTTGACTTGTAATTTGGGTGAAAATATTTCAAAAACTGCAAAATGTCTATGGAAATTATCAGAAGTTACTTTTTTAAAGATTGAATTCTTTTACAATTGTGCATACATTGGCTAAATTTTATTTGGAAGCTCTGTATTTAAAATTGGTGCATCATAAAGCTCCCTAGATTGCTGTTCTGCATTGGCAGCTTCCATGGAAACCATTAAAGACACAATTGGAGTATCTCCCAGTGATGCTGATGTAACCAGTGCTGACAAGGAGGTAACATCCACCACTCAAGAGACTGCATATCCTGCACTTCCTGAAGAACCCAATGTTGATGGAAAGCTGTAAGCCCCTTTGTTGGGTAGAAATCTGACTCCCTGATGGCCGTAAGAGGCATCGACATTTCTTGCCTATAGATCCAATATAGGCAAGATATTTGAAAGGCTTAATATTTTCTTATGTGTACTTTGTTTTCCCCTGTACTAGTTTCTATAGATTTCTCATTTGAATATCAGTTCTCCACGACTTCTTATGCCAAGTAATATTCTGAATGTTGCATCTTAAGTATGAGGGTTGATGATTTCATATTCTTTGAGGTTTTGGGTATGCATTTAGCATGTCTGGTTCTGTACTCATTGTATAGTTTTCAGTTGAGATTGCTTCAATATGATTGGTGAAAATGATGCTTCAGTATGGCTTATAATATGGCGCATACGAAGTTCTTTTGGGGACATTATGTTATGAGGTTAGGGACGTGTCTGAACTCATTTTCATATTGCCTTCCGACTTCCTGCTAAATTAGGCTCAATTTGGCTCTCAATTAAGCTTGTATATTGGAAATTATGCACGTGTTAGAGAGCCTCCTGAATTGAACCCTTGTCACAGCATCTTAACCCTATCAAAACGATTAGTTGTCCATTGAGAGGGCCTTCCTTCTTTGGTTAATTTAGAAATATCACTTGGTGCATTCAGTTGCCTCTTTTTCTGTTCTCGGTTTGTTTTCTAGAATTTTCTCCCTTCAACCAAATGTGTAATTATCTGAAATAATCCTGTTTTCATTATCATTAGCTACCTTGCATAACCGAGGTCAGAGAAAGCCATCAAGTCATTTGGGCTACCATGACCAAATGTTTATTATAGGTATAATCTGAATTTGAGTTTCTCCGTGAGCTGTTTTCTTAGTCATATTGTACCATAAGCTTGAAAATATTAGTGAGAACCTGAGTCTACTTTCTGATTTGATTTCCTTGTTCTGCGGCTGCTATGGTCTTTTTGCCATTCTCAACTTGAAATGGGTAACATAAGGCCTTTCCTTCTGACACAAACTATGCCAGGGACTACAAAGTCTCTCGATTATGAAAGCAAATTTGACCTTTCTGGATTCGGGGCTGGCCAATGCAATGATCGCAGTTACCTGGGAATGCAAATGTCAGGCTTTATTTAACGCGTTTCTTTTAATTTCTGGAGAATCCTTGCACCAAGCTGTTTGGCTTACGTTTCTCGCATTCGCGTAATGGTGTTTAGGGATGGCAAAATTTTGCGTATTGGTTTTAGGGATAAATCCTATATATATTTAACGCGTTTGTTTTAATTTCTGGAGAATCCTTGCACCAAGCTGTTTGGCTTACGTTTCTCGCATTCGCGTAATGGTGTTTAGGGATGGCAAAATTTTGCGTATTGGTTTTAGGGATAAATCCTATATAGGTTTGGGGCCTTATGGGTCCCGCCCCAAATGTGATAGATTTTATATAATTTTTGGGGAACGAGACGAAGAATAAGAGAAAAATAATTTCTACATTTTTAATAGGGTGAGATTTGATTTTGTACTCTCCACCCCACATACTCCAATTCCTATTATATATGAATTTTTTTTTGTTCAATGATTTTTGTTTTATTAATTACAATGTTAATTAATAATTTTTTATTTTATTTTCACCTAAAATAAATAGGTTATAACTAAAAGAAAATCTTACATTATAATTCTTATTAAACCCTAAAACATTGTTATTTTTTCTTTTCTCTCTCAAGGTGATGCTCTCTTCAAATATTTTTTAATTTTGATATTATTTCAAGATATTATTTCAACCTTTTAGAGATCTTTTAAATAATTTAAATATTTTATAATGTGATAATGATTTTATTTAAGTCTTTAGTGTTTAAATTTTAATTTATTGAAATCATTTATCCATACCTACTATAAAATAAGTAGACGTGGAATGGGGTATGGATAAGAAATCATTCACCACATGGGGATTCCCCATTGATTTTCCATCCCTATCATAGGAAATTTATTGGAAAATAAGATGGGTAATAGAGACAAAATTTTTAATGCAATGGAGAACGAGTTAGACCTCCTCACCCCCACCCCACCCCACCCCACCCCACCTCACCTCACCCCATTGCCATCCTTAATTGGTTATTTTGTTGGTGGTCTACCTGAAGTTTGGTTCCTTCAAATCTGCTTTAATTATCATGTATAAGCAATTTCTAGGGCAAATATCGTTAGTTCATGCTAATTCAACTGTTGCTTTATTCTTTCGTCTGAACAAATGTTGGCAATGGTGGTAGGTAAAATTAATAATTCAAAAATAATAGTAATTCACTAAGGTGGGGTTATTTGTTCCAAACATATTTTGAATACATTATTAATCTGTACATCATCTAAAAAAAAATTAGTTTTTACTTTATACAATTTCTTAAAATGTTAAAAAGGTTCTCACTAAAATTCTTTGAATTAATTACATTTTATATACCCCACTCGTTCGTAAAAAGGAAAAATTGTAGATGAAATTGTGATCAAACATATCGAGTATTGAACACATTCTGGTCATCAGTTGCATCAAGAGGTGCGGTTTTAGGGTGGTTGGATTGATCGAACAGCTAATGGACCCTTAACAGCTAATAATAGATCGGGATTTCGTTTGATAAGTCCAATACGCCATAACTCAGAATTTCTACCTTCACATATATTAAAGAGATATTTGTTCTACTTATTTCAACAAATCTAATATAGTACAATCTGAATTTTTACTTTCAAATAATTTTGGAAGGATTTTTGTTCTACCTATGCTAAAGGGGGGGAAATTTACCCCTCAATTTAACTAACATGGAATTAAACCTGCACACTCAAAACTCTGAGTGCACAAGTCGTGCTAATAAATTAAAAAAAAAAGAATTTAAGTGCATGGGTTGTACCAATAAGTTATAAAAATAACATTTTGGATATACACAATGCTTTTCTATAATTTATGCCCACTCAAAAAAGTACATTGTGTTTGGTTGAAAATATTAATGAGTACTTTTCGATAGTTTTGATATTTTAATAAAATTTTAGATGTATTAGAAATTACTAAAAGACATCGAATGTATATTTTTCGTATTAAATTTATTTTCTTTGAAGATATCCTATTTGGTTTTGTAAAAAAATAACTATGATTTTAAAAATAATTTTATGTTACAAATTACATAAATGATTAGTTAACAATATAATTAGTTAAATTTTAATTGTATTTAATGTTATACTCATATTTTTACCAAACTTGATTCGTTGACATAAATGAATAGGCCCTCGAGCCCAATGACCCATATCCAATAACATATCCTAATTTAAATATGATAAAATAATATAAGTCTTAATCCTAGTCAAACTTAAATCTTATGAGATAATAGATAAGTTTTTCTAACTTAATTATACTTTTGATTATCTTTCTTATGTAAAAAGGTCATTGCTCAAAAGTAGATATATAGAAGATACATCAGAAAGGGTAAAAGTTCATTTAGTCTCTATATTTTAAGATTAATATTCATTTAGTCCATATATTTTTAAAAATACCTTAAAACGTTCATGCCGTTAAAGTATTGATACCTATACCGTTACTTTTTATTTATTTTGGCTTACTTTTATAATATTACCCTTTTATAATAATTTTTTGTTTGGACATTAATAAAAAAAAAAATTAAATTACCAATTTAACCCTAGAAAATTAAAAAAAATATATATTAATTTTTAATTGTCAAAATTGTATGCAAACTACCAAGTATGCAAATAGTGTTTGCAAAAAAATTAATATATTTTTTTAAATTTTCTAGGGTTAAATTGGTAATTTAATTATTTTCTTTTTATTAATATTCAAACAAAAAATTATTATAAAAGGGTAATATTGTAAAAGTAAGTCAAAAAAAATAAAAGTAACAGTATGAGTATCAATACTTTAACGGTAAGGATGTTTCGAGACATTTTAAAAAATACAGAGACTAAATCGATACTAATCTTAAAATACAGGGACTAAATGAGCTTTTACCTCACCAGAAATAAGTATACTAGATAGGGGTGTTCGCGGATCGGATTTTACGTATTAGACATCAATCCATATCCGATCATGATTTTGCGGATTATAATTTTTTAATCCAATCCAATCCATGGATTGATAAAATTCAATCCAAATCCAATCCATACATTTGCGGATCGGATGCGGATTTGACTCAATCCATATCCAATCCATACGTCTGCGGATATGACTCAATCCATATGCAATCCACCATTTTGTACATTAGTTTTCGAATTAAAAATTTTTAGTTCTCTCCAACTAATGAAATAAACAAATCTAATATAAAAATAATTTTGCTACCAATTAAATTTAAAATTGAATAAAATTTAAATAAATTAATTGTTTAAATAAAGCTAAAATAATACATTTAAAGTTTCAAAATATAACACATCGAGACAAATTATTCAAATAAAGCTACAATAATACGTTCAAAGTTTCAAAATATAACACACCAAGCTTAACTGTTCAAATAAAGTTACAATAATATGTTAATATAACACCGAAATTAATTGTTCAAATAAAGCCACAATTAATTAAAATGGCGAAGTTTTAGAAACCAAACACAGTCTAATCCTTCACCTGGGCTGTTGCACCTGTCGAAAAGTGGTGATTACGGAGCCATCCATGATGGGAACCAGGAGAAGCCGTACGGGTGGCGATTTTGAAGGTTGTGATAGTGAAATTGTTCAGCTGAAACCAGTAAATGTGAAGTGGCTCGATGGACTTAGGAAAGAAGATGGCTTGCTCTCGCCGGAATCGTGCGGCCGATGTCCTTTAAATCCGTGTCGAGAGTGTATCCAACCAGTATTGAGTGTTGCTAGTGTGTGTGACGGCGGGAAAGCTTAGGGTTTTTTGTTTGCAAATTGTTGGTGACTTAGTGTTATGTTACTTTACTTTTGCTATTGCGTGTGACTTTGCTTTTATTTTGTTTTACAATTTTTACAAGTTATATTTGTATATTTGATTATTTAATTATTTTTCATTTTATATTATTATTAGGTAATGACTAAGATATGTTATAGTGCTTAATAACTATGCAATGTCACATTTATAATTTTTTTAATTAACTTTATAATAATTTTTTAATTTTATATATATATATATATAATTTTTTTTTGCAGATTCACGAATTTCTGCAAATTTACAGAAGTAAATCCATATTCAATCTATCGACTGCGGATTTTTAAATTTTCAATTCATATCCAATCCACCAATCCATGGATCAGATTTATACGGATCGGATTCAGCGGATCAGACGGATTGAGCAGATCGGATTGGATTCTGAACACCCCTAATACTAGATAAGGGGGTACAATATCCTCCAAGTTTTTCTCTTACTCTCTTTTCTCTATCTTATTATTTATTTATTAGATGAGGGGGTCGATTTTCATACTTCCCAACCGAACAAAATAGGGAGAACCATGAGCTTCAACTAGGATATCTTTCTTCAACTCAAGAATGTTTGGCACAAAGCCTTCCCTCAAATCGTAATGTTTACCCATAAGAATTTCCTCCATGATCTTCTACAAGAATACATCACCACTTTGTGCCTCTTTATTCTTTCAATCAAAATAGGTTTCATCGATTATGTAGCTATATATGCTTCATTATCAGCTTCAACCACTTCAATGCCAAGCTTCTATAAATCTGGCAAAATCTATCTCTAAGAGATAACAAGTGTAGCCACATGTTCTCAAGACTTCCTGCTGAAAGCATCTGCAACAACATTAGCTTTCCTTAGATGGTAGTTTATCATATAATTATAATCTTTGACTATCTCAAGCCACTACCTTTGCCTAATATTTAACTTATCCAGTGTGAAGTACTTAAGGCTTTCGCTTTTATGATTTGTGTATATTTCACACTTTTTCCCATAAAGATACTGCCTCCAAATTTTAAGAGTATAAACTATTATCGCCAGTTTTAAATCATGAGTAGGGTAGTTTTGCTCAAAACTGTTAAGCTATCGTGAGGCATAAACTATAACCTTCCCATTCTGCATCAATGCACAATTGAATCCCTAAGATAAGCATCACTGTAAACTACATATCCACCAGATCTAAAAGGAATGGTTACTATTAGAGCTAGTACTAGCCACTGCTTTAATTCTTGGAAACTCTACTCACACTCTTTTGACCATTGAAACTTTGACATTATTCCTTTTTAGTTGCGTTAAGGGTGAAGCTAACTTGAAAAATACTGTAACTAATGTTCTGTAGTACCTAGCCAAACCAAGGAAACTACGAAGCTGGTCTAGGCCAACTCACTGCTACTTCAATCTTGCTTGGATTTCTTGTGATTCTTTTTGAAGAGACAATATGCCCCAAGAATGAAATTTGATCCAACCAAAATTAACACTTCTTGAATTTTGCAGTTGCTTTTTTCTTAGCATTTATAGGACCTTCCTCAAATTCTCTTCATGATATTCTTTACTTTTGGAATATACCAAAATGTCATCTATGACCATAATAAAAAATTTGTCCAAGAAATCCTTGAATTCTCAGTCCATAAGGTGCATTTATCAACTCAAATGGCATCGTTGTAAACTTATAGATGAATTTAGAGGGAGCAAAGAAATTTTTATAGTTGAGGAAGAAAATCAAATAAAAGGTTAGAGATTAAAAAACCAAAAGGGAGGGGGGAGGGAGGGAGGGAGAGAGCACCACTAAAGAAATTGAGAAAATATAATGTTTGAGGGAAAAATAGGAAAGGCAGTAAAGCGCCACGTGTCGACAAATGGAATGACTCCAAAGAGGTACCTTGCATGATTTAAGGTACCCCACACAAATAGAGGTACCTCGTACAATTAGGGGTACCCCACATAAATTGAAGTACCCCACGTAACTCGAGGTACCCGACAGATCAGATGCAAGAGAATCCTCCGAAAATATCTGCCATGAGAAACGTCTCCATTTTTTAAAAGATATTATTCGATTTTGTCAGAATTAGGAATAAAAAACGTTGTATCAAAAGGGGGGGACAACCGCCGGCTACATCTGCCAAAAGTGAAGGACATTGTCCCAAGGACAGTGGTCCTCAGCCGCTTACCTGATAGCTACTGCAGAGGTACCCTAGACCACTCTCCAACGCGCGCCACGTTTCCAAAGGATGAGATACGCCGCGAACATGCACATAACGACCCAAAAATCATAAAATGGCAAAAGGACGTTAGCCAAAAAGGGTACTCCATATATAAATGTGCCTAGATTTTATTCTCCACCAGGTTCTCACTCACCATGAACACTCACACTCTAAAAAATAGGTTTTCTCCAACCTTAAACCCTAATTTACAGAGGGCTAGTCAGCTCTCTTTGCCATAAAAGCTTGGGTTTGCTAACTTGAGCGTCGGAGTGTGAACGCCGGGGTACCCCGACTTCACCTCTAACCTCTATTTCACTGTTTTGCAGGATGGAGCCCATTTTGAAGGACACCTCTCTTGGTTTTGACCTTTTACCATTGTTACTACTCCCTCTCCCCTTCTCACCTCCCTCAAATTTCAGATACACCGCACCGCACACAATAAACCAGTGAGGTATCACATCTCCCCCAAAAATACAAATTCATTATTCTAGATAGGTTTGGCTTTTCCTACCCTAAAATATGTTGAAAACAATTGGCGTCGTTTGTGGGGAGTCGCACAAAAAGCCTCCTCCGCGGTTACCAAACTAGTTGTTGTGTGTACACTAGTACATGGCACCCAACGTACCTCCCGAAGGTTTAATGGGGGATCCTACAAGGATGAGAGATGACAGCAGCAGTGAAGGTAGTGATCCCGCAAGAAAGGTAGCTCGCATCAGCAAGGGTAAGGATATCAAGCAATCGACGGGTGTTCACCAAGATGAGGAACCTATTTCTCACAAGCGTTTCGAGGATCTTGCCCAAGCAATACTTAGGGCGGTTGGATCTCGGGCACCCGAAAGTTCAATTCCACCAGTGATGCTAGATGCTTTACCACCTCAAACAGGCGACCAAGCTATGGTCACAAAAAAAGGTACTCGAGGCCAGCAAACCAAAGCATAGGCCATCGGGTACCCGTTCTAAGTTTCAAATCGTGGGCTCCCGCGACGAGCGTTCCACCGCCTCTTGCAATTCCCGCAGCAGCCACGGTACGAGGCGTGCAAAGCGTACCCACGAGGATCTCCATGAGAAGTTAAACGCCAAAAGGGCTTTTCAAATGGCGGCGACATCATCGGGTACCCCTAAGGTACTCCTCGAACTTATGGAAAAAATAGAGAACCTGGAAGCCCAAGTGAAGCTCCTCTCCGAGAAGCAAAACATCACAGTTGCTCCAACGCCAATGACCTACCAATTTCCATTCACTATGGAGATTCGGAAGGCAGCTCTCTCCGAGGCGTTCGTCATGCCTCAGATACCCCAATACTCGGGTACCACTGATCCCTCGGAGCATGCTGAGCTATACTGCGACCAAATGCTTATCAAGGGTATAGATGAGAGCGCCATGTGTAGAATGTTTACACACACACTCACGAGCCCCGCAAAGTCCTGGTTTCGCTCTTTGAAAGCGGGTAGCATATCTTCTCTACACCAATTGTTATCTGAATTTACTAAAGAGTTTTCTTACGCTTCCACTCAAGATAAGGTAGCCTCCAAACTTACCTTTATCAAGCAAGGGGAAGCCGAGCCTTTGCAGAGTATGTGAGTCGTTTCCACTAAGAGGTGCTGCGAACCGGAGCATTTGGAAACCAATACACATTGACCCATTTTGAGAAAAATTTACGGTTGGACAAGTTATGACATTCTTTTCAAAAGAAGCGCCCACTTTCATATGGGGGTGGAGATGGACTAAAAGTGCTAATTGAAGCGCCAAGAAGATAAGGCTGATGTTACAAAGAACAAGGAGAAGCCCAAGAGGATGGAGGCCCCAATACCGCGGGTACCCCGAGCACAGAGCCCTCCACGGGTTGCCCCGCGGGGACCAGGGTACCCCAACCTCCAAGATCGCCACCACCGGATCAGCGAGAGCCACCACCGAGGCCTCGGTACGAATCTTACCATCCACTGAATCGATCCCCAGAGCATATCTTCTATCATTTTTGGGATAGCGGCCTCCTTCGTCCTCATAAGCCAATGAAGAAGTACCCTAACATGAAGCGTAGCCTGAAGTATTGTGAGTTCCATGAGGACTTCGGTCACAGCACAACCGAGTGTTTTACCTTGCGAGAGGAAATTGAATATTTGATTCTTAGCGGGTACCTCAAAGAATTTATCGCTGGCATGAGAGAAGTTCGGAAATTCGCAGAGCAGGATAAGGGCAAATGGGTAGCTGATGGCAGTCCTGAACGAGAGGTACCCCCTTAACATAAGAAATGCGTGTATGTTCGGATGATCATGGGCGGACCGACTTTAACGGGCCAATCTAGGAGAGCTATCAAAGGCTATGGTAGATCGTTGTCAATAACCACCAATATTGGCAGAGAAGTCAACCTTAATGAATGGGGTACACAGAAGGTACCCCACCATCCCCCGCCTATCCTTTTTATAGAAAAAGTTATGGAGGGTATCTCGTACGCCCATGACGATGCCTTAGTAATTACGTTGAAGGTTGCCACTGGTAAGGTAGCAAGAACTCTTGTAGATACTGGCAGCTCCATTGACATCATTTTCAAAAGCGCCTTGGATCAACTATTGATTGAGTCGCCAAAGATCACCCCTTATGCTGCGCCTCTTATTGGGTTCGCCGGAGATATGGTTATACTAAAGGGCATCATTACGCTGCCCGTTGCACTTGGTAAGGTACCTCACCGTGTTGTTCATATGATTGATTTTCTTATTGTAGATCACCCGGGTGCCTACAATATTATATTGGGTAGGCCGTTCTTAGTAGCAACTAAAGCGTTGGTATCCATGCACTACCTCGCCATGAAAGTCCAGGTCGCCTAAGAAGTTATCACTAGGGATGTCAATGGGGCAGATATGAGTTGGATCTACTCTGCTCCAGATCCAAATCCATAATAAAAATTAAAATCCGTATCTACTCCAGATCCGTCATGAACCCATATTTTTCGCTCCATATCCAGATCCAAAAAAGAAATAAATATTTATATCTGCTCCAAATCCGAAAAAAAATTAAAATCCAAATCTGCTTTAGATCTGTCATGAATTCTAAAATTCAGTAATAAAAAAGTAATAATTTTTTAGATTGAAAATTGAAGGTTAAAATGTATTGATAACAAATAAATTATATAATTTTTCTCAAAAATATAATAAATATTGTAGCTTATACTTTTACACCATAACAATAAATAAGAAAGATAATAAAATATCATTCAGAAGTAATTGTAGGAGTAAGATCAATCTAATATTCTATTGTCTCCTTCATCATTCTAATATCCACGATACACCTACCATCATTCCTACAACATTAGATAATGATATATAAATTAAATATGATTTATATTCAGTCCTTTATTATTTTTATTATGACCATATTTGACTAAATATATGAATAACTATATTCCTTAAAAATTATTTGGCCAATATAATAAATAAATTGCCAAGTTATATTACTTGGCTTGCAATTTGAATATTGCATGTTTATGCTTTGGGGTTGGCTAACCTTTAAATTTACAAAACTAACATTTAAGTTTTAAGAGTTTAAATGCATGACAAATACTACTAATATGCTATGAATAAAATTTATTATCATTATAATTCAATAATTGTTAAGAAACTTTTAAAATAAAATAAAATTAAAAGATGATTGGATATGGATATGGATTTAGATATTAAGATAGATCCTGATGTGCTCCAGATCTGTCTTAAATCCGCACATCGATATCCAAATCCGATCCGATTGGATTTGGATCACGTGGATCTTGGATCAGATCCAATCTATTGCCATCCCTAGTTATCACCATTAAAGGAGACCAACAATCGGCTCGTGGATGTTACTCCATGGCCTCCAAAGTACTTACCAAATAGCTTCTAATCCACCAATGAAGAGGTACTCCAGTGGCAGCCAACCCACACCTTACCCTTCAAAATGAGCACTTGCTAGACAGTGGAGAGCGGTACTAAAAAAATATCCTCAGGTAGCCCACCCACGAAAACGGTTGGAATCCTCACCAATGGGCGTAAAAGTAGTTGCGGGGAATAGCTCAAGGGTACCTCACAGGGACCAGGTGGAGTCCAGATGTGAAGTTGAGGCACCATTGGATCCCCGAATATTGAAAGATGAAAAACGTGGTACCCTAGTTGAAGACCTTATTTCAGTCTCGATTTGTGCCACCGACCCAACAAAGACCGTGAAAGTAAGCTCCAATCTTTCGAAGGAACAAAGAGAGAGGCTCATCACCTTCTTACGCGAGTACCACGACGTATTCGCCTGGTCCCACTCGGATATGCCGGGTATCCCACCTTCCCTCTCTTGTCACAAACTCAATATCAGCCACATAATAAACCGGTGAAACAGAAGCATCGCGCCTTCAACCAAGAGAGGTACGATGCAATTAAACAAGAGGTAGACCGCCTATTAGCAGCAAGATTTATCCGGGAAGCAGTGTACCCCGATTAGGTATCTAACGTCGTTCTAGTCAGGAAATCAAACGGAAAGTGATGTATGTGTGTGGACTTCACCGATTTAAACAAGTCCTGCCCTAAGGATAACTTCCCGCTTCTCCGGGTGGACCAGCTAGTGGATGCAACAGCGGGGCATGACATGCTTAGTTTTATGGATGCCTTCTCCAGTTACAACCAAATTCCAATGTATGAACCCGATCAAGAGAAAATGACGTTCATCATCAACCACAGGTTATACTGTTATGGTTTGAAGAATGCCGGGGCTACATATCAGCGGCTAGTGAACAAAATTTTCAAGGAACAAACCGGACGTACCATAGAGGTGTACATAGATGACATGATCACCAAATCGGTGCATGCGGGGGAACACCTGGGGTACCTCAAAGATACCTTTATAGTTTTGAGAAGACACCAGATGCGGCTCAACCCTGAAAAATGTGCATTCGGGGTTACCTTGAGGAAATTTCTTGGGTTCATGGTACAACAACGGGAGATCGAAGCCAACCCTGATAAAATTCACGCGGTTCTTGACATGAAATCGCCGCGCACCATCAAGGAGATTCAAAGCTTGGCAGGCCAGGTAGCTGCCCTGAGCCGCTTTATCTCCAAGACTACAGACCAGTGTAAGCTTTTTTTCAAAGTTTTAAAGACCGGTAAAAAGCTCCAATGGACACTCGATTGCGAAGAAGCTTTCCAAGAACTGAAGAGGTACCTCGTGAATACTCCACTACTCGTCAAACATGAGTCGGGAGATGTGCTTCTGTTGTATCTCGCCGTATCCGAGCATGCCACCAGCTCCGTGTTACTTCGAGATGATGATAATGGTGTACAACGACCTATTTACTACACTAGTAAGGCTATGGTTGATGCTGAAAAGAGGTACCCCACCTCTGAAAAGATCGTTTTGGCATTGGTTGTCTCCGCACGGAAGGTCAGACCATATTTTCAAGCTCACACCATTGCAGTCATCACCAACCTTCCCCTCCGGTAAATCCTCCAGAAGTTAGACATGTCCGGAAGGCTTCTCCGATGGTCCCTCGAATTAAGCGAGTTTGACATCATCTTCAAGCCTCGTTCGGCGATTAAAACCCAAGCCATCGCTGATTTCATTACGGAATTTGCCAATAACTCGAGTGGTGAAGGTGATTTGAGGTACCTATTAGATACCCCATCCACCGACGAAGAAGGACAGGTCTGGGAAATATATGTAGATGGTTCCTCTAACTCACACGGAAGTGTTGCGGGAGTTATTATAATAGACTCGAACAAGGTGAAAATATGCTACGCCTTTCAATTCGGATTCAAGGCTTCAAACAACGAAGTTGAATACGAGGCCATCATAGCAGGGTTAAAGATGTCGAAGGCTTTGGGAGTAAAGATAGTACACGTCAAGAGTGACTCCCAGTTGGTGGTAAGCCAAATTACCGCACAATATCAAGCGAAAAAAGAAAACATGAAGGGGTACCTCGGAAAAATCAGAGATCCCAATTTTGCGAGGTTAAGGTGGAAAGGGTACCCCGACTGAAGAACAACGAAGCCGACACTCTGGCAAAAATGGCGTCCCTTGGTGTAGCTTAGTCAGCTGGCCCCATCACAACAGAACACATACCCGCCCTAGCGTTGATCTCCTAGAGCCGTTGGAAGTCGGATCATTGTCCAACAAGGTACTTTGGATGGAGCCTATCATAAGGTACCTCAAGGACGGAGACCGTCCTTCAGATAAAAGTGAAGCAAGAAGACTAAAGTATAAAGCCGCGCGGTATTGCCTGATCCAGAATACCCTATACAGAATAGGGTTCACTTTTTCTTACCTTAAATACTTGGGAAGTGACGAGGCCGAGTATGTCATGAGGGAGATACATGATGGGATTTGTGGCAATCACTATGGAGCACAATCACTGGCGCAAAAAACTCTCTGTCAGGGGTACTACTAGCCTACCATGTGGGAAGATGCCAAGAATATAGTACGAAACTGTGACAAATGCCAAAGGTTCGCCAGGGTACCCCACCTACCCCTAAAGAAGCTAACATTTATATCTTCCCCTTGGCCATTTGCTATGTAGGGAGTGGACCTCATTGGCCCGTTACCTACCGGAAAGGGGCAAGCAAAACATACAATCGTGGCGTAGATTATTTCACAAAGTGGGCGGAAGCGGAGCCACTAACAAGCATCACAAAAAGGAAAACCACAAAATTCATTTGGAAGAACCTCATTTGCAGATTTGGGATCCCCTATGCAATTGTTAGTGATAACGGCAAGAATTCGATAATGAAAATTTTCAAATTTTTTTTTTTAGAGCTCGGGATAGCCAATCGATTTGCTATACCTGCCCATCCCAAATCTAATGGGCAAGTCAAAGCCATTAACAAGATTATCAAAGGTATCCTGAAGAAGAAGCTAGAAGAAAGAAATGGAGAATGGGTAGATGAGCTACCTGGGGTTCTGTGAGCCTACTGGACTACTCAAAACACCTCCACCTGGGAGACCCCTTTTTCCCTCGCATTCGGTGTTGACGCAGTAATTCTAGCGGAAATCAGAGTACCCTCTCACAGGGTTGAATACTTTGACGAGGCCGAGAACACCTCATTGATTGCTTCCAACCTTGATTTGGTAGCCGAAAAAAGGGTTAGGGCAGAATTGAGGACAGTCATATATCAGCATCGCATTTCGGGTCTATATGAAAAAAGGGTACGCCCTCGATCCTTCAACAAAGGAGACTTGATCTTGAGAATGGTGACTCAGAACACTAGGGTATCCTGCGAAGGCACTTTTGGGGCAAATTGAGAAGGACCTTACCGCATCGACAAACCCGTTGGGTCAAGTGCATACATGCTACTTAACATGGATAAGACAATCGTGAGGCACCCCTGCAATGCTACGGAAATATTACTAAAGGATAGTGTCTTAACCTTTAGTCTTTTGATGTTATTTGCTTTCTTTAATGTTTTTGTATGGTAGGCCAAATGGGGTACCCCAAATGCCCTATGTTGGTCAGTTGCAACTTTAGAGTTTCTTTAATTTTCAAATAAAAAGGATAGGAGGTCCTGCAGTCTCCAATTCTCTCCAGGGTAACAAAGCTAAGTCATGTATTGATCAATGCTTTCGTTATCTATAAATGTATTTTCTTTATCAACAAATATGATGTGGGTTCTTTCTTTATTTTTCGCTACTTCGATCTTAGAATGCAGATTATATTCATTTATCGCCATTAATATACCATCGCATCTGGTTATATGTAATTCTCGCCATACGCTTGTCAATTATGACTAACCTATCACAGAACCAGTCAGGGTACCTGATATGCCTAGATCGTGACGATCTATGCAAAGCCAAGATGGGCAACGGAGTGAACAGCCCAGGGGTAGCCTTTGTGCGGAAGCATGACAAAGCTACCTAAACAAAGAGAGGGAGGGTCAAAGAGGACCCAAGGGTGGAGTAAAACCGGCATACCTTAGCGCCACGAGGTTGAGCTTAGGTATGAGTACACCCAAACCTCCATTCTCTTACTTGAGCAAAGTAGGGGGTAAGCTATTCAAAAAATTCGGAGAGAACTTCGAAAGAATAAGAAAGTGATTGGTTGGACCAATTGCGCTTTCAACGTTTGATCGAGATGTCGTGATGATATTTTGATTACTTATTTGTGGGGAATCCGCCATAGTTTTTGAGAAGGACATGCATTAAATTTGTGGGGAATCTGCCTGATGTCGAATATTTGTTAAGGTACCCGGGGTACCCTATTTCAAAAAAAATGAGAGGTACCCTAGAGATTTACAAGATAACAGTTTAGCCAAGCATTCATTTGCAGAATAACAAGAATGCAAAGTACAAAAGGGCTCGGTGGCATGGTATCATAACAAAAGAGAAGTCCCAATAATACAAAATATCCCAAGAAACCAAAAAGAAAGAAACAAGTTCCAAATAGCAAAATATGGATAGATCCAAAAAGACAAGAGCACTATGAAGCGGCTACACCGAGGATGGAACACCATCCCTTGCTTCCGTCTCCGGAGGGCGATCAGCAAAGGACTCTGAGGTACCTGGAATATGAGCAACCGAAGTAGGGGCATCTGAGGCAGGCAACGACTGAAGCACGCGGGGTACCCTAGGCGACTTGGAAGGGGTACCCGATCGTACATGGAAAGATTTCTTCCTCTCCGCAATCGTCTTCAGAATCGTGGCCTTGTTGATAAATTTCTACACACGGGGTACCTCAAGTTCCGGATCCACGCTCCACACCTCCATTATGATGAGTGAGAATGCATCCTCTGCCATCGTCTTTTGTCGGGATAACAGATCCTCGTTTGTGGCCCTCAACTCATCGCAATCCTTCTCCACTCGAGATTTCTCTCAAGAAAGGCCATTAATGCGTCCCTGCAAAGTCTTGACTTATCGAGCAAGCTCGTCCTCATGAGACTGACGACTTCGGAGCTCACCCCTTAACTTGTTAACCTCTGATTGGGCGGCAATAAGGGAGTCGAGATATGGAAGGTAGTGGCTGAGAAGATAGGATGCCTGCAGCTCGTAAAAGACGTTAAATATATGTGTATGGCGATAAGAGTAAATAAATAAAAATGGAGGGTACACTTGGGGTACCCCATTAAAGCTTACCTCTTGGGTAGCCCTAAGTGCTTGACTGTAGCGCTGGCTCAGACTCATCTTGTCAGTCTCTTTAGCAACCTTGGGGGTAACATTTTCAGCGGAGTAGTAGAAACAGCGAGTCAAGTGCGAAACCTCCTTGTTGGAAGCCGAGTCTAGGTCACCTTCACGGAACTCATCAGAGAAAGCAAAAACCAGCCCGAATTTTCTCTTCTTCGAGCGAAGGGTACCCTTCGACCCGCTGTGGGAGGTACCCTGGGATTTCTCCTTTGGTCCGGGAGTTCAAGGCGGCCGGGAACATTTTTGGGGTACCGCCGAATCCTGAGATCCGGAAGCACCGCCCACTCCCGCTTGGAAAAATGCATCAAAAGCGTCACCCGCCGATTCCATAACTGCACCCAATGTACAAAAGTTATGTTAGCCGGACAAGTACTAAGTACTACAAAAGTAAAAGGGGAAATGAAAAGTAGGGAAGTAAAATAAAGAATGCGATGATAACGGGGTACCCCACTCTCGTAGATAATAATAGGGTATCCCCCCGACAACCGAATCATACATAAGTTACCCCGAGAAGCAGGTGGAGGACTTCGGTCAATCAGCCCCGCTCTCCATAATCGGTTCTCCTCTAACACATCACTACCCCTCTGCGCACCTCGGAGCTTCTCCACAAACTCCTTCACCTCTTTCCCCACCTCCTGAAGTGGGCATGATCCTTTTGCCCACGTCACACCTGCAAAAGCATGGAACCCAGGGTTAGCGAGACATTCATGCGAAAGATTATAATAAAGAACCGTAAGTAAGGAAGATACTTACAATCTACATTGAAGGAATTTGGAACCTCCACGAGGTTGTCATTTTCACCTATAGTCTCTGTCCCCCACCTACCCTCAGCAATAAACCATCCCTTTCGGTAACCCTTCTTCAAAGCAGGGTTCTCCTCAACAATATGGTCATGATCACCCCAAGCGGAGAAGTAAGCAATACCGAGACCCTTAGGCTTTTTGAATTGATAAAGGCTCCTCAACTCCCAAATTGAAATGTCACGCTTTAATACCTCCAACCATAACACATGTAAGCCCGTAAGCGTCCTCCACCCCGGAAGGGACAGCTGCCCGGGAGTTACCCCAAATAACCAAACATTCTCATATAGAAATGCTGGAAGGGCAGGCGGAGTCGTAGATCAAAGAGGTCGATATGGAGAGCAATCCCATCAAATTTCGAACACTCAAGACGCTCATCCACATGGGGTACCCTAAGCTGAACAGAGGGAGGAATATTGTATTTGGCTCTAATTTGTTCTACATCCTCCAAAGTAGCCCTCCTAGTGCCTGGGGAAAAAATGTTGTCAGATTTTGAAGGTGTGGTAGGGGGATATTTGGGAGGCCGGTCTGAAGAACGAGCTGAAACCTTAGGCTTGGATGACCTACCCTTCTTTCGAGGATGGGGGTTGGCCGTTTACTGGGAAAGCGAGGGCTGACACGAGGAGTACTCCTAGAGGGAGGGAGCTCAAAACGAGAGTTACAACTCCTAGAGGTACTAGGGGGGATCTATCCCCCTCGCTAATGGAGATGTGGGAAGGAAAACCCGCAGGAGGGCTGTCAACCTTTCTAGCCCCAACTGTACGTCGCTTCCTCACGGGTTCCGTATGTTTTTTACCCATCTACTTTCCCCCAACAACATATCCACTAGGCCACAAGTCCCCAACAACCCATCCACAAACCCCCAACAATACATCCAACAAGCCACAAGTTCCCCAAACAACAACATATTCATACCAAGCACCACCCACCACACATCAACCACCAAATGCAAACATCAACCACAAAAAAAAAAATAAAAACAAAAATAATTTTTTTTAGAGTATGCAAAATAACGCCACTGTAAATGTGTCAAAGGAGGAGTAACGAGGAGGGATACCTGTGATTCACCAACTCAGTAGATCGGGATTGATAATCATTGGGGAGATGAAGCTGTAGGCAACCAAAAACAGTAGGTAAAAATATGCAAGTATAAAAACAAAAAATAAGCTTAAATATATGTAATTATTTATAAATAAATAAATAAATAAAATGAAAAATGAAAGGCTGCAACTACCAAGAACCAACGCCGGCTGCCATGGCTGCAAACCACCGAGAAACGACGCTGAAAAAATACAAAAGGAGGACGCTAGTCGAAATAAAAAAAATGATGAAGAACGAAGAAGCTGTAGGCAACTAAAAATAGCAACCAAAAATAGCAACCAAAAACAGCAACAAAAAACACAACCGGCATCGGCTGTCATGGCTGCAGCCACCGAGAACCGACGCCGGAGATCGCGAGAAGGACACCAGAAGCCACCAAGGGAGAATGCTGTCGAAAAAAAAAAAGAGAAAACGAATAACAGAGAAGACAACACGGAGGAGGGGCGCCAAGAAGAAAATGCCGAAACGAAAAAGAAAGAAGAAAAAGAGAGAAGAAAAGGAAAAAGAATAGAGAGAAAGCAAGGATAAAATGAAGACACAAGGGAGGGGGGTTATCGTGTCTACCGCAAGGTTGGATCTCGCCGTGAGCCGCCGAAAAACTGCCTTGAACCGACCAGATCTAGAGCCAAAACCGCCACTGCAGCAGCCGAGATCCACGCCGGAAAATGCACCAGATGAACGCTGGTCGAGAGAGAAAGAGAAGGAAGAAAGAAAGAAAGAAGAAAGAAAAAAGAAAAAGAAGAAAGAAAAAGAAGAAAGAAAGAAGAAGAAGAAAGAAAAGAGAAGAGAGAAAACACGAGAAGAATAAGGAAATAAAAAAAAAAAGGGGAAGTGAATAGATAGAATAAGCCTAGGGAAGACGACCAGGCAAAAAAAAAAAGAGTAAAGAAGAAATTTTTTTACATGTAAGCAATATTGATACAGTCAAGAGAAAAAATGAAATTTTGAAAGAAGAAGGCCACTGGAGATAATCAACTTTTGGGAGATTGTTTGGGAATTTTCAAAATAAATGATAAGAGATTGACATTTACCTCAGGAGTTTTTAATTAAATCTGTCATAACACACTGCACGAAAAGGAAGTCAAGGATGTTTACGTGAGATAGAAATTTTTTAAAATTCAAACTGCTTGTCAGACGACTGCCACTTTCCAAGAAAAAGGAGAGAGAGACATGAAGACAATTGTTCGTTCCCATTGTAAAAAAAAAATGGGAAAAAGAAAAGACAAAGAGAAGATTTTTAGTTCGAAGTACACAAAGTTTAATCAAGGGAAGAAACTAAGCACGGTACCCCTGGTCCAGCCGCGTCGCCACGTGTCACTCACACAATGAGTTTCTTTTGTCTCCAATACTTCTCGCCAAAAGAAAAATTAGGGGGATGTTGTTTGAGGGAAAAATAGGAAAGGCAGTAAAGCGTCATGTGTACCCGGCATGATTTAAGGTGCACACATGTAGTCCCACAGTAGAGTGCACATAAATGCACCACGTAACGTGACAGAGAAATCAAAAATATCCGCCATGAAAACGCGTCCATCTCTTAAAAGATATTTTTCGATTTTGTCAGAATTAAGAATCAAGAACGTCATATCAAAAGGGGGACAATGCTAAAAGTGAAGGGCATTGTCCCAAGGATAGTGGTCTGCCTATTTGTAGAGCTTTCCAAATGATGAGATACTGCGAATATGCACATAACGACCCAAAATCATAAAAAGGCAAAAGGACGTTAGCCAAAAAATGTATATATAAGGTGCTTTTTATTCTCCATGTTCTCACTCACCAAACACTCACACTCCAAAAATAGGTTTCTTCAACCTTAAACCCTAATTTACGAGAAATTTCTTTAAAAAGTTTGTTAATTTGAGCGTTAGCGTGTGAACCTCTATTTTACTGTTTTGCAGGCGTAGAGCCCATTTTGAAGGACACCTCTCTTGGTTTTGACATTTCACCATTGTTATCACTCCCTCTCCTCTTCTCACCTCCCTCAAATTTCAGATACACCACACCGCACACAACAAACCAGTGAGATACCCCATTTCCCCCAAAATTACAAATTCATTGTCCTAGATAGGTTTGGCTTTTCCTACCCTAAAATTTGTTGAAAACATATAATATGCAAAAAGATTTTAGGATGGAATGAGAGAAAATATTAATTTTTTTAAATTTAATTTATTAATTCATCTTAAATTTAATAAATATTAATAACTATACAGTTAAGGATATTTTAAAGAAAATATTGATCCCTGCTCTGTTTATATGTATAAATATAATATCATTGTCAGGCTCAGAAAATTTAAGCCAAGTATTGGAATCTCGTGCTTAAATGTTGAAGGGGGAGAAATACTAAAGGAATAGACAAGAGGCCTTTTGAAAAACGTGGTCATAAATCTGTAATGTGGAGCGAGTCTGACCACAATTCTGGAATTGATTCTCTTCTTGCATCAACATAATAGAACCTACATTTGTAGTTTTTCGGGCATTGTGTTTGGAGACATTGGGGAAAATAAAAGTCATCATAGCTATCATATCATCATCTGCCATGGGGTCGCACAGCTCGCATGCCTGCAAGCAATATTAAATGCGCTAGGAGTTAGTGGCAAGAGCGTGAGTATCACGGTGGCGTAAAGAAACGAGAATGGATTGGCTGCAGTAATGCAGTTAATTATTTTCAATCGCGAGTTGGATGGATCATTTTACGTACTTGACTTAGGCGTTATTGCTTCTCTCTACGAAAAATGGCGCTGCAACCTTCCTAAGATCTATCCATATTATGCTGTCAAGTGCAGGCTCTTGGATCCAACTTTGACTACGCGAGCCAGGCTGAAACTGAAGCTGTCATGGCTCTTGGAGTTTCACCAGATCGAATCGTTTACGCCAACTCCTGTAAAGTAGAGACTCATATCAAGTATGTTGCAAGTGTTGGTGTTAATTTTGACAACCTGTGATTGGATAAATGAGATTGACAAGATCCGGAAGTGGCACCCGAGATGTGATTTGTTGATCCGGATCAAAGCCCCGGATGATAGTAAAGCAGTGTGCCCACAGGCACAGGACTCCAAATGCGGTGCAAATCTGGCGGAAATTGGAGCTCTGCTGAAAGCCGCTCTGGCTTCACAGCTCAGCGTCGTGGGCGTTTCGTTCCATATAGGAAGCGGAGCCACAGACTTCGGTGCATTTGATGGAGCCATATCAGCGGCTAAAGCAGTTTTTGATGCAGCATCAGCTCGGCATGGCTTGACTGATCAAATGCGTGCCAAACATTGGTGGTGGGTTTAGCCCTAACAAGAAATTCCAAGAAGCTGCTTCAATCATAAAAGACGCCGGGCAATCTTATTTCTGAAACGAATTACTGCCACTAGAAATTATCGGAAATCAAGTGCGTGGTGAATTAAGGGAGTATTAGATTAATGATGGCAAATTTGGGTCCTTCACTTATGCGAAGATGCAATTGCTAAGTGCACGCCTCTCGCTTGCACCTCCAATCGTACGTGCACGGGTATGATCTACAATTCGACGGTGTTTGGACCGACGTTGGATGCATACGATAAGCTATTTACTAGCCACCCGGAACTTCTCAGGTGGGCAATTGGCTTGTGTTTTCCCAAATAGGTGCCTGGACGGCGGTTAATGGATCCGGTTTTAAAGGCTTCAACACGGCTGACATTCCCACTTGTTTACTCATTAAAATCGAGCTGACCGGCCATGTTACGAATTGTTTGGTACGTTTTCTATTACCGCTTTGCCTATCAGTGTTTGCGTGGATCAGAATAGAGAAAGAGTAATTTTACTGTTGTATAAAGATTGTAACGGAGAATTTGTTTAGCTATTTGCTTGTGTCTTCCCTACTTATTAAGAACTTTCTATTTATAATACAATTTAGATAGCTTAAATTCTTAATAACGCTTTCTTTTGGTTATTTTGATCAGTTGACTAGAGTTTTATATAGAGTCAATATTTATTTCCAACACTTATTCTTTTTGCTTCTAAATTCTCCTTATTTTAATAATTATGAATAAAACTTAACTGGATAAGGCTTCGACCAACTCAGCTAATGGATTCAGAAGCTAGACTTTTTTAATTAAATTTATCTTCTATAGTTGTGTTTTCCTATCATCGTGCTCTTCTACAATTCTACAATCGTGCTTGTTTGACTTTTTCAAACTTTCAGCTATTACGCTGTCTAACAGCTGGATTTATTTGACTAAAATCTATTTTTTTCTTTTTAATCTTCCACATTTCTTATTACAACAAGTGTCCTTAACTATTTGAAGTTGATTTACAAAAGTTAAAAGGCGATAAAATAATAATAATAATTATTATTATTATTATTAGCCATCATTTGGCCTTCTCTTATAAGAAAAACTCATTCCTCCGCCTCTCTGAATTTAAACAACATGTCTTCATTTATCTCTTATAAGTGTTTATTACTTTTTTTTCTTAAAATATTTGATTGATGTACGGGCAATATCTTCAGACTCTAAGGACTATTTTGGCCCAACCATTTTTGAATACCTTGTTGGAGATGACGATTATTAGCCTATCACAAGTAATAGGCCATCTTTTCTTGTGAATTCTACTCACACTATCTTTCATCATACACTTTCATTGCAATCCTAATTGGAGCATCAATGAAGTGAATAATCAGATGGGTGAGATGTTGTTTGAATCTCTCCAAGTCTCTTATTGTACCCAACTCAATTTTTCTTGAGAAAACAAAAGACAGTGAATGGCTTAACTGTCCTCCTCGAGGAGCTATCACTATGCATCTAGATTTCTTTACAAATGGAGCTACACTTTTCAGCTTCTATAAATAAACTTCGAAGACTAAAGTGGCAGTTGTTGAAAATAAGAAATGTAGAGGGTCAAAAAGTGAAATGAGGATTTTATTCAAATAAGCCTAGTTATTGGAGAGTTCAGCAACTGGAAGTCTAAACAAGTCAAATAAACATGACTACAGGAGAACACGACAACAGCTGATATGTTTAACACTTATCGCTAATTTTAATACTCATAATTCAATTAATACAAAGAGTCTTCTCTTATTCTTTAATGGCCTTAAAGACAACAGCAAAGTTGTTGCCTTTCCTAAAGCCTCCACATCTCCCTTTCTAGTAATCAATCTCTTCTTTATCTTTGTCCACATATTCTATTCTCTCAATTATTTCGAATAAAACATGTCGGCCCGTCGAAGTAATACAAGTTAAACCAATCACAAAATTATTAGTGATTAGGGGAAAATTTGGATGCTGATAAGGACAAATCGATTGATGAAACATGGTAAAGAAAATCAGCAAAGTGAAGTCAGCTTATTTGATTGAATGGTAATATAACTCTTAAAGGTTAAAAGATAAGTTTCCTAAGGATAATTTGAGTAAGTATGCCCAACGTCAAGGGATACTATCAGAATCTAAATTTTGGTGGTTAGAGCCACCATGGGAATCATGCGTGCCATCATAAGAAGAATAAAATATATTTTTTAGGTTAAGAATAAAGAGCCAATAACAGTAAAAATACCTTGAGCAAAGCCATAGTAAAGGACCATGTCACCTGTCTTTTGCTATCCTTTCAAAAGTAACGGAAGGACCACAAAGCAAAGAGGCTGGCACATGCACAACTATGGAGGCTAAAAGTAAGTTAAAGGTTTCATTGCCTCCTTTACTCATGGATGTCACTATTAAAGGATAAAAGAAAAAAAAATTAAAATAAACTCACTTTTGAAAATAATGAAAATTCATTGGCTGTTCAAAATTATCAAAAAACCCTCAAGAGCACTCCTATATAATCTTGACATGTTTAATTTTAAACAGGATCTCTCGCTCTTTCTCTTTTTCTGCTCCATCCAACCTTAAGCACCTTTTTTTTTCCATATCTATTTGTTGAAGAGCTTGCTTCATCTTCTTTTCCCTCCATTTTAAAGATTTTTTCCTCTGTTTTTAAATCTCTATGGGAGATATTGGCTATCTTGTCTCTCAAAGAAGCATTTTCCTTATTTTTCTGTTAATGAACTCTCTAACCTATATAAGACCCACATCTCTCTCATGTTATTATTAACTATAGACAACCTGTAATAAGGTTTTGTTGATACTGTAAAGTAATCATGTAATACTCCATATACACAATGGATTGGAGATGATTACTCTGGTAGATGTAGATAAAAGGCAGAACCACATAAAATATTATGTGTTCTTCATTATTTATGTTTATTTTCTTCTTTCGATGATTATTTTCTTTTTACAATGATTGTTTTCATGCCCTGATCGCATTTCATATATGAGCTTACTTCTATAAGCTTCACTGGTTCCCTGTGTTAAGCTCTTTAAAGTTAGGAAAATTATCATTCTTGTCTTTATTTGTTCATTCAATCTGAAAATTTTAATATCTTTCTTTTTTTTTTCATATTTGTATTAACACTATTAAATAATTTTAATAAAATGATAATTTTACCCTCAAATAAATTAAAAGACCATTTTATTTTATAAAAAATTTAAAAAATAAAAAATATAATGATAAAATATCCCTAAATTTAATAAAAATAAATCTCAAAATTAGAATTTTTATTTTTAATATAAAATTATAATTATAAAAATAATTGCAAAATTTTGGGAATTTTGGGATTTAATAAAAATCCCCTAAATTATTAAAATTTTAGGATTTATTCTTTTACGAAATAAATTAAGTTATTTCAATAAAAGTTTACAAAATTAGAATTTTTTAATAAATAAATTCATTTACTTTTATTAAAACTTTGTAAAATTATCATTTTTAATAAAAATAATTATTAAAATTTTGTAAAATCTAAATTTAGTAAAAATCAGTTGAGAACATCTATTTGTGATTTTTTTTTAATTTAGGGATATTTTTATGATTATAATTTTTAATTTTAAAAATTTTTATAAGGTAAAATAGTCTTTTAATTTATTTGGGGGTAAAATTGTCATTTTATTAAAATTATTTAATAGTATTAATGCAAAAGTGACTAATTGATACAAATGTGAAAAGAAATGTGGTGTAAAGTACATGTTAAAATTTTGTAGTAGTTGGATGAACATAAAACAAAATAAAGGTGGTACAATGATAATTTCCCTTAAAGTTATTACCTGAGCTCTTTTGAGCTCTTTATGCTAACTTTCTAAATTAACTCTCACGAGCTCCACTAAGCTCTTCATATCAGTCTAAACTCATAACACTTAGCTCACCTCCCAATATACTTTAGTTCACCTTTCAAATCACTTCAGCTAAACAATAGTTTGAAGGAAATGTTTTTATCGTAGGTTGTTTGTCATAGTATCCTAGGATAAAAATCTTAGAACCTATGAGGTTTATCTTATATAGATTTTCTTAAGATCTTGGGAATCTTAGAGCCTATGAGATTTTTCCTAAGATCCCGGGGTTTAGAAACCTTAGAACTTAAGGGAATCTTACGAGCCTTAGACCTATGAGGTTTACCCTAGGTTATTTGTCTTGGAATCCTAGGATTCTAAGAACCTTAGAGGTTTATTGCATGTGTTTTATCCAGGATTCTAGGAACTTTGGAGGTTTATTGCACGTGTTTTGTCTTAAGTGATTTCCCTTATGATCCTAAGATCTTAGAAATCTCAGAATTTGAGAGGTTTATCTAAAATGGTCTGTCATAAAATATTAGATCTTAGGAAACTGAGAACCTAAAAGGCTTATCTTAGGTAGTTCGCCTTAGGATCTTTAGCTTCTAAAAACCTTAGAACATATAAAGTTTATCCTAGATGATTTATATTAAAAATCTTGAAACTCCAAAAGTTTATTTAGGTGGTATGTCCTAAGATCCTAGTATAAAAATCTTAGAACCTATGAGGTTTATCTTATATAGATTTTCTTAAGATCTTGGGAATCTTAGAGCCTATGAGATTTTTCCTAAGATCCCAGGGTTTAGAAACCTTAGAACTTAGGGGAATCTTAAGAGCCTTAGACCTATGAGGTTTATCCTAGGTTATTTGTCTTGGAATCCTAGGATTCTAAGAACCTTAGAGGTTTATTACATGTGTTTTATCCAGGATTCTAGGAACTTTAGAGGTTTATTGCACGTGTTTTGTCTTAAGTGATTTCCCTTATGATCCTAAGATCTTAGAAATCTCAGAATTTGAGAGGTTTATCTAAAATGGTCTGTCATAAAATATTAGATCTTAGGAAACTGAGAACCTAAAAGGCTTATCTTAGGTAGTTCGCCTTAGGATCTTTAGCTTCTAAAAACCTTAGAAAAAACTTTCTTGACACTTTATTAACAAGTATCAGTAATTACATGTGATTGGGGCATTTTCCGTGTTTAACAGATAAGTATCACAAATTTCTAATACTATAGCGTCTGTAAATTAAGTATCAGAGATATATGACATTAAGGTATCAGTAATTAAAATAATAAAATTTAATTTTGTATCCACTAGGAGTCGAATCGCAGACTTCTAAACTTTAGAATTTTAATTTTAAACGTTAAGCCACTAGACCACAAGTTGTATTTAATTTTGAAAAATTAAATTAAATTAAATTATCTAGAAACTATGTCTTAATGAGGTGTACATGAAAACCTAAAATCTAAAAATTTTGACGAGCAAAAAATCTATCCCCACCGCCATTTTCTTCTTTGAACCGAAGCTCTCTTCTCTCTCTCTTCCCCCCTCTCCCTCTCTCTAATAACGATCTACCTCACAAGCCGCTGCTGTAAACCTTCAAAGCTGCCATCCTTGAGCTAAAATAGAAAGTGTTGTGAAGAGCTTAGCCAAAGTTAGGGTTCGAAAGTCAGATTAAAAAAATTAGGGCTTTTTTTGTTGAGGGTATTTTATTGTTTTTAATGTTGAGATCAGAGAGAATGAGTTTGTCGCCGTCGATGAAACCAATATCAGTTATAGAATCCACAGAGGCTGATATACAAAGAACCTGTGACTTAGAAAAGGTTTTGTTTCATCTTTATCTATAATTACTTTATATATATATATATATATATATATATATATATATATATATATATATATATATATCTGAAACCCTAATTTTGATTTCCTTTGGGGTTGATGTTTTTGGTTGAAGCTGGGCTTTATGAAAGCAAAGAAGAAGCAGCGAAGAAAGAAGAGGTTCTCGGTCGAATTAATCAGGCAAGAATTTTTTTAAAAAAATTATGAGTGATTTTGAAACTAAGATCACTTCTTGTGATATGTTTGTTATCGTTTGGTTCATTCTTCATTTTGTAATTTGGTTATGAATTGAGCTTGTTTGAGTTTTATTGGTTATCTTAGAGATTTTATTTTGTTAGAGAATTTAGTGATTTTGTAATCAGGAAGTTTTGAGGGTGTGTTTGGATTTGGGTGTTCTAGGGTTTGCGAACTTGAATGAGGTTTTGATTTGGTGAAATTGAAATTGATGTCAATTTTGAGCTTGAACTATTGATTCTATAGATGGGTTTGTTCTATACTTGTTGAAATTATTCGTATTCTTTGAATGCATGAGTATGCCCTGTGGACAACCTTAAATTATTTGAAGGGTTTCTCAATAGTTTATGTAATGATGATGGAGTTCAAAGACAATGATAATATCAAGTTTAAGTCACGATTCTCGTTATGAGTATTTTTCCTTTTTATTCATTTTGTGGTTTATGTTAAATTATTTGTGTTATGAGTGCCAACGTGTGTGTTGTGTACGGAGTTTAGGCACCGGTGATAAGAAACCTGGACGTTTCATATTCATATTGATTTTTTAGGATGTGATGCTTTGTTTTTTCAACCTGTTAATGATGTATTGCACCTCACAGATCCCATCGAGCAGAGTTGAGAGCACGCCAGATCAGTGCTCAACAAATAAACAAGGTAGAAGAACTATGGAAGACAAATCCTGATGCAACACTTGAGGATCTTGAGAAGCTGGTGTTGATGATGAGCCTCAGCCTGTAGCTTTGAAGTATGAAGATGCATATCAGGTTCTGTGTTTGATGCAAAAATTAGATTCGGTATTTTTACATGAGAATTTTGCGGAAAGTTACAGTCTATCTTATGGCTGCTAATTGTAGTTGTTTTCTCTCTTATTTCATGCAGTATCAAAATGTTTTTGCACCACTTATCAAGCTTGAAGCTGACTATGATAAACTATGTCTCTGGAACCTTTGGATTGTTTGCTCATTAAAATGCTCTACAGGATATTCTTCAACTGCTTTTTACTATATTGAATATCGTGCAGCATCTTACTGTCTTAATTTTCTTATAGATGATGAAAGAATCTCAAAGCAACGACAATGCTTTTTTTTTGTTCCTTTTTCTTATCAGGTTCAAATGCTTTTTTTTTTTTTTGGGTGATTATGGACTATGGTGTTTGCTGGAATAATCAAAAGCATTTTTTTTTCCAAAGATCTGAGAAGTACTTGCTCGTCTGTCAAATTCAACCAGCCATTTATCAACATCAATATTTAAGAAGAAGGAAAAAAAAATTTGTCGTGCCCTCTACTTTTGTCTTGGCTTTTTATCAAACATGACAGCATGTCCTGTTTGCAGTGGTCTTGGCTTGCATTGTATGTTTTTTTCTAACTTTATTAGTTGTCTCTTTTGGACATGTGTGTAGTAGTGAGTGTGTTGCGTGAGTGAGTGTATATATGATCATCAATTTCAATAAAACGTGCATGATATATGATAATTTTTCAGCTTATTGAATAATTATTTCATAGTCTTGACTTCCTTTCCCTATTTTTTGTTCCTTTTTCTTCCTTTCCCTGTCGGATTACCAATTCCTGGTAATTGGTGCCTGTTAAAATGGATTGAATTAAAGCTCTTGGCATTGGGTATAAGATTTGGTTTATCCGACAGACTTCAGTTGTAAAGCTTACAGCATATCTTCTTAGAGGCTGTATTTGAATGTCCCAACATGTTGATAGGATTTGGATAGTCTTAAATACCAGGGCAACTTTCTTAGCAAAGGGAGATTGAAAAGGCATGATCTAGGAGAAGCTTCTACTTTCTTAAGAGAAGCTTATACTTTCTTAAGTCATTGTTTAAGGGTTGTTTTTGCAGTATTCGTTGGGGTCTAGTAGTTCCGTAATTGTTCCAATTGTCCATTCGACTTAAATTCTTTGTGCATTGTACTAAAATTACTTTACTTGTTTGATTGAAAAGTTGAAGAAAATTATTAAAATAATTTCATTTTATTGCTATGAGAATAGTTGTTTCACTATTTATTTACTTTGAAGATTCGACTAGTTTCCTTTAGACTTGACACGGAAAAATTGCAATGGGTTAAGTGTGAAAAATTATATGCTTAGTGAACGCCACATTCTCCCATCTTTTAACTATCTGTGGACACTTGTTCACATAGTCTAATCTGAAATTTTTCTCCATGCTTAAATTGTAATCGACACATTCTTTTTTCTGACTTGTCATTTTACGGATGGTGATGGTTTATTTATTTGTGTGTTTCTTGACAGATCACATGTGAATTTATTAATGTGACTAGATGGAAGATTGCCATATGTGGGGAATATATGAAGTCAAGACTAAAGGTACAAATTGTCTCATTTTTCGAGTTATAATTGTGCGGCTTATACAGTTGCTTTTTTCTTTGCCATTTTTCTTTTGATATGAAATGAGTTTGTTTCTTTTCTTCTTTTCTTTACACTCTTATTATCTTCGTTGGGCATATTTTAACAGACATGCTCTCGTGGAATGGCTTGCAATTTTATCCATTTTCGGAGACTATGAATGGGTGATTGGGATAAACCACCTCCGAGATATTGGGTGAAAAAGATGGCTTTTATTTGGTTATTCGATGAATCGGGACTGGAATCAAGAACGCTCGGACAAGCGAGGAACAAGATAGATTCAACTAATGCCGGTATGCTTTTATTACTAGTCATAGACACTAAAAATTACTTAGTATATATGAACTCTTGTTTATTTAATTCACTTTCTGTTATTTGAATTTTTTAGTTTAAACTTCCATGTTTGTCCGATGATTTTGAGAGGTTTCTTCATAGTATCGTTCTTTTCATTTGTGTTTTCTTCAAGTCTCCTAACTCGGTTTTCTTAGAAGCAATGAATAATGAAAAGATGTTCTCACAATGCAAGATTTAAAGAAAGTTCTTCTGTTGGTTTTTTGGTCTATTGTTCGAGTTTAAAACCCAAAAATGTATGATTAGTATGTGGCGTAATGACCATGTTGCAAGCATGGCAAGAAAATAATTAGATTCAACAAGAAGCCTTTGGTGATGTAGCATTGCAATCTTATGTACAAGGGATGATGATCCAAACTATGATCAAATTTTCATTATTTAATGTATTTACTGCGATGTTAGAAATCTTACGGTTATTTATGGTTTTGTAATTTCTTATATAGGCATAATTACGAAGGTCTAGATCAAGGGAGGTGATCGTGTGAAAAGTGGTTACGGTAGAAGCCATGATGATGAACGTCAAGTTCATGAAACAACTTAAGTCGGAGGCGCTCCAATTATCACGGTGGCGAAGTGATGAGGCTAATTCTGATGGAAGTTGGTCAGATAGGGACAGAGACTAATTTTATGTATTGAATTTGGATTATTTAGTTATGAGAGTAGGATATCTCATATTTTGGCTATTGAAGTTCAATTTGTAATATATACTAATAATATTTAAATGTGAAATGAAAGATTTTGTGATATAAATCAATTTCTTTTTGTTATTTTGTGGTGCTTTTAATTTTACAAATAAATCAATAGGCAATGATCCAATTTAATTTTTTATTTTTTAAAAAATAAATTAACTAGTGATACCAAGGTAACAGTAATCATAGACACTAATAAAATATCAATAACTACTAACACTATGGTGTCATAATATCGGTGATACTGTAGTAATAGTAATCAGACACCACTTAGTGTCATTATTTTTATGACTCAGGATTACAAGTGTCAGTGAAAGTAATTTCTAACACTATTCTAAAGTCAGTAAAGACCATTTTTCTAGTAGTGATATAAAGTTTATCCTAGATGATTTATATTAAAAATCTTGAAACTCCAGAAGTTTATTTTAGGTGGTATGTCTTAAGATCCTAGTATCCTAAGAACTTTGAAAGATTTATCCTAGTAGGTCCTTCTTAAGATCTTAGGATCCTAAGAATCCAGGAGGTTTGTCTTAGGTTATTTTCATAGAATCCTGGCATACTTGGAATCTAGGAACCTATAAGGTGTTCTTAACCTAGGTACTTTGTCTTAAAAGGTTTATCTTAAGTAGAGATGGCCAACAAGCTGTACCATGATAGTGTGACCCGTCAAAGTAAGGACCACAAGGCCCGTGGGTCGGCACGGTACGGCCCACTATGTGAACAAGCCATGTTGTGTTGTGCTCAATTCTTTTTAGGCCGAGCATGACCTACAACATGAACCCATGCATTCCATGCATAAAAAAAGAAGAAAAGAAAGCTACCTTTTTTTTCTTTAAAGGGCATGTCTAACATGCTTTTTCAAGCCTATCAGCCCATGCACTAATAATAATAATAATGATAATAATAATTTAATTGTTAACTTGAACTTACATGAAGTCATAAATCATAGTCCATAATAACATGAATGCTCACAAGCTTCAAATTAAAATATAAACATTTTATTAACACAATTACAAAACTATGTCATCTAATTTCGCAATAATCAATTATAAAATAAGAATATATAAATCTAATTCCATAGACTATGGTAATGATTAATAAAAATTAAAATTACAATCCTTAAATAACAATTTCAAGATGTTACAACTATGAGGTATCAATTATAACAAGTCATAACTCATAGGTAAGAAATTCTGATTATAATAAATCACAACTATGAAAATACGAAATATCGATTATTAATGATAAAATAATATTTATTAATCACAACTATGGAAATGGTAGATAAATAAGGCTAATTCTGTGTTGGTGGCGAGTTAAACAATTTGACACATTTCGAGGTAAATTCACTATGCCAAGGATATCTGAATAGAAAATTTTTCGATGATAATAGTTACACTCAAAGATCATTTCTTTGTAAGGAGGATACAAGCCATTATCTATTATTTCCTCCCTATAGTAAAATGTTGAAAAAGTTCATTTAGACGGTGCCTTTTGGACTGATTTAGCCTTGTATTGTTGTTGTTATGTTGAGGTCTCCTGCATCGAGACCGTGTTCTTGAAGGTGTTGAAGTTCTTCTGTATTCATATTGTGTTCTTGAGCATCCATGGTGATTTTGAAATGCAGCAAAAGTTTAAAAAACAAAAGAAGAAGAATTCTAATATTCTAATGATATTCATAAGTCGCAACTTACAAGTGTGAAGTGTCATGGTTTATTTGTGTGCATGTATAGTTATTAGTTAGTTCTAAAAGGACAAAAGTTGAATTGGTTACATTGATAGGTGGAAATAATTGAGTAGGTACGATATATTTAGTGAATTATGTCAATTTTGTAATTTTGTGGGGTCGTGGAGGGAAGCGAGTGGTTGATAAGAAAAAGTTATTAAATTATTTAAAAATAAATGAAAAGTTAAAAGAAATTAAGAAATAGTATTGAATTGTATCGATTTGACATTTTGACTACACAAACACAATGCTCACTATTTTCTATCACAAATTGCATTGTTGGGAACTCTATATAATTGCATAACACACAATTCAAGTTACAAAGACTATAAAAGTGAAATTGATTTATACACAATTTAAAAGCCTTGCACGGATCAAAAATTAATTTTTTTGATCAATTTATAAAAGAAAAACTTTTGAATTGAATTGATTACTCATTCAACCAAAAAAAAAAAAGAGAATTATAAAAAAAATTGAATTAATTTTGATTACTTATCCAATGGATAAACTAGAGATGACCAATAGGCCAGACAACACATGACATGGCATGGGCATGGCACGAGCACGACACATGGTATAGCACGGGCATGGCATAACATAAGCATGTTTTAGTAGGGAACGACATGGCTCGATAGACATACTGGCTGGTCTGAAAATTTTAGGCACGTGATCTTTAAAAACATGACATGATTAAAGATAGCATAAAGTACAACATTTAAGAAGGCCTATAATAAGCGTGCTTTATTGATGGGCTAACACACTGCCTGTGGGCTATTAATAGCATGCATGCCAGTACATCAAAGTAAGATTTTTTAATAAAAGTAAATATAAAATGTTATCATTTTACGGATAACTTAAAATTTAATTTTTTAATATATTTTATTAGTATAGGTTCTTTAAAATTCATTTCAGTCTTAGTTTTAAGAAAAAATATTCTAATTGTTTTATGTCAATAATTAATTATAGATATTATGATTTTATAAATGATAAATCTAAATTTTTACAGTTTTAGTATTTCATTCATGAAATCATAAATTAGTCAAAAGAGATATGTTTCATTTGTGAATGAAATGTTATCCACATTTACACACACAAAAAAGAAAATTATAAACAAAATATGTTTTACGATAAATAAAAAGTAGCATTTTCATGCTATAGAGTTCACGTGTATGTGTAATATTAGTAGTTCTAATAAAATTAGGTGTAATATATATCACTACAGTTAACAATACATTCCAACTACTAAGCTATATATCATTTGCAAATTCGTGACCTTTTTACTCGTAAAATTTATTCTAAAAAGTTACAAGGAAAGAGGGACTCTAATCTTTGAAGGTTAGTCTGGTGTTCACTAATAGGCATAATTTAGATCCACTACCTCTTAATCAAAATCCAAACTTTGAATTTGTTCAATTAAAGCATTTTGCCAATCTTGTTGCACTTAGCTTTCATCATCTCCCCAATCTTTCAAACCCATTAAGAATAGGCAAATGTTAAGTTACATTAAATGTAACTTAAGGGCTCCCTAAAAGATAATGTCTCTAATGACAAATTCAACCAATGCTCTTCTAGAATTCTACCACTTGCATTAAAAGCTGACTTAGATGATACAGTTAAAACTGGAGAAGGTAGTAGATCACGGTTCAGAATGAATTGTATAGGAAAAAAATAAGTTTTATCTATCCAAAATTCTAAAATATCTAAATTTTACAATTGTGAAACTGTCACTAAATCTTTTAAGATTGATAGTATAAAACCTTTGCAATTCATTACTAATTAGTATTAACACCATAAGCAATACCCTTACTTTGAGCAATAAAAGTTGAGCTGGATTTTTATAAAAAGTCAGTGCTTGTTGAATATTAGAATATGTATACTTGATCTAAATTTGTTTTAATAAAAATTCAAAAATTTCATTCATAGAGGGCATAATTGTATAAAAATTTGCATCAAGTCCTTTTTTGTAAATTTTTGGTAATACCATCAACTAAAATTTTTGCACTAATTTCCTTTATTGTATGATCCAACACTGCTGCAAATGTTAATTGGTGGTGAAACCTTTCCAATATTTTTGGAATTTTTGTATATTTCTAGATATAATATTTTCTCTAAAAATCTTAAAATCGTCACTCATATTATACAAATGAATTAACACTTTAATGAATTAAGCTCATAAATAGTAGAAGATGCAAGAGTAGCCTTATAAAATACGTTAAAAAATCCAAAAATTTAAATGCAACATTTCAATCATAATCAGTGATATGGTAATCTTTATCATTTATTCTTCCATTGTAAAAACTTAAAACTGCTTCAAAATAGCTTTGGTAAGAAAGCAATATCAAATATATAGAATTCCAATGAATTTCCATGTCAAGGTTAAATATCCTCTTTTTTCAATCAAAAAATTTTCAATGTATATAAAAATTGTTGATGTCTTGAAGGTGTTCTAATATATAAAATGGTTGCTGTAATTTTTTTCTAAATAATGATTTATATGGGTTATAACAACTTGAACAATTATATTAGTAATATGACATATACATATAACATGAGAAAAGTTTGAGTAAGGTGTAAGTATGAGAGTAGAAATATTCCACAAAAATATATCAATTGTAGTAGTATTGCCTGAGGCATTATCAAATGATATGCTAAAACATTTATCAGTAATTTCATGTTCTCTTGAAACAAGCATTATGACAGATTAAATTACTAAATCAACATGAGGATATTTTAATTCACAAAATGCAAGCAATTTTTTCCAACCTTTATTTGGCATTAATTTCATGAATAGAATGCCAAGTCACACAAAAAAAGCTAGTTGTGTTATTATCAATCCAACAATCAGAAGAAATTGAAATAACACCTATAAAATTGATAGAAGATTAACCAAGATTTTTTTTTCATATCATAAAAAAATTTGGTTAAATCACATTTTAATGTATTTTTAGACACTTTCTTAAGTTGAGACTAAAAATACCTTTGCAAAATATTCATTAGTCATTCATCTTCTACAAACATTAAAGGTTGCTCTGTAGTAGCAATATACGTGGAAAATCTTCTCGCATGTTTTGTTATGAATATTTAAATGATGTTACAATACCAGAACGTCCAAAACCATATTATGAAATTTGGGTTTGTGTTAGATCTTATGGCTTGTGATTTGCTTGATAGATTTTTGTATGTCGTTTGAGATATCTGGTTCCATCTTTACTTATGGCACTTAAAATAGCTTGACAAAATTTGCACACTACTGCATTTGTCATTTCACCCTTTTTGTTTAGACATTTTTCCAAACTAAAACATGACCAAAAATTATTGTTCTTGGTCATTCGATTTTGATGGTAGAAGTAAAACTGACAGTGGTAGAAGTAGAACTGTTATGACTTGCTTGAGAAGCAGGAGGAGATTGCTCAGTTAGGACAATAATTAAATTGTTTGGATCTAATTGTGATGAAATAATTTCTTCATTTGGAACTCCCTCTCCCATTTCAACAAAATTAAACTTCTTATCTAACTTAACATGTCTTCCCTCATAATTATTGTGATAGCGAGACATCTTATGTAAATAATTTGTTTTGGTAAATAAAAGTGCTTGTGGTGTATTTGTGCGGGTAAAAAAAAAAAAAGGTGAGCAAGAGAGAAGTATGTCAAATGACAGAGTAAGCAATTGAATGATGTTTAACTGTTGTTTAAGAGTTGGGTAAGAAGTTGCTTGCAACTGTAGGAGAGTTTAGAGGAGGTTGGGTACACATGAGAGTTAATGAGGTGAGATTGAGATTATGATGAAAATTGAAAATGATTAAATTGTTTAAATAGAATGAAAAAACAAAAAACATTAACGGTCAAAAATATGTTATATTGAGCCGTTGCATTTATTTATTTTTAATAATATTTAGTTTCATGAAAGAATAAATATAATAATAAGCCAATGATTTTATAATGTTAAATAAAATCAAATAAATAATATTAAAAAATATTTATTTTTAATAAAATAAATAATATTAAAAATTTATCCTTTTGAATAAAATAAATAATATTAATTAAAAATTATATTTTTTAAGACTCACAATTTATTATTTATTTTATTTAATATTATTTAGTTTTCTAAGGAATAAATATAATAATAAGTCTATAACTAAATAACATTAAATAAAAAATAAATACTATAAATAATATTAAATAAAATAAAAATAATTAATATTAAAAAATTATTTATTTTTTAATGCTCACTATTGATTATTTTATTTTATTTAAAATTTTTTAATTTTTTGAAAGATTAAATACAACAATAAGCCTGTAACTAAATAATATTAAATGAAATGAGAATAAATAATATTAATTAATATTTTTAATAAATAAATGATATTAAAAATTAATTTTTAAATAAAATATATAATATTAAAATAAATTTTATTTTTTAAGACTCGCTACTAATTAAACAACATAAAAATTTAAATAATTTGGACGTATGTGCTAAAAGTTTTAATTCTTTAACTCTTTTGCATTTTTGATAAATAGTAGGGAGCATAATGTTAATATTCAAACAAATGAATCTCCACCCTTAAATCTACCTTTTCATTGAATCCAATGACCAATAATTGAAACCACAAAAAATAAAATCAGGTGGTACCTTGCAACTGTTGCAAGATAGTTGAGTCCTTATTTTTGAAGTAATTTTATAGCTTTTTCCTACCAACCACTCAGCTTTCCTCCGGCAGCTCTACAAAATCAAAAAATTCACAATCCAATTTTTAATATTTCACTAAATATATTTTACCTAATCGGCTACTTTCACCTACTAAAGTAACTAAATCAACTTTTGTCATTTTACTACTAACTAATAATTATATACACACACGTCGTAACAGTTCATACTTACAAGTTGTAACTCGTGAATATCATAAGAATATTACAATTCTTTTTCTTTGTTCTTCTTTTCAAACTTTTCCTGCATTCTAAAATCACTATGGATCCTTAAGAACACAATATGAAAGCAAAAAAACCTCAACACCCTCAAGAAAACAGTGTCGATGCAGTAAGACCTCATGAAAATAACAACAATGCAAGGCTTAATTAGTTAAGAAGGCAGCATCTAAATGAAAATTTTCAGCATTTTACTACAATAAGAGAGAAAATAATAGATAATAGCTTGCATCGTTCTTACAAATAAATGATCTTCGAGTGTAAGCATTGTCATTGAGAAGTTATCTATTCAAATATTCTTGAAACAATGGGTGTCGTTGAGAAGTTATCTATTCAAATATTCTTGAAACAATGGGTTTACACTGGCACAAGTCAAATTTTTTACTTGTCCACCAAGAAAGAATTTAACCTTATTCATTTACCGTGTCTATACCTTTGATTAATAAATGTTATTTTGTGACTAATAATTGATATTTCATATTTTCGTAATTATGATTTTTCATAATCAGTATTTGTAATTGTGAGTTGTGACTTATTATAATTAGTATCTCATAGTTGTAACTTTTTGTTATCATTATTCCAGCATTGTTATTCTAATTTTTATTAATTATTACCAAAGTCTATGGAAATAGATTTATGTATCATTTACTATAATTAGTTATTGCGAAATTAGATAATATAGTTGTGCAATTGATTAAAAGAAATGTTAATTATTATATATTTATCTAAAACTTATAAGCATTAATATTATTATAGACAATGCTTTTGTGACTCCATGTAAGTGTAAGTTAATAATTAATTGTTAACCTTTAAAAAAAACTTATTATTATTATTATTATTATTATTATTATTATTATTATTATTATTATTATTATTATTATTATTATTATTATTATTATTATTATTATTACTACTATTACTATTACTATTACTATTACTATTACTACTACTAATATTACTACTACAAGTGTATGGGCTAATGGTCATGAAAAAAGGTCATGTGGGTTTGAAAAAAAGACATCAGGTGCGTGGCTACGCACGCCCTCTAAAAAATGGCAAAAAGAAAAGTTATCCACGCTTTTTTTTTTTTTTTGGGCGGGCATGGGCTAGGCACGCCCATTGGCCATCTTTAGGTACAACGTACAAGAACTTAAAACAAAAGCAAAAAGTAAGTGCAACAGCTTAATTTATTGCAGAACTCTACGCATCTGCCATTTTGACTATTAATATTTTTCTTTTTTATTATATTTAAACAATTTAATCATTTGCAATTTTCATCTCAATCTTAATTTCAACTTATTTGCTCTCATCTTTACCCAACCTCCTCCAGATTCTCCTTTAATCCCAGACAACTTCTTTTTCTTACTCTAATCTAAAGAGAAGTGAAACATCGTTCAATTGCTTACTCTATCACTTGACACACTTCTTTCCTGCTCACTTATTTTTTTAACCTGCACAGATACACCACATGCATTTTTATTTGCAAAAAATTTTACATAAGATGTCTCACTCTCACAATAGTTATGTGGGAAGATATTTTGAGTTGGATAAGAATTTTAATTTTATTAAAGATGGAGAAAAATTCCATATGAAGAAATTACTGCATCAGAATTAGATCCAAATAATATATTTATTGCCCCACCTAAGCGATCTTATACTACTTCTCAAGCAATTTATAGTGGTGGTTCTACTTCTATCATTTCTGATTGCACTTCTACCATATACTGAACAAACCAAGAACATCATTTTGGTCATGTTTTAGTTTTAAAAAAAGGTCTAAACAAAAGGTGAATTGGCATAAGTAGCAATGTGCAAATTTTGTTAAGCCATTTTAAGTGCCAAAAGTAAAGGTGGAACCAGACATCTCAAACAACATATGGAAACTTGCTAGAAAAAACATAAGCTATAAGACCCAACACAAACCCAAATTTCATAATATGATCCTAAAGCTTCTGATATTGTAACATTATTCAAGTATTCATAACAAAACATGCAAGAAGGATTGGGTAGGTATATTGATGTGGTAGAACAACCTTTAACATTTGCAGAAGATGAACAACTGATGAATTTTTATAAAGTATGTTCAACCTCAACTTAAGAAAGTGCCTAGAACTACACTAAAACATGCTTTAACCAAAAATTTTCATGATATGAAAAAAATTCTCGATTAATACTTTTATCAATTTTAAAGGTATTATTTTAATTTCTTTTGATTGTTGTATTGGTAGTGATACGGTTAATTATTTTTATGTGACTTCGTATTATATTCATGAGATTAATGGCAAATGGTGGTTGAAAAAAAAAATTGCTTGCATTTCATGAATTAAAATATCCTCATATTGGTTCAATAATTTACTAAGCCATAATATTTGTTTTAAGAGAATATGAAATTACTAATAAAATTTTTAATGTATCATTTGATAATGCATAAGCTAGTACTACTGCAATAGTTATGTTTTTGCGGAATATTTCTACTCTCACACTTACACATGGCTCAAAATTTTATCATGTTAGATGTGTATGTCATATTAATAATTCAATTGTTCAAGTTGGTATAACTCATATAAATCCTTATTTAGAAAAAAAAAATTAGAGCAATCATTTTATATATCAGAGTACCTTTAAGACGTCAACAACTTTTTTTACATTAAAAATTTTTTGATTGAAAAAGAGGAGATTCAACCTTGACATAAAAGTTTGTCGGAATTCTACATATCTAGTGTTGCTTTCTTGCCAAAAATATTCTGAAACAATTTCTAGTATTTAAAATGAGGTAACAAATGATGAAGATTATCATCATTATTATTGGAATGTTGAATTTAAATTTCTAGATTTTTTTGAAGATATTTGTTAGGCTACTCTTGCATATTCTACTGTTTATAAGCATATTTCATGTAAAATGTTAATCTACCTGTATAATATGAGTGGTATTCTTAAGAGAAAGGATATTATGTTTAGAAATATTTGCGATGTTATGAAGGAAAAATCCCAAAAATATTGGAAATATATTCTCCATTTATTTGTATTTACAGAAGTATTGGATCCTACAATTAAGAAAGTACAAAAATTTTAGTTGATGGTGTTAATAAAATTTGTTAACAGGGCCTAATACAAATTTTGACACAATTATATCCTCTATGAATAAACTTTTTAATTTTTATCAAAATAAAATTTGGATCAAGCATTATATTCTCTAATGTTCAACAAGCATCAACTTCTCATAAAAATCTAGTTGATATTTTGTTGCTCAAAGGTAAGGGTATTGGTTCTGGTATTGGTACTAATTGTAATGAATTATAAAGTTATTGTGCTATCGATCTTGAAGATTTAATAAATCCCTCACAATTGTAAAATTTTGATATTTTAAGATTTTAGATGGATAAGACATTTTCTTTCCTCATACTATCCATAATGACATGTGATCCACTCATCCCTTTAGTTTCAACTATAGCATCAGAGTCAGCTTTAGTTGTAGATGGTAGAATTCTATATGAATATTGATCAAATTTTTCATTAGAGAGATTACACTCTTTTATACGTTTGAAAGATTGAGAAAATGTTGAAACCTAAGTGCAACAAGATTGGCAAAATGTTTTAATGAAACAAATTCCGATTTTGGATTTTAATCAAGAGGAAGTGGATCTAGATTATGCAAGCTAGTGAGTGAACATTGACTTATCTCTAGAGACTATAGACCGTCTTTTCTTATAATTTTTTGGAATAAATTTTACTGATGGAAATGTTGTAAATTTGCAAATGATAGATAATTCAGTAGTGTCAACCTAGTTGGAATGTATTGTTAACTATAGTGATGCAAATTACACCTAATTTTATTTAAACTAATAATATTATACTTGCACTTGAACTCTATTAAATGAAAATACAATGATTAATGCTACAAATTGTATGTTATTTTGTGCTATTAATGTAATTTATATTTGTAATTGTGTAACATATTGTGAATTTCTCATTATTTTTCTAAGTATTTGATTTTGTGTATTTTTGTGTGTTTATTAGGTAAAAATAATAATTTCATACAATTTGAGGCTCCAAACAAATGTACGGATGTCAAATTTGGATTCCGAAAGACCGAGAAATTATGTCATTGTCAATGAGGATCCGAGACTTTTGTTGTAAATTTTTATGTTTTGCCACGGTAAATGTGGTAATTGTAAAATTATAAATTTTTATCATGTTAGGTATGGTAATTGTTAGTGGAATGTGTTGGATATGCTTGAGTGGATTTAGTTAGGTTTATGTTTTATTAGTGGGATTATTAGTGAGACAAATGCAATGTTAAGATGTAATTAGATTTTTTTATTTGTGTGGTGTGGATTTAACATGTATTAGCATAAATAGAGGGGGTGAACACACCTCTTCACACATTCTCTTCTCTTCTTTCCCCACAAATTCTTCTTCTCATCTCTCCTTATAATATATTTTCAATAAATAAAATTAGTTTTATTTTCAATTTTCAAGCATTTTTTTAATTGTCTTTTTTTGTTTTTAAAGAAAATTCCTTTTATTTTAAATATATTTAGCTAAATATTAGTAGTTAGTGGAAGATGAAACTCTTAGTAAAAATATGGTTTAATCCAATTCTATTTTTAATTTTATAAATTATATTGTTTTCTATTTAATTTTATCCATATTTTTTATATTTTGAAATTGTGATTTAGTGTAGACAAAAATAGGAATTTGGCACCATGAATTTTTAATATCTTAGTATAAAGTATGGAAAAATGGTATTTTGATTTAATGTATACAAATTAAGTTTTGGCACATTAAATTCTTAATCCACAATAAAATAAATGGGAAAATAATTTTAATTTATATAATTAATCTTTTGGGAAATAAAATAAAAATAAAAAGAATTTGTTAAACTATATTTATTACTAAGAGTTGATCCATAACCCTAACTAATTCAATTTTATATTTTTTTCTTAAATAAATTACATATTTTTAAATTTTATTCTTATTTGGATAAACTTAAGTAAACAAATTAAATCCTTTCTCTGTGGATCGACCTCGGACTCACCGAGTTATAATATAACAAGACAATCTTATACTTAGGACTATAAATAACTTTTAAGTCATGTCATACAACTTTTAATCTTATCATAAAACATATTTTGTTCATAATTTTATTTTTTGTGTATAAATATGAAACACCTTTCATTCACAAACACATATCTCCTTTGACTAATTTATGATTTCATAAATGAAATATTAAAGTTGTAAAAGTTTAGATTTATCATTTATAATATCATGATATTTATAATTTTATTTATTAAAATCATGATTTATTTATTCATTTAATAAATTATGAATATAAAATAATTAAAATATTTTTTGAAACTAAGACTTAAATTAATTTTAAAATATTTTTGATAATAAAATACATTAAGAGATTCAATTTCAAGTTATTTTAGAATATTAACATTTATATTTACTTTTCGTTAAAAAATTTTACTGATATACTTTATCTGCGGTACTATTGACAGCTCACAGGCCGCTTGCTAGCCCACCAATGAAACTTACTTATTGTGAACATTTTCACATGTCGTGCTTTAGAGCATTTCTAACCATACTGTGCTTTTAAGACCCATGTACTTAAAATTCTTAGCCTATGCCAGCCCATGTGCTTGCCGTACCATGTTGTACAAACATATAATGTGCTCGTGCTATGCAATGTGTCACCTGGCCATCTCTAATCCTAAGTGATCTATCCTAGGATCCAAAGATCATAGAACCTAAGAAACTTACCACCAAGGAATTTAGGATGTGTTTCTTAAGGGTTTTTTCAATCTCTTCTTGGGCTTTTCCAGGACCATGTTTATTTAAGCTCTAATTGGGTGCATTCTAGTTTTAGTTCATTAGTTTCCTCCCCAAGTCCCAAACTTTTAAAGTAACACATTGAGACTTTTTCTTTTAAGGATTTTATCTTAGGGTTTTTAATTAGAAGGTTTATTTTATGAGGATGATTCCATCTATAGTATTTTCTCTAAAACTTTTTATCCTTGGATTTTAACCTAAGATTTTTTATCCATTAATTTTATCCTAGGAAGATTTTTGTAATACCCCAATTCTCCTAACGGTATTTAAGTCTTTTTAGTTTATTTTAGTGATCTTTTTACCTTAGTATAAAAAGAATAATATGGCTTTCCCATTATAAGAGAGAGGAAGAGACAGTTCGGCTGAGGAAAAAAAATGACAAAAAGGAAAAAAAAAAAGAGAGAAAAGAAAATAAGAGAAGAAGAAAAAGAAGAAAGTCTTCTTCTTGGTCCTGTTGTGAGTAATACATGAGATCAAGTTGCATCTTTTGAGTTGGATATTGTTGAGAGAAGATTTGGAGGTATGTTTTATTCTTGGTTTTCATTAATTTGTTATAGAGAAGCATGATTAGATATTTGCAACAGAAGTAAAAACCTAAGATTTTACAAGAAATATGCTGACAGTGCATTATTGCGAAAATCATAGTAATTTGTACAAATTGATTTTGATTCTGATTTTTGGATATGTTAAACTAGACATCGTCTAGAATGTTTGAAACTTGTTTCAAGCTAATTGAATAAGAGTTCAATTAATTACGATTTTTCAGTGAAGAACATGAATTACGAGATTTTTTTTTTACCATAGTTAGACTTCTTCAAAAATTATGACATTTGGACCAGTGATTTTTATAAATGTATAGTATGATTCTACAAATTGTCATGATTTTTTGATAAAACAATAAATTGTTTTGTAATTTTAAAACAAAAAACTGTTTGACAGTATTGATGATGTCTGAAATATAAATTATTTTCAATAGTTTTTTTAAGGAATTAAGTTATGAAATTTTTATCAATGAATTTTCAATATGTCAGCATATGGTTTGAAAACAAGTTTCGAAACATTCTAGACAATGTATAGTTTAACATATCTAAAAATCATAATAAAAATCAATTTGTACAAATTGCTATGATTTTCGTAATAATGCATTGTCAGCATATTTCTTGTAAAATCTTAGGTTTCTACTTCTATTGCAAATATTTAATCATGCTTCTCCGGAACAAATTAATGAAAACTAAGAATTAAAACATACCTCCAAATCTTCTCTCAACAATATTCAATTCAAAAGACGCAACTTGATCTTATGTGTTGTTCACGGCAGGACTAAGGCTCCGTTTGGTACAGCTTATTAAATAGAACTTATAACAGTAGAGCTTATAGCAGTAGAGCTTATACCAATAGAGTTTTTGGACAAAAAGTCATTGGGTGTTTGGTTGTCAATAAAAAAAGTATTTTTAAATCATTAAACTATGTGATATTTTTTATATTATATATTTTTAGAAAAGCTCTATAATTTCTACTCCTAAAAGCTCAAATTTTGGGCTTTTACTAGTAGAGGTAAATTAGCTTATTTAAGCTAAAAGACCTCTACTAAAAAAATAACCAAACACCATAAAAGTTTTTAAAAAGTGCTTATACGATTAAATAAGCACTTATGCCTCTTAAATAAGCCATACCAAACAGGCACTGAGATGAAGACTATCTTCTTCTTCTTCTTCTCTTCTTTTATTTTCTCTCTTTTCTCTCCATCACCCTCTCTCTCTCTTTTTTTTTTTTCCTTTCTATCTTTTTTTTTCCTTAGCCGACTTCTCTCTCCCTCTCTCTTATAATGGGAAAGACATATTACTCTTTTTATACTAGGGTAAAAAGATCGCTAAAATAAATTAAAAAGACTTAAATGTCCTTAGGAGAATTGGGGTATTACAAATTTTCTCTATTGATTTTTCTCCTAGGATTGTATTCTAGGTTGATTTTTCTCCGAGGATATTTATCCTAGGAGGACTTTTTCCAAGGGCCTTTTTTCTTATAATGATTTGCTTCCATCCTTGGAAGATTTAAAGCAATTTCAGGAAAAATTTCCTTTAAAGATTTTTATCATAGGACAATTTAATTCCATCCCTAGATAATAGATTTAAAGCTATTTTAAGAGGATTTTCTCCAAAGATTTTCATCTTAGGAAGATTTTTTTCTATCCTTGGATAATTGTGTTTGGAAGATTTAAAATTTAAGCTTTTAAATTTATAATTTTGAAAGTTTATTCTAGAACTTTTTATTCATATCTATTCCATCATTATTTGCCTTCAAAATTGATCTTCTTTGATTGGCTTGGATTATTTGCCTTTAGTAATTGAGATTTTCCACCAATTATTATCTTTATTTAAGATCCTCTTTAATTGGCTAAGATTCTCTTCCTCTCTTATATAATCCTCATTTTCCATTCTTTCTCAGTTAAGATTTTTCAAGAGAGAGCAAATGTTTTAGCAAAAGAAGCTCTCAAGTTTCCAAAGAGAGAGGTGGTGGTTCATGTTGTTTGACAAAGGTGTTCACCGTGGTTGGTGACAATTTTTCGATGACTTTTCGGCATTTCGCTGGTAGTTTTTTGGTGATTTTTTATTTTTATTTATTTATTTTTAATTTTAAATAATTAAGAGAGTATTTGTAGGTCTTTGTCACTTTGTAGGTTGGCTTAGTTCAAGATTACCAAGTGTTAAAATGGCCAAGGATAAGAATATAGAGATAGATGATGTTCATTAGACAACTACTCATGCTACTATAAGCAATTTTGGTAATTGTAAGTTTAAAGAGGAGATAGTTGAAGATAATAGTGCATATGCAGATAAAGTAAAAGGAAGAATTGATGTTACTGCCTTAGGAAATTATGAGGATGAGGCTGAGCTTGTAGCTGAAGATACATGTCTATGACAGATAAAAATGATTAAATGTGGATTAGGCCAAATGTCTCTTGAGATTTTGATGATTGGGTATAACATTCATAGGTCAATCACTCTTCATCATGCTTCACTCAGGAGGAACAACAATCCTCCTAATGGGTTTGTTGGGTTTACTAGGTATATGTTAAATTCTTGAGTTCGGCTTCCATTTCACCCTTTAGGAGGATATTACATGCCATAGGACTTACCATTGTTTAGCTTACAACACTAAGCTTTAGGAGTACGCTGAGCGAGGGTAAATCATATGGCATGTAATATCCTCTAAATATAAAGGTGAAATAGAAGTCGTACTCCAAAATTTAACACATACCTAGTAATCCCAATAAAGCCATTAGGAGAATTGGTAATGCTCTTCCTAAGTCAAGCACTGTAAAGTATGATTGACCTAGGCATATGATACCTTATCATTAAAATCTCAAGGTACATTTGGCTTAATCCACATTTAATCGTCTTTATCTGCCATGAATAGGGATCTTTACCCACAAGCTCATCCTCATCCTCATAATTTCCTAAGTCAATAATCTTACTTCTTCTAATTACTTTATCAGCATATATGCTACTATCATCATATATCTCCTCTTTCAACACACAACTAGCAACATCATTTATAGTAATGTGAATAGTTATTGAATGAAATTCATCCATCATTAAATTTTTATGCTTGGTTACTTCAACACTAGTTCTTCTTGAACTAGGACAAATCAACCAAGTCCCAAAGACCTATCATTATTATATTAAATATGTAAAATAAAAATTTAAGAAAATAAATAAAATATGTAAATAAAAAAAACTCATTGAAAATTGTCTGAAATTTGCCAAAATATCACTACAAAGTCACCAAAATCTATTGGAAAATCATCGAAAAATCGTCAATAGCCACCCTGAGTGTCATTGTCAAATATTGCAAATCACCAACCTCTCTCTTCAGAAATTTGAGAGCTTCTCTCTCTCAAAGCTACGCTTTCTCTCTTCAAAAGTCTTAATTGCGAACTAAGAGGATTATATAGGAAAAGAAGAGGATCTTAGCCAATTAAAGAAGATTTACAATTAATGTAATTATTGGTGTAAAATCTTAATTAACGAAGACAAATAATATAAGCCAATAAAAAAAATCAATTTTCAAGGCAAGTAATGATGGAATAGATATAAATAGAAATTTCTAGAAAAGACTTCCAAAATTCAAAATTTTAAAGCTTTAATCTTTAAATCTTCCAAATTTAATCATCTAAGGATGGAAACAAATCGTCTTAGGATGAAAATCTTTGGAGAAAATCCTCCTAAGATTGTTTTAAATCTTCCAAACATAGTCAGCCACGGACGGAAACAAATCTTTCTAAATATGAAAATCTTTGGAAGAAAATCCTCTTGAGATAACTTTAAATCTTCTAAACACAATCATCCGTAGATAGAAACAAATCGTCCTAGGATAAAAAACTTCGGAGGAAAATCCTCCAAAGATACTTTAAAGCTTCCGTTCACAATCGTCTAAGGATGATTGCGAATCATCCTAAGCTAAAAATTCTTAGAGAAAAATCTCATGGGATGAAGTCAGAGGATAAAAGTCCGAAGATAAAAATTCCTAGAGAAAAATATTCCTAGGATAAAATTCAAGGATAAAAAATCTTCTTAAGATATAATCTGAGGATAAAAGTACTTAGAGAAAGTTCCAAAGATAGAATCATCCTTAGATAAATTTTCTAGGTTCAAAATCCTAGGAAAAAAAATCTCAATTTTTTACTTTAAAAAATTTGAGACTTAGGAGCAAATTGTTGGACTAAAAATATAAATGGCCCAACTAGAGACCAAATAAATGAGGCCCTAAGAGAGCTTAAGAAGAGACTGAAACACGGTATTAAAATTATTTTTAAAGTTTTTAGATTCTTAAGATCCATTTCCTAAGACAAATCACCTAAGATAAAATAGACACAAAAAAAAAACTAAGGAAAACCTTCTAACATAAACATTCTATGATTAACTTACAAGGTTTCAAGATTCCCAAGTTCTAAGGATCCTGAGACAAATTACCTAGGATAAGTCTCGTACATTTTTAAGACAAAACACTTACGATAAACCTCTAAGGTCAAATGTCATATTAGGCAATAGACTTTATATATATATATATATATATAACTCTTTTTTAAAACGAAATAAAATTTCTTAATAAAAAATAGATGCAAATGAAGGAATCAGAATAGGACATTACCAGACTTCAAATCCCAATATTTTAGCAAATCCCCAGAATCTGCCTGCAAGCCCTTAACAAATAGAAGATGGCCGGCAAATCCCACCAAATAAAATTAGAAGACTTAAACTTTTTACATATTTTTTATTTCTACAAGAAATAATACTCCAGTCGGAAACTAACTCCAACATATTTGAAACAAAATCAATTCCCTACCAGGAAAGTTACAAGACTCCTCTCATGCCGTTGATCTGCCGAAGATTGCATACTTTCTGTCCACTGTCAAGCACTTGGTTGTCAATTCTTCTAGCAAGCCTCTGCTGCATTTTCAATTCTTTTCCCTGGAGCAAGTAGTTCCTCTTCAGATCTGTCATTCAGGACTTGTGAGGATCCAATAATTGCAACAAAGAAGTCAACCATAACTGTCATAGAAAGATTATAATAAGCAAGTCTGTCGTGTTATCTTTGTCAAGCTCAAAGTTCAAACGTACCTCTGGATCAATCAAAGTTGAGCAGTCCACGCTCGTTAAAACCTTTCGCAGTTTAGAGCAATAAATGACAGTAATCAAAATGAACGATCAATTTAAGAACTCCAGGTAGTTCCTACCCACCCAGTTCCCAGCATCAGACGGTACTATTTACAGTCTTCCTAAACTCCTTTGGTCCTTTTCAAGATGGTCCAAAAGGTGACAGGATGATGTTATCATGCACAAGCACCAATTACAGTAAAGTGGCTATTTTTTTACAACAGCACTACCATATATAGCCCCTGCACAACCACATATAAAGCGAATCACACAACAGTCTAAGAGGAAGCGCCCTAACAGTCTTTTTCCTAATTTTATCAAAATGCTAGATGTCAAGGTATTGAATCCTCTAAAAGTTCAACAAGCAGACACAAATTGCCAGACATGAGATCACTTTGATTTCAATAGAAGTGAATATGGGGACGGCCACAATTCAGGTAGAATGATGCAGCTGCTTCCGTACATTGACGTGAAATGCCATTAAATTGTACTATTGTCGAAAATAAATAAATCTCTCACATGTTGGCACATGAAACAAAATTCATGCATGAGTCCAAAGAAAACCAACCAGATGATCCATATATCTCATTAGACATCCTTCATCAGCTAGTCCTGTCACAACAATAATGTCCAGAAGAAGCAACTTTCAGCTACTAACCACGGTTATTTATCTAAAAATCCAAATGCATGTTGCTTGAAGAAGCTCTGGAACATCGGCTGCATCTCAGAATGTACTTACCGCAAATGCCCTTACGAGTTAATAACCGATGGGATTTATACTCAAAAAGTATATCGTTCGGTAATGTCCCAATCTGTACAGAAGCAATTGTGCCTGCTTCAAACAAGAAGAGTAATTTGTCTCATTATTAAAACTACCAAAATTAGCAATTGCTAGCAACATTCTTACAGACAGCAAGGAATTCAATATATGCCAAAGAACAGCACAGCAAATTACCTGAATCATTCTATCAGGAGGGGATATTCTACACTGCTCTGACTCCCTACCGGAGGCACCATAACTCTGAAATGAATAATCCACATAGGTAGAATGCTCATGGCAGCCTGATGAATAGTATCGTCTAACAAAGACCGGATTTTTAAATCAAGTACAGCTTCAAAATGAAATTTTCCTGAAATTTTTCTGGAAAAGATCAGAATGAGATGCCATTTTGTACTATATTTTGGCCAGGGAAATGCACAAAATGGATACTAATTGGACAAATAACAAACTTAGGTAAGAAAAGAACAACCAAATTTAATCCGAAATGGGAAGGAAAACAGGATTAAGCCTCACCAACTACCTTGCTTGTGCCGAGCAAGTGTAAGATCAATAATCCAGTATGTCAATGTCCGACACAGCACATAAATAATGAACGGGCAAGCTGAACTGCAGAATTCCACTACCAATTCTAGGATTATCTTGTATGCCAACAATGAACTTATATCATGAATGATACAGTTATATGATAAATCACATACTGTAACAGTATACGTTACGCAGAGTCTTTCCCTCTGACAAATAAGAATAAAACCAAACAAAGGAAAATTGCTCCATCAAATAACAATTACATAGGCATAGCACAAGTATCGCAATGGCAAGGCATCCAAAAACAATAATAATATAACTAAAAAAAGAAAAAAAAAAAATCAACTTAAGATCAAGACATTTATTTAAACAGAGAGAAATTTATTCATAGGCATTTGTTTAACAAAAGACAGATTAAGAGAACGACCGTTATAACAATAAGCAAATACTAAAATCTTGTGTGAGCAGGCAAACACAGACAGAACTCAAGTAGCTCAGAATTGACCACCACGAAGACGGAGGACAAGATGGAGGGTGGACTCCTTTTGAATGTTATAATCAGCTAAAGTACGGCCATCGTCAAGCTGCTTCCCAGCAAAGATGAGCCTCTGCTGATCAGGTGGAATCCCTTCCTTATCCTGAATCTTAGCCTTGACATTGTCAATGGTATCAGAACTCTCCACCTCCAGAGTAATTGTTTTCCCAGTAAGAGTCTTGACGAAAATCTGCATACCGCCCCTCAGACGCAACACCAGATGAAGAGTCGACTCCTTCTGAATGTTGTAATCCGCCAGCGTCCTTCCATCCTCCAGCTGCTTCCCAGCAAAGATCAGGCGCTGCTGATCAGGTGGGATCCCTTCCTTGTCCTGGATTTTTGCCTTGACGTTGTCAATGGTGTCAGAGCTCTCGACTTCCAGAGTGATCGTCTTTCCCGTCAGGGTTTTGACGAAGATCTGCATTCCACCACGAAGCCTGAGGACAAGATGCAAAGTGGATTCTTTTTGAATGTTGTAATCGGCCAAAGTGCGGCCGTCTTCGAGTTGCTTCCCGGCAAAGATGAGACGCTGCTGGTCCGGCGGAATTCCCTCCTTGTCCTGGATCTTGGCCTTGACGTTGTCGATTGTGTCGGAGCTCTCCACTTCGAGGGTGATTGTCTTGCCGGTGAGGGTTTTCACAAATATCTGCATCTTCACAAAGTTTGTTTCTTTTCCTGTGAGCGAAAGAAAAATAGATGTTCTTGGAATGTAATTAAGAAAGAGGCTAAGCAGTCAATAGAAATAGAAAAACTGACGTAAGGAGTGAAGGCCGGCCAAGGGGCTTGTGTTTAAATAGAAGATAAAGCCGACCGTATTAGGGAATTCTTAATCCTGATTGGATTCGAGGTGGTCAATTTAAGTCGTGGAATTGGACGTTTCGTTATCACCTACTCTCTTGGACGTTACGTTATCACCTAGCTACTTCTTGTTGAAGTTATGATGTGCCATCTAGAATCTTTAAGTCCATCAAACTGCCTTGTTTCTAAAGGTATTAGAAAGTAAGAACCGCGTCAAAGTAAACAACTTGATGCACATTTTCATCATACGTTCTAACATATCAGATCGTTTCTGACTTCTTTGTAAACAACAGAATCAATGGATCAATTCTGGTTCAGACTGTATGCGCCAAAACTTCTGCGAATGAAATCGGTCCATTCAGCTGCCATAACAAAATGAAGCTTGAATCAATCTCTTGCTTCCACTGCAAGAAAGCAGACCATGGAATCGTGTATTCCCTGTGAACCATGATCTGGCAGCGTGTTCTGGAATTAAACCGTACTTTTCCAATAGACATTTCTACGAGAGCATCAGAGAGTCAATTTCTTGACCTGCACTACCCTAGCTGCAACATGCATAACTGCCATAGACTACTAATTAGGCAGTTACATCTGTTCCTCCAAAATTTGTTATCAGTGGCTGTTCAAATTAAAAAAGAAATTTATTCAGGAAAAGTGCAAGTTCAACCATTTAGGCAGCTTTAGTTATAGTACCAATTCCTTCAGATTCGTTTCCAAATCACTTAAACCTTTGCAAATTTGCCCAAAATTTTCTCAACAAGAATAAGCCTATTTTCTTGTGATCTTTATAATATAAAACCGAGAAGCGAGAAATTTGCAACTCAATTGAATAGGAAAATTAAAAAAAAAAATGAAGCACTAAAATATGCAGAGATGCTGTAGTTAGATGTTTGATGAAACCCAACTGAAATTTCAGACATTAGGAGAAGGGAAAATCAATCGCCAAGTTTGGTTATACAACTTCCTTCCAACACAGCTTTAATTATGCAACGTTATGTTATCAAATCAAGTCAAACACAACCATAGAAAAGCCAGCACCGGCCCTCCTCTCAACCGAATTTTCCAAGGAACGTTCCTTGACAAGTATAGTATTAATCAGACTGTGAACATAATATCATGCTTTTCTCACCCATCCCATAATCTGGACTGTCACCGAGCACGTTTGACAACTTCTAAGAATCGAGTTTCTTAGGCTGCTCAATATATATTCAAATTTTCAGTTTTCATTTTTTTTGTATATGTCCGACAGACGAACAATTTTTTGTTCAGTTTCTTTGATCTTTCTTTTTCCTCGTTTTTGTGGTATGCTACCACACTTGGTTTTCTTTAGTCTTCTCATGAACCAGCTGTTCCAGTCGTGACTGCAAAGGACAGAATTTTAATAAGAAAAAATGAAACAAAAACTTCAAGAAGCAAAAAAAGAAAACTGAGAGATTTCAACTCAAACCTTGATGAATGACTTAAATATGGGCAACACTATTAACCTATAGTCATAAGCAGATAGCTCTCCAAGTTTGTAGGTTATATAGCTTCGTGTTGCAAATGCTTCCCTTTATCCTTGCATCTTCTGAAAAAAATCTAAGGGATTGAGCATGGTCAGGCCAAAAGAGAACAAAATAGCTGAATAATTAAGGAATCATTTGGCTAAAGAAACGAAAGCTAATAATACTCACATCATTTTGCAACGGATTTCTCCATCAGTAAATTTTTTCCCTCGGACACTCATCTGATGGATTCAAGTTTTCGTGCATTCTTAGCCTTTTCTTCAAACTGATAAGCAGTCACAGAGTGTGTTTCTAGGACATTCAAATAAATTCTAGCTCAAACTGATCATTACTCGCAGCATTACCATTCCACTCTTCTAGCTGTTTTTGCCATTCTCTAAGCAGGGATGCAAGAGTTTTCTTCACAAACTCTTGATTTTCCTTCCTTCAATTAAGCTTGTTCACACATATACTAATGTCGAAAAGAATTAATTAAAGTGAAGCATGTGCGCATGAAAAGACAAAAATACAGGAACCGGAACCAGCAAAAGTGAAAAGTGGAAAGTATGAAAAGATAAAAGTAAAAAGTGAAAACTGAAAAACCAAGAGCCAAAAACCAAGAAAAGTCAAAAGTGAATAGTGGAGAGTATGCAAAGACAAAAGTCCAAGAACTAAGAATTAGAAACCAAGAAAAATCAAAAATGAAAAGTGGAATATAAAGATAAAAGTCCAAGAACCAGGAACCAAAAAGTGAAAAGTAAAAAGTATGAAAAGACAAAAGTCCAGGAACTAGGAACCAAGAAAAATCAAAAGTGAAAAGTGGAAAGCGTGAAAAAAAAAACATGGCCTGTAGGACACAACGAAAGTAAAGTGTAATAAAATTCTAATTAATTTAGAAGCTTCAGAACCTATTTTGAGAAGGAAACAAAAATAGACTCTAAATAAAATTCTAATTAAGTGGGAAAAATCGATCAAAAATAAAGAATTAGTGAATACTTAGGATACTCAAAATTTGTATTATAAATAGAGAGCTCTAGAGGTATAGTGGGGGAAAAAATTTCAAAAGTGAGTAGCAAGAAAGAAAAATTTGTATTACTAGTAATCGACTTAGAAAGGAAAGAATTAACCCCGGAGCTTTGCTGATCTGGAAGTTATATGTGGACGGATCATCAAATCGACAAGGAAGTGGGGCATGATTGATTTTAGTGACTCCAAAAAATACAAAACTAAGTTCTGCCCTCCGATTTAGATTCCAAGCCTCTAACAATGAAGCATAATATAAAGAACTACTTACTGGACTTAAATGAGCAAAAGAAATGGGGGCAGAAAGACTAAAAATATATAGTGATTCACAATTAATTGTGAACTAGGTTAAGTCAGAATACTAGGCAAAAGAAGATAAAATGATGGAATATCTCAGAAAGGTTAAGGGTCTATTAGAAAGTTTTGGAATACATTGTAACACAAATCTCAAGGGAGAAAAATAGTAAAGCATATGCTCTTACTAGGTCAGCCTTAACTTTGACACAAGCTTGACTAGACTTATTCCTATGGAATTTTTGCTAAGACCAAGTATTAATGAGGAGAGTGGTAAGGTCAGTCTCGTTGTTACAAGTGAGAGTTGGATGGATCCCATCATTAATTATTTAAAAAATAAAACGTTGCCGGACGATAAGCAAGAAGCAAAAAGAGTAAAACTAAGATCAGCACAGTACGTGATTTTAGAGGATGTACTATATAAGAGGGGATACTCGCTGCTCTACCTGCAATGCCTAGCACCAGAGGAGGCAAGTTATGTAATGAGGAAAATCCATGAGGGAATCTGCGGCAATCATTCTGAAGCTAGTTCCTTAGCTCTAACAACAATTCGCCAAGGATACTTCTAGCCCATTATGAAAGAAGATGCATACAAGTTTGTCCAACAATGTGACAAATGTCAAAGATATTCTAATATCCCTTGTCAGCCTCCAGAACAACTCACGCTAGTCACTAGCCCCTGGCCGTCCGCACAATGAGGCATAGACATCATTGGTCCAATGCTAATAGGCAAAGGGCAAACCAAATTCGCCGTGGTGGCAGTGGATTACTTTACTAAATGGACATAAGCAAAACCTTTGGCGCAAATTACAGAGCAAAAGACAATGACTTTTATATGGAAATCTATTATATGTAGATTTGGAATCCCTCAAACTATTGTCACAGATAATGGAAAACAATTTGACAATCCCTGCTTTAAAGGATTATGTCAGAGTCTTGGAATCAAGAACTTCTTTTCTTCACCAACCCACCCTCAAGCCAACAGGGAAGTATAGGCTATTAATAAAATAATCAAGCACCACTTGAAGACCAAGTTAGAAAAGCACAAGGGACCCTGGGCAGATCAGCTCCCATTTGTATTGTGGTCATATAGAACAAAGCATACTACAACAACTGGAAAAACACCATATTCCTTAGCGTTTGGTACGAAGGCAGTGGTTCCAGTTGAAATAGAGATGTCATCATATAGAGTGCAACACTTTCAACCAGAGCAAAATAAAGAGCAACCAAAATTCAATCTAGACTTATTAGAAGAAAAGAGAGAACATGCCTGACTTAAAGCTGCAGCGTATAAGCAAAAGACATCTCGATATTTTAATTCAAAAGTAAATCTAAGAAGCTTCTGAGTTGGGGACCTGATTCTTAGAAAAATATTTCAGAGCACTAAAGAGCAGAATGTTGGAGTGCTAGGCCCAAACTGAGAGGGTCCCTATAAAATAATAGAAATTATTCGTCTTGGAACCTACATGATAAAAAATATGAGTGAAGTTGTGCTCCCACGCCCTTGGAATGCAGAGCATTTAAGGATCTACTATCAGTAAAAAATTTATTAATTTTTTAGCAGTGATAATAAGACCCTCTTTGAGCCATTAGAAAGTTTAATTATTACCAAAAAACCGTTCACAGTCAAACTTATAGCTATTTATTAATAAAGGTGTTTTTTCGCAATCTATATTATTTTTCTTTTTAGTTACATGTTCTAACAAGAAAGAAGTAGGAAAAACTAAGAGCAAATTTTAAGCAATTTCCTGAAAAAGTTAAAGCAAATTCCAGGAAAAGTTAAAGTAATTGTTAAAGAAGTTTCCTGGTGTAGGAAACGAATGTAGAAAAAGTTGAAAGCATATGTTAAAGTAAATTTCCTGGCGCAGAAAAAGTTAAAGCATGCGGAAAAGCTAAAGCAAATTTCTTAAAAGTCTGCGTTAAAGCAATTTCCTGGAATTATATAGATTGGGGACTGTACAGAAAGCACCAGCATTCCATGAATCAGAAAAAGAATTATAGAATGCACACAAAGTCTTTGGCCAGCATCACGGCTTCAACATTCTAAAATAAAATATAGTCAAGATAGTGGCCCTGTGAGAAGCAAAAAAACGCAATTCGATAAGCCAGCCAGCCTTCCCTCCAGAACAAAACCACATTTATTAAGACTAAAAACATGGAAAAAGACTAATCAAACCAACAATCTATACAACTCATAAGACATTTTACCCAAAAATATTCCACAATCTGGGCTCAAAGAAGTTAGATTAAGTACAACCTTCATATTTTGCACATTGCAGCCAACTGGCAATAGGAATAAAACCAATCAACTGGCTATTGCTTCCTTGTGGCATAAATCACTGATGCATGGCATGAGTAGCACACCATCATGGAATAAAAACAAAGGAATACGAGATTCTAAACTAGAAATCTTAATTCATAGGCACATATAATTTGTTTGAGCAAGGACAGATAAACTAGTCTTCAGTTGAGGTCTATGAAAACTTTGAGAAACCTCAGTCTACCCAAATGAAAATCATTATGTAATGCCTCAATCTACTGAAAACAAAATTATCCCCAATATGAACCAATGCATTCCTAGCTCTGTTTACAGCGAGAGAGTGATTTCTCTCATGATTAAATGTCACAATTTCAAGCAGCGGCATGATACACGTTCGCTTATTGGACCCCATAATGAAGGCCCCGCAAAAAAGAATCTGTAATGCGGCAATTTACCCTAGACATATTATGATACAGTATTTAAGAATTGTAGCCTAAATAGTCTACACCTGTCTGAGCTTGTTGAAGGCTCCGGCAGGATGCTTAAGCAAACTATAGACATACTTCTCCCAAGATACAGGAAGGAACCATTTTCTGCAATACCAGGCTGCAATATAAATTTATCGTTATAAGCAAATTACTTCTCTTTAGCAAAAGCAGTCCACATGTACCAACGGATCAGACAGAATGAAATGTAGAATTAGCCACAAATGACAGTCCTTTCATAGCACTTCATCAGCCTCCAGAGGACATATGCCAAACCCCAATGAAAATTTCTGAGCAAGCATAGAATGCCATGCCCTATATGCTTATATAAACAAACAACGCATGCTAGGGCATTAGATAGATTAGGAAGGGACAGAGATAATTTCCAGCCAAAGGGATTAAAATCTGATGAGCAAGAAAAGTAAAAATAAACTTCTGTCCAAAAAATACATCACAACCTTGCAACTGCTAGTGATCTTAGAATCAAGAGGCAGCGAGGAATTGCGGAAGAAATATTAAGACAGCAATCAACATTGGACCAAGCATGATAGAAAGCATGCATGTCAAATGTCAGATAATAATTGAATCACCACACCAAGTCGCACAATTATACAGTTAATTCTATGATACCATGCTAACAAGATAGGATGTTTCAGTCATTCTCTAACCAACAATGCATCCATATAATACCCCAACAATCTGGGCAGCACAGAAACTTATTTAAATCAAACCCCAACAAATTGGGGAGCACATGAACTTATTTAAATCAAATTTTTATTCACCACTGCATCAAACTTGTTCAACAAAAGACAGAAACAGAGCACCATAACCCAAAAGCAACAAACTAATTCATGACGGAACCAACAATAACCCAACCAAACAAAGACACAAGCACAACTTAACAACCATCTCAGCATTCACCACCACGAAGACGGAGGACAAGATGGAGGGTGGACTCCTTTTGGATGTTATAATCAGCAAGGGTACGGCCGTCCTCTAGCTGCTTCCCAGCGAAGATGAGCCTCTGCTGATCTGGTGGAATCCCTTCCTTGTCCTGAATCTTTGCCTTGACATTATCAATTGTATCAGAACTCTCCACCTCCAGAGTAATAGTCTTCCCAGTCAAAGTCTTGACAAAAATTTGCATGCCTCCACGGAGACGGAGGACAAGGTGAAGAGTTGACTCTTTCTGGATGTTATAGTCAGCCAACGTGCGGCCGTCTTCCAATTGTTTTCCGGCAAAGATCAATCTTTGTTGATCTGGTGGGATCCCTTCCTTGTCTTGGATCTTGGCCTTGACATTATCAATCGTATCTGAACTCTCCACCTCGAGAGTGATCGTCTTCCCAGTTAGGGTTTTGACGAAGATCTGCATGCCACCACGGAGCCTGAGGACAAGATGCAAGGTGGATTCTTTTTGGATGTTGTAATCGGCCAAGGTGCGGCCGTCTTCGAGTTGCTTTCCGGCGAAGATCAGCCTCTGCTGGTCGGGAGGGATTCCCTCCTTGTCTTGGATCTTGGCCTTCACGTTATCGATCGTGTCGGAGCTCTCGACCTCGAGGGTAATCGTCTTCCCGGTCAGGGTTTTGACGAAGATCTGCATGCCGCCACGGAGCCTGAGCACGAGGTGGAGCGTTGACTCCTTCTGGATGTTGTAATCGGCCAAGGTGCGGCCATCTTCGAGTTGCTTTCCGGCGAAGATCAGACGCTGCTGATCCGGAGGGATCCCCTCCTTGTCCTGGATCTTGGCCTTCACGTTGTCGATGGTGTCAGAGCTCTCCACTTCGAGAGTGATCGTTTTGCCGGTTAGGGTTTTCACAAAGATCTGCATATTGACAAAGTTTGTTTATCTAGCGAGCAAAGAGAGATATTTCACAATTGTTTTGAGAGAGTACTGAGAATGACGATAATATATCGAGCGCGTTGGGTTTATATAAGAAAGCTAACCCACTGTTTGAACGATTCACATCGAGGGCGGATTCCTGGTGCTAGTCCGTACGAAGTTAAGTTTGCTGAGTGATGACGTAATTGCCTATCATTTTTTAACAATCTAGAAACTTCCTGTGATTTGTCGTTGGAATGGAATTTGGGCCAACGTGGTTTTACTTAATCGAGCGAGCCCGTTTGTAAACTTTAACCGATCGGATTCTAAGCAATTGTGTGTTTACAGAGCTTCTGCATTGGCCAAATTCTAATCTAATTAAATGAATCAGCCTAATTCTATTAATCAAAGATCAATACGATAGAGAATTAAAATTGTTTTGAATTTTAAGAGATTACAGTATTTAGACCTTGAAATTAGTAATTATAGAAAAATAAAATAAAATTTAACTGAAAGAATTAAAGTTAGTTCTAGCATAGAATATTTAGAAAATCAATTTACACACATTCCTCACACTAGTAATAGTAAACAAAATTTGTAGTAGCACATTAATTTAGGACAACACTTAGAAACTAAATTTTTAGAAATTAAAACAATTAGTACTAGGATTAGGACAATTTTTTGAAACACTAAGACGAATGTTAGATTATGTATGAGGAAAAATAGATGAGCAATATACGAATGCCACCTCTCATTATGAACAAAGAATGGTTGAATATCAGGGAGAGCTAGGCTATCTCATTCTCAAGTATGCTAGGAACAAGTGAAATATTATAACAAATGCAGTGACAGTAACCGATTAGACGGGTAAAATAGGAAGAAAATTGATTTATTTAGAAATATTATCTCCTTAGCTAGGAAAAAAAAAACTAACGAACAAACTAAGAGCATCATCAAAAAACTCTTCAAATAATATTTTATTACTTATTTGAAGAGTCACATCAGCATTTAAAGGTTCAAAAAACACTCTAATTAAAATTTTTCAAATAAGAAATGATCGTCTCTCTTCAAATTTGGAGAATTGCTTTCTCCCTCTTCAATTTATATTGTATTACTTTTTATTGGAGAAAGTAATAAAAACTTGTAGTTCAATGGTAAGAGTATTATTTAATGGTTTCAAAACTTTGGTTCAAATTTTATTAGCCACATTATTTTATTTTTTTAAATATTTTGTGGAAACTATTTCGAAAAATGATATTTTTACGCATTTAAAATACTACTTCGAAAAATGATATTTTCACGCATTTAAAAATAATAATTTATTACTATTAGTATTTAGAATTTAAAAAAGTAATAAAATATGAGTTTATAAGACTTAATATGTATTCAAGTGAATATTAAAAAAATCTAAGTTAAATAAAATTTTTGAAAATAAATCACCCCTCATTTTAGTTTCTGAGTCCCCAGCTGCACGTGCGTATAAACAAATTACATGAATAATGAGTCAACTTATTTTTCAAGCATACTCCTAGGCCCTAGAGCGCTATAAATATAAAAGGACATGGATATCCTTAGCGCGGAAAAGAGGCTATAGAATAACGCGAGATGCATGGTGATAGGAGTACCCCAGGGCAGTGGGCACTCCATATATAAATGCTCAAGCTTTCTCTCTCTCTAACGAAGTTGAATACAAAGAAAGAAAAAAAGAAAAAAGAGCCAAAGTCATCTTAGATCTTGAGCTCTAACCATTATTGAGGGTTGCGAACCCTTAACTTCTCTTATTCGTCATAAATTAACTTAAGCGTACTGCTGCTCCACTTCTAACCTACGTTTCCTCATCTTTGCAAGTTCTTCAAGCTCTCAATCCACTTTCTCTCAAGTTCCTCACTCACGCCAACAATCTACCACAATTTCTTGTTCTTTAAGCTCATCAAAGTCCAAAGCAAGTGTCATAGCCTGGAGAACCTTTGCACACACCTTTAAATGCAAATTTCTTGTGTTTGACCTGATTTTCGTTTTATTTTGAGAAATACCCAAAATCTATTTAAAACAGATTATATTAAAGAAATATTATTAGATTTCATAACGAGCAAGAAATAGTAGATTTAAATCAATTACTAGATACAAAAACACCTAGACCTATAAAATTAGAAATTAAAGATATACTACAAACCTTAAAACTTGAAATTGAAAATATTAAACAAACACAAAGAGATTTTCAAATACGATAAGACTTAATAAAAATTATAGTAAGTGAATGAATATAAAAAGACACTTAATAAAATTCTTTGCCGAATTAAAAAAAGACTTACCATAAATTATCCCAACAAATAATAGTTGTAAAGAATTTAACTAAGAAAGTAATAATATACAACAAGCACAGGCTAATACTATTGTTAAATTATTTATTAAAACATGTATTAAATTAGAAGATTTAGAAGATAGTTTAATTTTATCAATAACTAATTTCCAGTCATTTAGAAAAAAATAAAGAAGTTGTGTCAAACCTAGAACTTTCTAGTTCGCTAGATAATTTAGATAAAAAATTAAATATCTTCACCACTAAAGTAGGGAAACTAAAAATTAGTAAATCACCTATATCACCTAGAATAATTAATGTTAGAGATACCATAGGACAAAAAGTCTACTAAACAGTAATGGAGCTAATAAAAAATAGTAATATAGATTATACTATAGGAGAAGGAATAAAAAGCTCTTTATCGTTTCCACCTTAATGGATTGAATCAGGACTTATACTAGCTCAACATATAATATAACAAGATTTCATAAATTCAAAAAACCCCTACTTTTTGTAACAGAGTTTCCGTGGCCATGTAAATTTTTTAGTTTAGAAGAATAGCTTAGACATTGGAGAAGTAGAAACAATTGGTAGGAACTTCCATTGGCACATTATCATTTTGAAGACAACCTTCTACAACCAAGCCTAAACATATAAAGTTAATTGATCAGCGCTATGCAGAAGAATTCAAAGAAGAAATGAAAGCTTAATGCGAATAGGCAATTTTGGCCAATGAGAATCAAAATGGTGGGACAATTAAAAGATGAAAAAAGAGAGGTAATATTGATAATATAATGGAATCTTAGCTAGCTACTCTAAACAAAGTTTTCATTATTTTATAGCCTTTTCTTTTATTAAATTTTGCTAATTTGCATCAGTCAAGTGTGGTCTTACAGAACCATTAGGCCTTTGGCCGAAGTGGTTGAGCTGCTGCCCTCATAAGCATGAGGGCAGCGGTTCAAGCCCCCACAAAAGCATTGTGGGGGCTAAAATATTTATGAGTCATTTTCCGTTGCGAAATGTGAGTGGAGTAGAGACATATCTCGTCTATGAGAATTATTTGTCTGGACATGTACTTTATTAAATTTAATGTAATAATGTAAGTCCCAATTATGTATATCTGATTGTAAATATCAGTGTAATATCTGTCATAATAGCAGTTGTAAATATAATATGATGTGTAATCAGTATTCAAAAAGTGTGGCCTTACAAAGGGCTAGTGACCACCTTTAAAACTTTGGAGGGATGAAGTTAAATGATTTAATGTTCATTATGTAGACAACAATTGGTTTTCAAAGAAAAATAGCAACCTTTACTTCAAAACTCTATCGTTAAGCATGCTGGAGTCAGAGAAATTCAACGATAGGTGACATACTGTGTAGGGGTGGGCATTTTACCTGATCCGACCCGACCCGACCCGATAAATTTCGGGTTCGGGTCGGGATTGAACCCGATCAGATTGAAATTTACAAACCCGATCCGAATACCCGATCGGGTTCCCAAAAAAAAAAAAAAAACCTAAGCTAACACTGCACATAGCACACAACCACACACACATGTGTTGCTGCACACACAGTCACACAAACACAACACAAATCACAGATTCATTCACAGAACAAACACATAAACACAAGGCTGTTGTTGCGCACAAAACACATCCACGGACCGCACCCAATGGCCAACAGCAAGTCGCCAACGGAGTCCACACCTCAAGAAGCGTTCGCTTGTGTGGTCACTGCTGCTCGGTGTTGCTGCGAGTTCGCTGGTCCGTGATTGCTGCTGCTGCGCGAGTGTTCGTCATCCCGTCTGTTGTTGTGCGAGTGTGCGTCATCCCGTCTGCTGCTGCACGTCCGTGGCCACTGATTTGCATCCAAGTGCCAAGTGCCACTGCCCCAATCTGAATTTTGTTGCTCCTAGACCCGAATCCGATCTGCATTTTGCTGCTGCTCCAAGACCCGAATCCGATCTGCATTTTGCTGCTGCTCTAAAACCCAATCTGCATTTTGCTGCTCCAAGATTCGACCCGAACTGCATTCTATTGTTCCAAGACCCGAAATCAACCCGATTTGTTGACCCGATCTGAACCGATCCGAACATCGGGTCGGGTCGGGTCGGGTTGTAAGTTAGGGTTGTATTCGGATCAATATTTGCCCAACCCGAACAACCCGAAACCCGATCGGGTTGACCCGAACCCGACCCGAACCCGATTTTGCCCACCCCTAATACTGTGTTACAACAAGCGCCTTGATCCAATAAGTGCTATTACGGCCCGATCACATGTTTGATAGTTGATAGCACTATATCAACTAGTTAGCGATCCAATAAGTGGTATCAAAACCTAGTCAGTGTTCGATAGCTGGTAACACCATGTCAACTAGTTAGCAATGTTGTGTCAACTAGTAGTTATATTGAAATATGAGTGCATGACCGATAAGGTGCAGTAATTACCCTTAAAACTACGAGGGGATGAAAGTTAAATAATTTTAATATCCATTCTCTGAACAGCAATTGGTTTTCAAACGACTATACTGATAACCTTTAACTAAAAAATCTGCAGTTCAATGTGCTGAAGTTTTTCTTTTATTAGTTCAATGACGAAATACCAATTGTATATATAATCTTATCTTCTTATCTCTTTGTTGTCAAGTCAATAATTATAAGTTAATGTGAATTCAATTGTATTATGTAGGTTGGCCGGCTAAAAAGAAACAAGGTTAGAAAGAGGGCCTTTAACCCTTCTAGTAACAACCAGTTCAAAATAACAAAAAATAATTTAAAATAAACATTCTTTAATTTTACATATCAATTAGATAACGATTAGTGAATAAATCTTTTTCATTCCTTTTAATTTTATTTATTTTTGAGTTAAGAAATTTTGCTTAATTAACAAATATATAATTTATATTTCAAAGCATCAGCATTGTTATTATTCAAGAGAAAAAAATTTTTCAAAAAAAAAAATTTATTTTTACAGAAATTTAGGAATTCAGTAAAAGATTCTGTTATTTTTTTGAAAAACTTTTTTTAAACACGGCTTTGGCAGCCAGATTATAGCCTAAAATATTTTGGTAATTTGATAAAGGCTTATGAAGTAGAGCCAGGAGTTTTAAACCGTGTTTCTACAAATATATTTTCAAAGGAATTTAGGGTGCGTTTAAAATTGAGATTAAACAGCTGTACCTTTTAAGTTACAGTACTAAAGTATTTGGTAAACACTAACTGTTGTAACTTAAAGCTATCTTAATATGATTTTTCACTTGTATGATGAAAAATTTATTATACCTTTAATAATTTTGTTAAAATTATTATTAAATAATTATATTTACTATATATTATTAACTTTTATTTTATAATCACAACTTTTTTTATAAAAACTGTTCCTATAGCTTTACCTTAATTTCAAACAGACTCTTAATCAGAATCCGACTTCGACTGGATGAACCTGAATAATCTGAACCGGGTTCAATCCGAACCAAATTAAATAAATTTGTTAGCTGGATTCGATTATATCAATACGGGTCTAGGTTTAGGTAAACCCGCAAGAACCCCGGACTCGGATATGTTTATTTTAATATGATTAGGAAAAAAATTCAGCCGATGCCTAATTCCCGCTTCCACAAGCGCGGTTGCCAAAGCTATTATTTTCCTTTCCATTCAGCTCTCTTTATAAAATCATCGTCGTCCCTCGTCATCGCTTCGCCAGCTTCGCTGCGTTCTTGTTCATCATCATCATCTGCCGTTTGTCCAGCTATGTCACGGTTTTTAGCCGACGTTCGTCCACCTTCGCGAATCACGATCGCGGCTGTGACGCTGCGTTCATCTTCGAGAAAAATTACTGAAGAGGAAATCGTTGAGTATTTGGTTAAGAAAGCACAAAGAAAGGTTTAGTATTTTGATTATTTTCGTTGGATTTTATTTTACTATATTGTTTCACTCAATCTTTGTGTTGCTTATGTAATTTTCGACTGTGCAGGCAGCAAAAGTTGCGAAGAAATTGAAGGCACAAAAGGTTTCTGGTTATTCTAACGATTCGAATCCGTTTGGTGACTCCAATCTCAATGAGAAGTATGTTTTCTTTATATTTTCTCTTGAATGGGCATTTATTTTTCTTTCCTTCTTTTAATGCATTTGAAGTTTGAAGATTGCGGCCGATGATAATAACTAGTCCAGAATACATGTTTTCATTTTTATGAGGTTGATCATGTTTGTCTTGAATGCATTCTCAGTCTAAACCTACTTATCTGACGGCTAATGGATCTGAAATAATTACAAATTGGGGGAAGATTTTTCTTTCTTTTATTTTGTATTGATTATAATCTGTGGGTTGCAAATTTGTGTGGCGAAAAAAGATTGAGCGTGATGTTTCTCAAGGTGTGCCCCTTGAAGAGTTTTCTGTTAAAGCAGAGAAAAAGAGACAGAGAGAAAGGATGGTATGCGTTTTGTTTTGTTTTTTATGTTGTTAAATTCTGTGTCGTCCAAATTCTAGTGATTTCATAATTTAGTAATTGATATAGCTAGTTTTTCAGTTCAGTATTTCAATTTATTCATCATCCATTCTCGATGCAGGCAGAAATTGGAAAAGTTAAAAGGAGAGAGGAAAGAGCGCTTGAAAAAGCACAACATGAGGAAGAAATGGTAAGTTTTGTCCTTTAACAGAGTAAAGTTTTTCTTGTAGAATCTGTTTTCCAAGAGAAATATTTCATGGCTTATTATGATGGAGTTATCTATACTACTATTTGGATGAATTTTGGCTTGGTTAATTATATCCTTCTGCAGGAACTGCTGGCTAGAGAACATGCTCTTGCTGAGTTCCGGGACTGGGAGAAGAAAGAGGAGGATGTTCGTTGCCGAGCTGTTCATTTTTTAAATTATTTTTAATTTGATCCGCTACTAATATTTTGATTCTACAGTTTCATTTTGATCAAAGGAAACTCGGGTCAGAGATTAGATTGCGTGAAGGTCGTCTCAAGCCTATTAATGTTTAGTGCAAGCACCTTAGCAGCTCGGATGATTTGGACATAGAAATAAATGAACCATACATGGCTTTCAAGGTGATTTTTTGCTGTAACCTCAATTTTGATATAATAATTATTTTAACAAACATGCATTGACTATGTTTTCTAACTATTCATGTTGGTATTTGATTTGTATTGTTTAATATAGGGCTTGACTGTAAAAGATATGGAAGAGCTTCGTGATGATATCAAAATGTATTTAGATTTGGACAGAGCTACACCGACTCATGTCGAGTATTGGTAGGTATTATCCCTTCTCACTATTTTGCTCTTGCTGAGTAGGGATATTCCTTAGTGACGGGTGACGGCTAGAATTTTCTTCGTTTTACAGACTATCTATCTTGCTACCTTTCTAGAATTTGGATATTTTGTAATATCGGTCCTGGTATGAGAACACAATGGAATAGGATTTATGTTGTTGATTCCATAATCATGTAGAATATTTTTGTCAATTTGAGGATTTAGAGTGTCCTCCAAAGTCTTATATTTTCCTTTTGGTCACCCTCTCTTGGTTGAAATGATTGCTTTTAGAGCATTTCTCAATGACAGGTGACAGCTAGAAATTTCTTCATTTACAGACTATCTATCTTGCTACCTTTCTAGAATTTGCATATTCTGTAATATCGGTCCTGGTATGAGAACACAATGGAATGGGATTTATGTTGTTGATTCCATAATCATGTAGAATAAGGTTTTTGTCAATTTGAGGATTTAGTGTCCTCCAAAGTCTTATATTTTCCTTTTGGTCACCCTCTCTTCTTGGTTGAACTGATTGCTTTAAGATAATATCTCATGGTCACTAACTTATCAGAACAGTATGACCATGAATATTGTATTTAGCACCTTAGATGTTGGCTAAAAATAATTGCTGGTACTTGTCACAATAAGATGTGAATGTCTCATAGGTGGTGCTTCGACATGTGTAATTAATTCTACAGGCGCTTATGGTGGTTTGTGATTGGGAATTAGCTGAAGCACAGAAGAAGAATGCACTAGATCGACCTCAGGGGGGAGGAACCTGCTGCTGAGTTGATTGCAGAAGAAAGGGGTTTGCATTCTAGTATTGAAGCAGATGTCAGGAATCTTTTGGAAGGAAAGACTCACAAGGAGCTTGAAGCATTAAAAACCAAGATAGATCTGCAGATGTGTGCGGGCACAGCCATGGTGGTTGAGTACTGGGAAGCCATTCTTAAACAGCTTCATATATATAAGGCAAAGGTACTCAGTTCTAAACATTTGTAAATAATTTTTCTATGTAATGTGCAACTTGTTCTGGACTTCAGTACTAACTAGCTGCAATTACAGGCTTGTTTGAAGGAAATACATACTAAAATGCTGCGTAAGCATCTGCAACGCCTTGAGCAAGCTCTGGAGGGTGCAAAATTTGAAACTGATCTTGATTCAATGCGTGAAGCAGAGGTTATTGAGCATAATGACGACGGTATGTGTATTTTTATTAGCTATGGTAAAATTCTGGATTCTTTTTAACGTTATTGCATTTATAGTCATTGACTAATATTTCTTTGACATAGATGCTGGAAATTTCTCTCCAGAACCTATATTGGAGAAAGAGTCTCAAGAGTCGGAGGAAGAGGCTGGATCATTTTCACCAGAACTATTACATGGTGATGGTGACGGAGAAGCTATTGACCCTGACAAGGATAGGGCTTTACTGGTAACTTGTCTAATACAATGCATATTGTCTATTTAAGAAGCTTATTGAGTTGAAAAGCTGTTTATATGTTTAACCATGTCATTACTTAGCAGGAATGTAAACGAGTTGCAGTTTTGGAAGACCAGCAAAGACGAATTCAAGAAGCTATGGCATCAAAGCCAACTCCATCAGAAGATAACTTTGAACTGAGCCATGAAAGCTATGGGAGCCATGGAAGAAGGGGACGCCGTATTTGGGTCTGGTGCAGAACATAACCTGGACTCACAGGTTGGTCTTCATCCATTCCGTTCATCTTCCTTTACTAAGGGGTTATTTGATATTAGGATTTGCTTACAAAATTCTCATATGCAGGTGTATTGGTGGCATGATAAATACCGACCAAGAAAACCAAAGTATTTCAACCGTGTTCACACTGGATATGAGTGGAACAAATATAATCAGACTTACTATGACCATGACAACCCACCACCAAAAATTGTGCAAGGGTATAAATTCAATATCTTTTACCCTGACCTCGTTGACAAGACAAAGGCTCCTTCATACACAATTGAGAAAGATGGAAGCAATGGTGAGACATGCATCATTAGGTTCCACGCCGGGCCTCCATACGAGTACATTGTAAGTTGTTGACTCGATCTATTTGGTAGTCTTGCTTTTGTATACAATGATTAAATTACCCTTGACTTACCAGATTGTCTTCTTGAAATTGCAGGCATTTAAAGTTGTTAACAAGGAATGGGAGTATTCTCATAAGAAAGGATTCAAGTGCACATTTGAATGTGGGATATTACATGTATACTTCAACTTCAAACGCTACCGCTACCGTCGGTGATTTGTGGAAAGGCCGTTTTGCTAAATTTTTTTGTCTGTCTCTTTTTCTCTGCTTTAACAGAAAACTCTTCAGGCGGCAAACCTTGAGAAACATCACGCTCAATCTTTTTTCGCCATACAAATCTGCAACCCACAGATTATATTCAATACAAAATAAAAGAAAAAAAAAATTCTTCCCCCAATTTGTAGTTGTTTCAGATCCATGAGCCGTCAGATAAGTACTTTTACCACTAACAATGCACTCAAGACAGACATGATCAATATCATAAAAGTGAAAACATGTCTGCACTAGTTCTAATCATCAGCTGCAACCTTCAAATGCATTAAAAGAAGGAAAGAAAGATAAAAAGGCCATGCAACAGAAAATTGTTTAGAATTTAGATCTATTTGAACAGGAAAATAAAATCCTAGATAAATTAATTAACTTAGGTAATTAGTCTTCAAATTATTGCTATTGATTACTGTTCATACAATACTTTTTTACTTTTTATACAATACTATTCATACTAGTTAGTATTCATAGGTAGTGTTCATTGCACTGTTTATTATCTTAATTCTATCATATATGTTAGAAATAGTAAATTGCAGAAAGTAAAATACATAGAGAATTTTTACGTGGTTCGGGTTACAATCTTATATTCATAGGGCCATGCTTAGACAATAAGCAATTCACTAAGTAATGAAAGATTACAACCTATTAGATTCTTACACAATTTTAGACTCTTTTTTACTTTTGCAACCACCTCGTTTAATCTAACTTAGTTGAGCTTGCATAGCGAATATGACTTGTCTTCAATTGTGTTTGTTGCTTTGCATGAGATCCCCTCAACATAACAAATGGCCCTTTCAAGACAAAGTGATCAAAGCAATAATAAAGAATGTCTAATGAGAAACTTGATATTATGAAGACTTGATGAATAAGACTAAAATGTCTTAGAGATATGAAACATTATATGTGGCCAAATAGGGTTTCTTCTAGTTCTCTGCGTTGGTTGCTTCTTTGATATAAAATACAATGTCTTCTTCATATTTGCAATGTGTGAAATATTTTCCTTTATCTAGGTATCATATTTTACCCAAACCATAGTAGAGGAGTACTAAGATATACTTTCTTGAGAGTCCAATCTTCTATTAATATTTGATATACTTACCAATATAGTAGTCATTTTTATTTAAAACTCTTTGATATGTAATCCTACTTACACGTCAATTTCGTTCTTTATGCGTCTAAAAATATTATCTAATATTCTACAAAATCTAATCTAATTAATTCCCAATACTAGACAAATCCTTAATAAAAGCAAATAAATCCCTACTAAAAGGAATAAATAAATTACAATATTATTAGCGCAATGATATTAATCATAAAATCCCTAAATTTTTTTATAGAAACACACTTTTCATTGAGAATGGAGTCACCAAATGGATTTGAATCGTTAGAATAAGCAAAAACCTTTGTGCCTTCAATTTCTTGCAACTTTTGCTGCCTGCACAATTGAAAATTACAAGAGCAACAAAAAAAAAAAAAATTTGAGTGAAACAATATACTAAAGGAAAATCCAACCAAAATAATAAAAAATATTAAACATTTCTTTGTGCTTTCTTAGCCAAATGCTCAACAATTTCCACTTCAGTAATTTTCCTCGAAGACTTCCGCTTTCTGTGGTCACGCTTGCTCTCATTGCTATTATCACTAGAACTATCTTAGTCCCCTCTGCATTTGTTGCTTTCGCTTCTTCTTCTATCACCTCAAAACTATCTGATCCCTCGTCATGTCTATTGCTCTTATCATTCTCTACGTTTGCGTCGTTTGCGTGAGCTCCTTTCTAATGACTCATCGGAAATGGTGTATGAGTTGGACTTGGACTATAACTCGGATGATTTCTATCTTTCACTTTCACTTCTTCTTTTGGAAGAAGACTTCTCTCTTGCTCTTTCTACTCTTTCCATGACTGCCCATTTCACAAAAACCTGTTCAAGTTACCACAAGTGAGTGAAACGAATAAGAATATAGGTCAGGGCATCTTTGGTTCTGTATAATCATTTAAACCTTGGACAAGAAACCAAACAAACAAAGGGTGCGTTTGTGATTGAGGTGTTGTAGCTTTTAAGCTACAGCTGCTGTGAAAAAAAAAGTTGTAATTATGAAATAAAAGTTAATAATATATAGTAAATATAAATTTCTATCTTTCACTTTCACTTCTTCTTTTGGAAGAAGACTTCTCTCTTGCTCTTTCTACTCTTTCCATGACTGCCCATTTCACAAAAACCTGTTCAAGTTACCACAAGTGAGTGAAACGAATAAGAATATAGGTCAGGGCATCTTTGGTTCTGTATAATCATTTAAACCTTGGACAAGAAACCAAACAAACAAAGGGTGCGTTTGGGATTGAGGTATTGTAGCTTTTAAGCTACTGCTGCTGTGAAAAAAAAAGCTGTAATTATGAAATAAAAGTTAATAATATATAGTAAATATAAATTTCAAATAATAATTTTGATAAAATTATTAAAGATATAATAAATTCTATATTATACAAGTGAAAAATCATATCAACATAGCTTAAAAGGTACAGCAGCTAGTGTTTACCAAACACTTTAGTGCTGTAGTTTTTAAGCTACAGCTGTCAAACTTCAATCCCAAACGCACTCAAATTCTATTATGATAAGGATGTAATTTACAAATGAAGAACTGCTCAATATAAACAAATTGATATTAAAATAATTAATATTAACCACGAACATTTAGTTTAAAGCAGAAATAAATAAGTAACCAAAAAATGAATAGAATATTTGACTCAGGCTAGAATTCTACAGATCTACTATAAAGTCCAACATGCAAGTTCAAACTCCAAGAACATTGATCAGAGCAAGAAATTGCAAATTCGCTAAGTTTTTTTTCAATGAGAAAACAATTATCAAAGTTCCCAATTTTCAGACGATGAGTCACCGTATCTCTTTCTTTCACTTCGACTTCTTTTTTTTAAGAAGACTTCTCTATTGCTCTTACAACTCTTTTCATGCCTACCCATTGCACAAAAACCTGTTCAAGTTACTACGAGTGAATGAAACAAATAATAACGTAGGTCAGACCATTTTTTGTTCTGTACAATCATTTAAACCTTGGACTAGAAACCAAACAAATAAATTTTATTATGATAACAAAGTAATCTACAAATGAAGAACCGCTCAATGAAAACAAAGTGATAATAAAATAATTAATATTAACCACAAACATTCTGTTTAGATCGGAAACAAATAGGTAATCTAAAAATGAATACAAAATTTGATTCGGGCTAAAATTCTACAGATCCATTACAAAGTCCAACACGCAAGTTCAAACTCCAAGGACATTCATCAAAGTAAAAAATAAAAAATTAACAAAGTTTTTTCTTTTCAATAAAAAATAATTATTAAAGTACCAAATTTTCAAAATCAATATAGTAGAAATATGGTCCACAAATTCCATTAGCTTTAGTGTAAATTTCCCCAGCTCTACATATATAAATTATTTGTTTTACTATCTCTTGGTTTTTTTAGTATTGTCTTGTTCACTTATTTGGCTAAATAATAATAATGTATACTTTTAGCTTGTATACCTTTTCTTGATTTACTTCTCTAGACTAAGTATACATTTAGTTTGTAAAATCAGCCATTAACCCATTGAATGCATAAGTATCAAGCTATTGTAATAACTAGTTGGCAAGCCTTTGTCACATGAAAAAAACATTACACGGACAAAACCCCTCTAATTTGCACGAATTGTATCTTCTCAGCATACGTTACTATTAATTCAATCACTAACGGCAGAAAACAACCAATTAAGATCAAAGGAAACAAAAAAATTGTCTCAAATTATAAAATTTCAAGATTTATAATTCGTGGGGTAGAGTCGTGTTGTTATTTGAATCTTTAATCCTAGGGTTTAATTTTGTCTTTTAGAAACCAAAAGATTCCTAAAACAGTAGCGTTTGAATGCAATACACTAACCTTAATGGACAGCTTTCTAGTGGAACGACAGTGACGTATAGACGATCGGCGACAAAGAAACAACTTCTATGGCAAGGTTGCTTTCGGAAGTGAGAGGATAGACAATGCAGGCAGCTTTTCAGCTTGGGCGAAGTTGCAAAATTTGTTTTTTAGTATTTTTTATGTAATGATTAGTATGTAAGTTTGCATATTGTCTTTCTCATTTCGAGGAAAAGGTGCGAGAGGAAAAGGAAACAACGGAGGGATCCGAATCGGACCTAAATGGGAATGACATGAAAAGTCTTTTTCAAAACCTAGCATTAAGGGCGTTACGACGATATACGAGAGGAATGGAGAAAAACTCGTGATTGGTGTGGAGGGGAAGATCTGTTTATGATATAGTTCAAGAAAAAGTCGTCTCATTTCCTTACTTCTTCGTTCTTTCTAATTCATTCACTTCAAGGCTGGTTCTGAACGCCGCGTAACATCATCTTCAACCAACCTCCACCGTACTCGGTGCGGCCACTAAAGAATTGCTTATACACTAAAAAGCTGCTTATTAATTATTCACTTATTAATTACCCACATGTAACCGCCTTTGGATCACTTTCATGCGTATGTTAAAAATAAAATTTAATAGTTTATTGCATGCTGCTCACTAATCATGAGTATTATTTAAGTTCTTAATCTCAAATCTCTTCTAGTATTTTAAAAAGAAACAATATTCAGCTGAAAAATGACGATAGAATAAAAATAGACAAAGAACCAAACCAAACCGACTGGTCAGAATAACTTAATGTACATATAACGCAGCATTATAACATTGATAACATACAATTACATATTTGTATTAGACTTTGCCTTGAATGTTTTGACATAGTTTACACAAAATTGCCACTACTCCCATTCCAGATAGGAAAATCAAAGCTGAGTAGAAAAAAACCAACATAAATATTAAAATGCTTTGCTAAGTCATTACGGTTATAAGAGTTTATACAGCGGAAGTTCCACTGTTGAGTGATGAGATTATGGAGAATGTACATAGATTTTTAATAGGTAGAACAAGGCATGGGTGACAGAGAATTTATTTGCTTCCAAGGATTGATTCTTGGTGAATGGTGACCATTTAGTTTAGTGGATGCCGATTCATGTTTGTATAAATCCACATGCATAGACACAAGCAAGAAAAGACTGGCATTGTCGCTGAAGGAGATGGGCACAATGACAATCATGCCTTTTGCTTTTACTCCTACCTTATTCTCTGCGATTGCATGAGCTCTTTTCTGGTGGCTTATCGGAATCGGTAAATGAGCCAGACTTGGACTCCAACTTAGACGATGAGTCATCGTATCTTTTTTTTTTTTTTCACTTCGACTACTTCTTTTCGAAGAGGACTTCTCTCTTGGTCTTACTACTCTTTCCATGCCCACTCATTACACAAAAAACTGTTCAAGTTACGACGAGTGAGCGAAACGAATGAGAACATAGGTTAGGGCATTTGGTTCTGTACAATCATTTAAACCTTGGACCAGAAACCAAACAAACAAATTCTATTACGATAAGTAAGTAATCTACAAATGAAGAACAGCTCAATAAAAACAAAGTGATATTAAAATAATTAATATTAAGCACAAACATTCAGATTAAATCAGAAACAATCAAGTAATCAAAAAATGAATAGAAAATTTGATTCGGGCTAAAATTCTACAGATCCATTATAAAGTCCAACATGCAAGTTCAAACTCTAAGAACATTCATCAAAGTAAAAAATCACAAATTCACAATTTTTTTTTCAATAAGACAACAATGATCAAATTACCAAATTTTCAGACTCAATATAGTAGAAATATGGTCCATAAATTCCATTAGCTTTGGTATAAATTTTCCTAGCTCTATAGAAATAAATTAATTATTTTAATATCACTTGTTTTTTGAGTGTTATCTTGTTCACTTATTTGGCTAAATAATAATAATGTATACCTTAGTTTGTATATCTTTTCCTGATTTACTTCTCTAGAGTAGGTATACCTTTAGTTTGTAAAATCACCCATCAACCCATTGAATGCATAAGTAGGGGTGGGAAAAACTGAACCGGAATAGAAAAAAATTCGGTTTGGTTCGGTATTTTTATTTTAAAAAAAACGGAATATAGAAATACTGAACTGAACCGATAATATCATTTGGGTCCCTCTATTTTATAAAATTTTAGTATGACTCAATATTTAGTAAATATTTACATATACAAATTCTGTTTTGGCCTAATATGTTTTGAAAACTTTTCAAAAGGGTCCTTGACCAAAAGTCAACAAGACAATATAACATTTGGTCCCTATTTTTTGATAAATTATATTATGGCACAAAAACTTATTTTATTTTATTTATGTTTTGAGCCAAAAGTTTTGATATTAAAAGCAGTGATAATGATTCTGAAAATTATTTAGTTTAGTCCAAAATGTTGCAACTTTTTTTTTTTTGCATATACAAATTTGTAAATTTTTTTTTGGTTGATTATAGATTGATTATAGTAGGCCTTGTGTGCAAGTTAAGGTGAACTGAAAAACCAATTTGTTAATCTAATATGTTAAGTGAATCGTTACCGAAAAACCGAAACCGAACCGAAAAACCGAAGCCGAAACGAAACCTAACCGAGCCAAATTATCGATTCCGGTTCGGTTTTTATTTTCTCTAAAACCCGAGTGGATTTTTTAAATTTAGGAGCTGAACTGAGCCAAAACCAAAAATTTATCCCGAAACCAAACCGATGCCCACCCCTATGCATAAGTATCAAGCTATTATAATAGCTAGTTGGCAAATCTGTCTCACCAAAAAAAAAAAAGCATTACATGAACAAGAACCCCTCTAATTTGCACGAACTGTATCTTCTTAATATACCTTTACTGTCAATTCAATCACTAACAGAAGAAAGCAATCAAATAAGATGAAACACAAAATAGTCTCAAATTATAAAATTTCAAGGTTTAAGATTCGCGGGATGGAGTCATCTTGTGATTTGAATCTTTAATCCTAGGGTTTAATTTGTCTTTTAAAAGCGTTTGAATGCAAAACACTAACCTTAATGGACGGATTTTTGGTGGAATGACAGTGACATACAGACAATCGGTGATAAAGAAACGGTCTTTATGACAAGGCTACTTTGTGCATCTTGAGGATATGATACACACATGGAATGTTTCAAGAAAAACAGAGGCTTTCAAAGAAGCCAAGAGTTCTTTTGGTTTATTTTATGACAATAAATCTCAACAATTCATACTTGGATAAGGATTCATGGTCACAAATCTCTGACTTTATTCATTTGTACGATAATAAAATATATTAAAATGGTTAAATTGGTTGCTATAATTAACAGCTATATGTTTTTTTCATTATTTTCCAATAAATTGCAAAACTGGAAAGCTCACCTTTATGAACTGTCACTATCATGAAACAAATGCATTTTCTTGGTTTCTTATCTTCGAAATTGAAATTTCTTTGAGAGCTTTTTGCATTGGTGTCTTTCCCGTAAGAAATTCCTGAGAAATGCATTGCATTGTGAGTCGAGATTTTGGTTAAGAACCCAAGCAAGCAAATGCTATTTTTGAAACTAGAATAATTGTTAGCCTGGCTATAAAATGTTGATTTTGATGATAACAAACCACGTGTTTTGGATAAATAAATAATTAAACATTATGTTTTTATAATAAGAAAATAATTTTATGAAATTAGTTGTTTTCAAGTTTATAGTTTAAATCTTAAATTTTGAAAATTTTGAAATCAACAAGTATTGTTTTAAAATTATGAAAATAGACCTATTTGAAAAACTTTATAAATATTTAGGCCATAGTAAAATTTTAGAAAGTATTGGGGCAAAACTATAATTTGGGAAAATAGTTGTTTCACTGTCGCAAACGGCTAGCCGGATTTAGAAAGTGGCAAACCGGTTATGGACAGAAATTCTCTGGAATAAAAGCGGCTAACCGGATTCAGAAAGCGGCAAACCGGATGTGCAAAAATTCAAATCTTTGAATATAACGGTAACTTAAAGCGGCAAGCCAGATTCACAAAGCAGCAAGCCGGTTATCACCAGAAAGTTAATAACGGCTAGTTTTCTTCTTCAACTATAAAATGACTCAAATCAAATTCATTTTAATAGATACACTCATTGTTATCATTGAGCATTCCTTTGCAATCTGAGCATAAATTTTGTGTATTCATTCATTCACACACATTAAGCTTTCATTTGTAATCAAACACATTGTGTGAGAGAAATTTATTCGTAACCGTTTTTGTAAAATCAAGTTGAGAGGTTATAAGTGTTGGGCTACTGTTGTGAAAATTTTAATGTACTCGCAAGCGCACGAATCTAGAAATAGAGTAGTGGTAACGAGGTCGATCCCACAGGGATTGTTATAAATTGAAAAGTCTAATTTAAATCTAAAATTAATATTAATTTTAACCTAGTTGACCAAATTGAGTTTTAAAAGAAATTAAACTAATTAAACTAAGAAAACAATTAAAGCAAATGAGAATTCAATGAGATAAAAATTACCAAGGTTTCGAAATCCACCACTATTCAACTAGTATTTATCTAATTATTAATTAATCCCCAATTTTAGAGTGACAACTCGAAATCAATCTATGTCATCTCATGGATATAACAATTAAGTCCACGTAATTAAATCTAATGTAGGTTCTTTTTCTGCTTAATAATATGACATCTAAGAATCTCATGTAAACATATTGAATAACAAAGAGTCAAAGTTTCCTAAGCACTCCATGTAAACAATTTAATGAAAGACATAAAATCAAAGATAATCATGTATAAACTTTATAGATCCAAGCATAGAATTAATCGAATATTAATCCTAACAATCAATAATGCATGACAGAATTGATGAAAAGATTTTATTAACATCCAATTAATCATGTGAAATAAAAACCATAATCATCAAAGAACATATATAGGGAATTAATTAAATAAAAAGATAATTATTTTATTGAATAGGGTTTCATCCTTAACCTCAGTATAAGAAAATTAACTAAACATACTTGAATTGAGAGCAACACAAGAAATAAATGAAATATGAATGTGCAACCCAAGAGGGGGGGTGAATTGGAATTTTAAAAACTTAATCAACCAAATCCACACAACAAGCAATCTAATGTCTTAATAAAGATGAAAGCAATAAGTTCAATATAAGCACAATAATTAAAGAGTAAGGGAGAAGAAAAACAAACACACGAATCTTTTACGTGGTTCGGCAATCCCCGCCTACGTCCACGCCTCCAAGCGATCCAAGGATTTCAGCCTTTCCAAGGCTTCAACAAATACAATTGACTTCGAGGTGTCAATAAACCTTTACAATGAAGAGATTATCTCCCAATCTCTTCGCCCACACACTCAAGTTCTTACAAATGAAATGAAGAAATAAAGATTACAATAAAGCTCACTCAATGAGTAGATAATCAAAGATGAAGAACAATGAATGATTCAATGGATTTTGTGTTTTACAATTTGAAGGCTCAAGATATCATGTGTGCTCTTTGTTCTTGCTTGTTGAGAGTGTTGGAGAGCTTCAAAATGAGTTGGATTGGAGTTTTTATAGTTTGAGCTCGAAAACTAGCCGTTACTCACATTTCGGGAATTCGATGCCGGATTTGGGATCGAAAAAATTTTGAATTTTGCCTATCCGTCAAGGATTTGGAATCCTGTTCGCAATGGAAGCTTCTTTTTTTTTGTATCCGTAAGCCGGATAGCTACACATGACATTTTTCTGAATTTTCAATTTTGACCCCAAAACTTTATAAACCGTAGTAAGGCCGAAAGTTTGTAAACATTTACATATAGGTCCTAATTTCAGAATTTTAAATAATGCTTTGTCAAGCCCAAAACTTTCTGAAATTATGATGTTGCCCAGACTTTGTGAAATTGTAGAATGACCCAAAAACGTTTAAATAATTTCAAATAGGTCCAATTTCGAAATTAAAAAACACAATCAATAATTTTAATAAGGCTTTTATTTTAATCAAAGATACTTAAATTTCATAACATCATAAAAGCATAATTTATAAATCTTTGCTTAATAAATGCATGTGGTTTGTTATCATCAAAATCAATATTTATAGTATATAACAATCTCCCCCTTTTTGATGATGACAAAGCACATTAAAAAATAATAATATAGTTATGAAAAAACTCCCCCTCAATTAATGCAAGTTAAAAAAAAATGATTTGAAAATAATTTAATAAAACTCCCCCTGCATACATGCATACTCCCTCTAGATTCATGTTTTCATAACACATATTAAATCATTCTCCCCCTTCATCATCAAAAAGAATGAAAGCTCCCCCTATCAATCATCAAACATCGCAACATAAGCTCATTAGTAAAAAAAATCCATAAGCATAAGAGAATCCATATAATCCATAATGATCAATCAAATCCATAACATCCAATATAAATAGTCACAACAAATCATCCATAATGAAAGACAAATCCATAACATCCGAAAACAAATGCATAAACCGAAAAACATAATAACCAATAAAAGAACACACAATGCAGTAAATAAAATGTAGGTGTGTCCAAGTACAAGCACAAAATACTACTCAGGTGGTGAGGATGGAGGTGATGGAGGTGGAAACGGATATGGAATGCCGAAGTGCTCGAAGAGGAGGCGCTGTCCATGAATGAGCTGCTGCTGCAGCTGCCGCTGCTGCCGCACCGAAAGTGTCCGAACCTCATCGATAAGCTGCTGAAGAGTGACATCTCCAGAGGTAGGAGGCCGTGGAGGTGATGAAGCGGATGCAGATGCACTAGGAGCCGAAGCAACCGTAGAAGAAACTCGGCGTCTACGCTGCCCTCGAAATAATAGTGAGAATACTGGAAGCTGATCAGCGGGAATCACGGCATTAAGTGGCCGATCATCACTTGGGGCTAGAAAGGTAAACTTGTTATCGCTGTATTTGACCCAAGTGTCATCCTTCCACTCAAAGCCTAACCCAACAATAACCTCATCCCCAATACCCTTGGATGGCCTACAAGAAGGTTCTAGAATCGGCACTTCAAAGAATTTAAGAATACGAGTAATGAAGTGACCATAAGGAAGAGAGCGGGTAATCAAGGCTCAACATGGTGCGAACAATGGAATAGCCCAAGTCAACCGGGCGACCTCTAAGAATACAGTCAATCATGGCGACATCCATGTGAGACACCTCATCCAAATGTCCTGATCTAGGAAGTACAATGGACTGGATGATACGAAGCAAAAAACGAGTTTGAAGACAGAGACACTGAGTACGGAAATGAATGGTACAGTCTTCAACAGAAAGGTCATTACGCCGACAAATATTACGAACGGCATCAACATGAACATAATCATCAATTTCAGGAGGTTTCCTAAGAGAAAAAATGTCCAAGCCATCATCGGAAGATCCTAGGATGTTGTTCAAAACCGAATCATCAAATTCAATCAAAACTCCTCCAACTTTGGTGATTACTCGATTCTCTTTCTCCGCGGAACAATCCATATTCGAGTAAAATACTTTCACCAAGTCGGGATACACATTCTCCTCAATCAACAATGCATCAATCCAACCAACATCTCCCAACAATTGAAATAAAGTTCTATGACTAATCTGGAGAGAATGTAAAACATCCGGAAAACAAAGAAAGTGTTGAGTACCTCACGAGTCCGAAAGTTTTGATGAAACCTTTTGATCAAGTTTTGCTTCTTCAAAATGAATGGACTCAAAGGTGGATTGATTGAGGTGCCCTTCCCCGTGTGGATGGTTGAACCGGTTCTTTGCCTTTCCTTCGAACCGGCCTAGAGCTAGACATGGTTATTTTGGTTGATTTGGAGTTGAAAAGAATAAGGAGAATGATGAAGATGAAGAATGAAAGTGATTTGGAGAAGAGATTTGGATCAAAAACGGCTTGAGAGTGAGAAATCTAGAGAGAGAAAATTTCGGCCCAAAACCTAGGTTGAGAATCGGATCTAGAAATTTGGAGTTTGAAAATGAGTTTTGAGTGTGGATTTAGGCGTGATAATGGATGGGGAATGATTTTTAAGATTCAATTTGAAGTGAAAATGATAGAAAATGGAGGAATTTGGAGTGAGAAAGAGAGAAAATGGAAACGGTTTTTAGAGAGAGATGAACCGGTATGCCGAATGCTTGAGGAGGATGAATAGTTCTTAAGGAATCACGAATCCGGCTTGCCGGATTTGATAACAAGCGGTTATTGACGATTGTCAAGCATCAAAACGGCCTTCCGGAAAGCCAATTCGGTTTGCGAAATAGAACCCGAGAGCCCAACTAGATCAAATTTGAGGAGCACGTATGCGGCTTTTGCTAACAAGCCGGTTATTGAATGAGCAAACCAAAACGGCTTACAAATCCAATCCAAACAAACATGAGGACAATTGGCTTGCTTTCTTTAACCTTTGCGGTTTGAGAGCTTAAAAAAATCCATTTTCCGATTTTGTTCCAAAGACAAACCCAAGGCAAATTCGGCTTTCGAATTGAAGAACCGTAGTCCTTATGAGGCGAAGACCAATCAAAGCTAATCCGGTTTTCCGGATTGAAAATCCGTCCGAATTTGTTCCGAGAGAGATCAATAGGAAAGAATGTTTTTCGGAAGAATGGAAAGAGAATTTTGCTAGCTTTTATACTTGTATGACACACCATTTTATTTCCGGCTTTAAAAATTGATTAATTTTAAACCATTTTAGATTTAAAACTTTTCAATAAGCCATCTAATGCATGTAATATAAAATCATAAAATCATAAACTCACAAGCACATCAAGTTATCTAATTCGTGTAGCATAAAACCATATGATAACAATCATATCAAGCCATGAATTAAAACATGAATTAAGATTCAACATTCATCATTCCAAGCTCATGCCTAATCTTTATAAAATGCTCTTCACTAAGAGGTTTTGTAAAGATATCCGCAAGTTGATTTTCAGTGGAAACAAATTTAATTACAACATCCCCTTTTTGAACATGATCTCTAAGGAAATGATGTCTAATCTCTATATGCTTAGTCCTAGAATGTTGAATGGGATTCTTAGAAAGATTTATAGCACTAGTATTGTCACATAAGATAGGAATTTGATCAAGTATAATGCCATAGTCTCTAAGGGTTTGTTTCATCCAAAGAATTTGTGCACAACAACTACCTGCGGCAATATATTCTGCCTCGGTGGTTGAAAGCGCAACTGAGTTTTGTTTCTTACTAAACCAAGAGACAAGAGAATGACCTAGGAAGTGACATGTTCCACTAGTACTTTTTCTATCAACCTTATATCCAGCAAAATCGGCATCCGAATAACAAGTTAAATCAATGTGAGTTCCTCTAGGATACCAAAGGCCAAGATTAATAGTGCCAATTAAATACCGAAAAATGCGTTTGACAGCAAGCATGTGAGACTCTTTAGGACAAGATTGAAATCTAGCACACAAGCAAACACTAAACATAATATCAGGCCTACTAGCAGTCAAGTATAGTAAGGATCCGATCATACCTCGATAAGTTTTGATATCAACTTCCTTACCTTTCTCATCTTTGTCCAGCTTGATGGTAGTGCTCATAGGAGTGCTTTTTGCCGTTCCATTTTCATAGCCAAACCTTTTGAGTAGATCTTTCACGTACTTGGCTTGGTTTATGAAAATTCCTTCCTCGTTTTGTTTGATTTGAAGACCAAGGAAGTACTTCAACTCCCCCATCATACTCATCTCAAACTCTTGGCTCATACATGATGAAAAATCTTTACACAACAACTCATTAGTAGAACCAAAAATAATATCATCAACATATATTTGAACAATAAGTATGTCTTGGTTCTTATGCTTAACAAAAAGAGTTGTGTCCGCTTTTCCCATTGAAAAATCGTTATCCAACAAGAAATTTTTAAGCCTATCATACCAAGCTCTAGGTGCTTGTTTTAAACCATACAAAGCCTTGGATAACTTATACACATGATCTGGAAATTTTTCATTTTCAAAACCGGAGGTTGTTTCACATAAACTTCCTCCATAATGTATCCATTTAAGAAAGCACTCTTGACATCCATTTGATACAAAAATAAAATCCTTATGACATGCATATGCTAACAACATCCTAATGGATTCTAATCTTGCTACAGGTGCAAAAGTTTCATCAAAATCAATTCCTTCCTCTTGGTTGTAACCTTGAGCCACTAATCTAGCTTTATTTCTTACAACCACACCGGATTCATCCATTTTGTTTCTAAATACCCATTTAGTACCTATAATGGATTGATGTTCCGGATTAGGAACTAACTCCCACACATTATTTCTCTCAAATTGATTCAACTCCTCTTGCATTGCCATAATCCAAGATTCATCATTTTCCGCATCCGCAAAGGATTTTGGTTCAATTTGAGAAATAAATGCAGCATGCTCACATGTGTTTCTAAGAGATGATCTAGTGGTAACACCTCGTGAGGGATCTCCTAAAATTACATCTTTAGGATGAGAGGACACATACCTCCACTCCTTGGGGAGTGTTTGTGAAGTACCTTCATTTTGGTCTGCATTTGTTTCTTCATGATGTTCCTCTTGAATTCCAGGTGGTGTGTCTTCTTGGTTGCCATTTGATGCTTCTTCTTGTTGTTCTTCTTCTGCATTATCATCAACAACAACTTTCTCCGTAGAGGAGGGGTTAGACTCATCAAATGTAACATGCATAGATTCTTCCACAACTAAAGTTCTTTTATTATAAACTCTATAAGCTTTGCTTGAATTTGAATAGCCAAGAAAGATACCAACATCAGATTTTGGATCAAATTTACCAAGATTATCTTTTGTGTTTAAAACAAAACATTTGCATCCAAAAACTTTAAAATAACCAATGTTGGGTTTTCTATCTTTCCAAAGCTCATATGGAGTTTTATTGAGATTAGGTCTAATCAACACCCGATTTAAAACATAACAATGTTGGCGGCTACTTAGGCAAAGAATTTTCATTCAACATGGTCCTAGCCATTTCTTGAATAGACCTATTCTTTCTCTCTACTACTCCATTTTGTTGTGGAGTCCTAGGTGATGAAAATTGATGTTCAATGCCAAGGTCATTACAGAAATTTTCAAATGCATGATTTTCAAATTCTCCACCATGATCACTTCTAATACAAGTGATGGAGTAACCTTTTTCATTTTGAACCTTTTTACAGAAAATCCGAAATGCGTCAATGGCATCATCCTTATTAGCTAAGAACAATACCCATGTGTATCTCGAATAATCATCCACAATTACAAATGCATAAAACTTGCCACTTAAACTAGCATATCTAAGGTCCAAATAAATCTATATGAAGCAATCGGTTTTGAAGTGGAAACATGATTTTTTTTGAATGTTTTGATTTGTTTTCCAAATTGGCATGCTTCACAAGTTCTATCTTTTTGAAAATTGATTTTGGAAGACCTTTTACTAAATCATTTTTCACGATTTTTGAAATCAAATCCATGCTTGCATGACCTAATCTTCTATGCCATAACCAACCATCATCACGCAATGCGGAAAGACATTTCTCATTTGTTGATGCACAATCTATATTAATGGTATAGACATTAACACATCTATTTCCTACAAATAAGACTTTCCCATCACATGCATTTTCAATAATACATTTTGATTCATCAAAGATAACTCTATATCCTTTATCACATAATTGACTAATGCTAAGCAAATTGTGTTTCAAGTTCTCAACCAAACACACATTCTCAATTAGGTAGAGGATACATTACCGACATTTCCAATTCCAATGATTTTTCCTTTTGAATTATCCCCAAATGAAACATCTCCACCATTTTCGATCTTGGTAAAGCTTGAAAACCAAGAGTAATTCACATGTGTCTTGAACCCAAGTACCACTTATTCTTCTTCTTTGATCCCTGAAAGAGAAATCTCAAGTTTTAGGTACCCAAACCTTTTTGGGTCCTTGAGAGTTAGCAATGGTTCCTTTCGGAACCCAAATACATTTCATACCATAATAAGCATTTCTCTTTACAGTACATCTATTTTTCATATGGCCATCTTGATTGCAATAATGGCATACAATTTTATTGTTAATAGATGTATTCTTCACAAAATAGCTCTTGTAAAATTTTTGTTTCAAATTCGGTTTATAACCTAGGCCACTTTTGTCAAATACACATTTTTGTGAGTTAAGCAAATTGTCCAACATCTTTTGCCCATTTGTAAATCTTAACACAATTTCATTTAGCTCATTACTCTTCTTTCTAAGCATTTCATTCTCATTTTTTAAGTCATTCATGTGTGACTCTAAGTTCTCATATGAAGTGCTAGAATTCTTGAGTAATACAATATTATCATGCAATGTCTTATTTTCTAATTCTAAGCATGTAATCTTCTTTTTAAGACTTATATTCTTTTTACCCATCTTCATTAGCTCATCATGCAAATCATTAAAGGCATCATGCAATTCATCATATGTAGGAAGAACACTTACCTCATCAAGTTCATCACATGATTCTTCCCCAATGGCCATGAGAGCTAGGTTTGTCATTTCTTGTTGCTCATCATCGTCACTTGTTTCCTCATCACTATCATCCCATGTGGCCACCATAGCCTTCTTCTTGAATTTGTTGAGAAGAGGACATTCCGGTCGTATGTGTCCGGGCTTTTTGCATTCATAACAAGTGATGGGCTCCTTCTTCTCCTTATTCTTGTAGCCTCCGAATTTTCTCTCGCTCATTGTTCTTTTTGTAGAATTTTCTGAATCTTCTAGCCAACATAGCCTCCTCATCATCCATTTCGCTTTCCTCATCACTCTCACGTTTTGAAGCCTTGAGAGCAATGTTCTTCTTCTTTTCCTCATGCCCTTTTTCTGCTGCCAAATCTTCTTCATATGAAATAAGAGAGCCAATTAAATCATCAATAGGTAACACATTTAAATCCTTGGCTTCCTCAATGGCAGTCCTTTTTGGTCTCCACTCCTTAGGTAGAGACCTAATGATTTTCTTGACTTTTTCGCTATTTGAAAAAGTCTTTCCTAGAGTGTTCACTATGTCCGTGAATCTAGTATACATAGAGTACACATTTTCATTTTGTTCCATTTGGAACAATTCGTATTGTCGAGTGTACCTACTTATTTTAGATTCTTTCACTTGATTCGTGCCTTCATAGACAACCTCAAGTTTGTGCCAAATCTCATTAGCACTTTCGCAACTAGACACTCTATGAAACTCTTTCTTATCTAGTGCACAGAACAAGGCATTCATGGCCTTGGAATTCAGAGAAGCTTTTCTCTTATCGAATTCATTCCAATCCCGTGAAGGTTTTGGAATATCTTCTCCTACTTCATTTTTAGTCAAACGCATGAAAGGACCATCATTAACAATTTCCCAAATTTCATAATCTAAGGCTTGCAAGTAAATTCTCATCCTAGTTTTCCAATATGGGTAATCGTTACCATCAAAGTAAGGGCAGTGGTGGCCCTTCCCTAAATGTGGAATCATTTTGAGTTGCCATTGATCTTTAGCTCTAGATGGTTAAATCTAAATGAGAGCACCTTGCTCTGATACCAAATGAAATATGAATGTGCAACCCAAGAGGGGGGGTGAATTGGAATTTTAAAAACTTAATCAACCAAATCCACACAACAAGCAATCTAATGTCTTAATAAAGATGAAAGCAATAAGTTCAATATAAGCACAATAATTAAAGAGTAAGGGAGAAGAAAAACAAACACACGAATCTTTTACGTGGTTCGGCAATCCCCGCCTACGTCCACGCCTCCAAGCGATCCAAGCTCGAGGATTTCATCCAAGCCTTTCCAAGGCTTAAACAAATACAATTGACTTCTAGGTGTCAATAAACCTTTACATTGAAGAGATTATCTACCAATCTATTCGACCTAGTGTCTCACACACTCAAGTTCTTACAAATGAAATGAAGAAATAAAGATTACTATAAAGCTCACTCAATGAGTAGATAATCAAAGATGAAGAACAATGAATGATTGATGGATTTTGTGTTTTACAATTTGAAGGCTCAAGATATCATGTGTGCTCTTTGTTCTTGCTTGTTGGAGAGTGTTGGAGAGCTTCAAATGAGTTGGATTGGAGTTTTTATAGTTTGAGCTCGAAAACTAGCCGTTACTCACATTTCTCGGGAATTCGGTCTGGGATTTGGGATCCGTGGGATTTTTCGACTTAAGGCAAAATTTTGAATTTTGCCTATCCGGATTGGAATCCTGGATTCGCAATGGAAGCTTCTTTGCCGTTTTCGGATTTTGTATCCTAAGCCGGATGACATTTTTCCGAATTTTCAGTTTTGACCCCAAAACTTTATAAAGCTAGTAAGGCCCAGAAAGTTTGTAAACATTTACATATAGGTCATAATTTCAGAATTTTAAATAATGCTTTGTCAAGCCCAAAACTTTCTGAAATTATGATGTTGCCCAGACTTTGTGAAATTGTAGAATGACCCAAAAACGTTTAAATAATTTCAAATAGGTCCAATTTCGAAATTAAAAAACACAATCAATAATTTTAATAAGGCTTTTATTTTAATCAAAGATACTTAAATTTCATAACATCATAAAAGCATAATTTATAAATCTTTGCTTAATAAATGCATGTGGTTTGTTATCATCAAAATCAATATTTATAGCCATATAGGCTAACAATAAAATCAGCCATGGAAGCCGAAATATTGCTACTGCCGATTGCTCTCTCTTCTGCCTTGCGTCTGCACTCCCTTCTGGCGGCTCCCCTCTTGCAAAAGCCAAAGTTCGGCTTTTATATTGTAACACCCTCCGAAATCCTCAAATCAAAAGGATTTAAAACAAGCCAAGCACAACCAACTTTAAGCCCATGCACGTGAAGCCCACTTGAAATTAATGGTCAATGCTTTTCTAACTATTCACGTGAGATGCACAAGCCAATTATTCTCCTTTAAGCATCTTTTTTTCCTCTTTTCTTTTATTCTTCACAAGCGGCAATTATTTCCATAAACTCTAATTTGTTTCCTTTTTAAGCTCCCTTTCATGAATTGCTTCCACAAATTAATTTGATCTTCAATATTGTCCAGTTATTATTCCTTGTGCATTTTTCATCCATAATCTCCAATTATTTCCCTAATCAATAAAATAACTCAATTAATTAAAAGAAACAAATAAAAATAACTAGCAATTATATAATTAAGGGTAAAATATGTATATAAATTATGCTCATCAGCTACACTTGGGTTAAAAGATTAGGGATAATATCTTATTGTAAAGGTCTATTAACACCTTGGAATTCAGTTGTAAAGAATTTGAAGTATTGAGAGGCTTGGATAATGAAATCCTCAAGCCGGGTGAGTTTGGAGGCGTGGACGTAAGCATGGATGGCCCAACCACGTAAAAATCATTGTGTTTGCTCTCTCTTCCCTTATTATTTTATTATTATGCTTTATTAAATTTATTGTTTTTGATTTCATTAAGGGAATAGATTGAATTGTTGTGTGTTTTGTTTAGCTTAAATTTTAAAGACCCAATTCAACCCCCTCTTGGGTTGCCTAGTTAGTATTTCAATAATATCTTGAACAACATTTTGACTCTTAGTGGTGAAAGAAGTTGGTCTAAAACAATGATCAACATAATTTTGGATCATATGATGGTGATAATGATGAAATGAGTTCTCCCGGATAGCTTCCTATTAATACTGCAAGTGCCATTGCTCAAAAGCTATATACATCGCATTTCTCTATTACAATCATAGTATAGGCAAGTTTTACATGAAAAGAAAAGGTGTAAGATCATATCTTTAAAATTTAAACCATAGAGTATGATGAGAAACATAACCAAATATTTTATTCGCCTGGAGCCATATATGCGTAAGTGTCTACTCGCAGGGTTTTATCAGATGAGTCAACATAAAGAAGTCTAGCAGTGCTAAAATTAGTAACAAAAGCCTCCAAATTTAAGTTAAGCAGATTGTTGTCGCTTCATATGTCGCGATAAATAATTGATGGTGTGCAGTGGTGATGCAGGTATGACAAAGCGTGAGCCACACACTTTGCAATGTTTACTCTATTTGTCCAATTCAACTCAAGAGCTTCATTCTCTTTGTGTAGAACACAACACAAGCTTCCTCTTTCCATGTACTTATAAATCGCAAACATGCATTTCTTGTGCAAACAAAAACCATAGAGTTTTATAATATTTTGATGTTGTACTACGAAGAGTACAAGAGCCTCATTTTAAAAACTCTTGACAAAAGTTGAATCCTTTATTGCAGAATGGTGAAGCTTTTTCAAATAATAACTTTTATGTCTGGTAGCTTTGCTCTGTAATCACTGTCATAACATCTAGTTTCGATGTGATATTTTGGTATGAAAATCTTCATTTGCATCAATTAAATCTTCACATAACTTTTTACCATCATAATTTTGTGGTGATAATATTATTATTATTTCTTTCAAGTGATATAAGACCACCCACTTTGTATACAAAAATACACTAGTTATGTTCTCAGGAAAGATTGGAAGGGTCACGATGGTCCCACTTAAAAGCAATCCTCCTTAGGTGTTGTATATAGCCTTGGTGCCAGAACCTTTTTAGTGCACCTAGGCTTATTAATAAGCTTATTATATACTTATCATAAATTATTATTATTATTATTATTATTATTATTATTATTATTATTATTATTATTGTATAATAAAAATTGCAATGGTAATGACATAATAAATAAATCAACAATATGTAAAAATATTACAAAAATTCATTAATCCGAGGCCTGTAAAATTATAGTGTCCTTAAAACAGATTCGCCACTTTTACAACGGTGCTTTAATTATATAAACTTCTATCTCCCAGAATACAACAGATTCAAATAGTGTTGGCACTACAACCTCACTATTCCTGCAAACTTCAAACAATTGTTTGAATTCTATCACGCTAAAGCCTAAAGCTAGAACATTTGCTTAAGAGATAGGAGAAGAAAATCACTAGAATTTTGGTGAGTTTTACAATTGAACATGAAGGCCAATATATATAGGTTTGAAGGGGGGGCATTAGTTAACTAAAAATCCCACAAATCCCTCATTTTTCCACACCAATGAGTGCTCTTTGAGATCCAATCTCTTATTCACCCAGCACCAATTTAAGAGTTCTATAATTTGTTACAAAGAGCTCACAAAGGAGATTCCGAATCATCCATACACATTTTTTTTAAAATATTTATCTTGCTCAAAATTGGCCTCAAAATAGCCACTTTATGCTATTTTTCTAACAATCCCCCACATGAATGAAAATTAGCAAAAACACAAAAGCGATTGTTTTGATATCAAAATCATTTTGACTCTAGTGATAGAATTCAACGGATTAAAACCTGCATAGCATATGTAGGTCTCAACCTTTGAATCTTCGCTTGTGAAATATATTTACTTTATTGATTGACTAGTAGACACGATATCTTTGAACTATTCTGTCGTTTATATAAACGATAATATACTCTCACACAAGAATTTTTCCTAACACTTTGAGTTCTCATGGTAATGTTCATTTTAGTCCACACACAAACGAGCGTTGCTATTTCTTCATGGGAATGAACAGAAAGATAACCCCTAAAGTGATCTCACAAGGTATTTTACAATTAGGTTGTCCCTTTAAACCTAGTTCTTGGGATCTCCAATCAACTAGGTTGAGTTTTCTTTCTTAAAATAAATCTTTCATTCTATAGGCTTTAGTCGCATTACCCCCAAAATTTTTCTATTAGCCTTTTGTTTAACCTTTTGGTTAGCGGATCACAATGTTATCCTTAGACTTGACATAGTCAATGAAAATAACTCCAGTAGAGCGTAATTGTCTAATGGTATTATATCTACAACGTATGTGTCTACACTTACCATTATACATATTACTTTGTGCTCTTCCAATTGCAAATTGACTATCACAATATATGCAAATTGCTGGAACATGCTTTGTTCATTTTAGAATACCTTCTAAGATATTCTGTTGTTATTTTGCCTCTTCACCACATTTGTCTAATGCAATGAATTCAGATTCCATCTTTGACCTGGCTATCACCATTTAGATAATTTCCATGAAACGACGGCACCTATTAGTGTAAACACATAGCCACCAGTAGACTATAAGTCTTTTACATCAGATATCGAGTTTGTATCACTATACCCTTCTAGTACAGCTGGATATCTAGTGTGATACAACCTGTAATTGTGAGTATATCGTAAGTACCTAAGTACTCTTACTATAGTTTTCTAGTGATCAATTCTTGGACTATTCGTATGTTTGCAGTTTGTTTACTGTATAAGCTAAATCTAGCCTTGTACAATTTGATAAGTACATCAGATTGCCTATCACTCTGAAATATTCTACTTGAGAGACACCTTCACCTTTATTCTTAAACAGATGCAAACTTGTGTCTAAAGGTGTTTTTGCTACAGCAAAATCATCATTATTGAATTTCCCAAGAATTTTGTCCACATAATGTAATTGACTCAAAATAAGTCTATTATATGTCCTTGAGATTTTTATTCCCAAAATGACATCTGCTAAACCCATATCTTGCATGTCAAAACTGAACTTCAATATATTCTTAGTAAATCTGATCATCTCATCATCACTCCTAACAATTAACATGTCATCAATGTAAAGGCATAAAATACATAAACATTTTTTGTCTTTTTGACATATATACATTTGTCATATTCGTTGATCTTAAAACCACTAGCTAGGGGTGGGCATTTTACCCGATCCGACCTGACCCGACCCGACCCGATAAATTTCGGGTTCGGGTCGGATCGGGTCGGGATTGAAACCCGATCGGATTGAAATTTACAAACCCGATCGGGTTGTGATCGGTTCGGGTCAAACCCGACCCGATCCGAATACCCGATCGGGTTCCCAAAAAAAAATGATTTCTACCTTTGGTATGTGTCTGTACTCCTTATTGAGTTCTTATCTTCTACCCAACGCCAAGTAATTGATAATTCGAGTATTTGACAAAGCGTTTAAGAACAGAACAATTTCTTTTTGGAGGAAAAGAAAAAAAAACAAAAAGGGGAGAGACCGAGAGAGGATGAGAAAGAAACAAAGAAAGAAATTTGTCACGGGAAACAAATTTGTCACGTTGCTACACACTGCACAGCACACACACAGAACAAAAGTCATAAGCTGCACACACAACATACAACCACTGAGCCACACACACATAGTCACATACGCTACTGCACATATAGAAGTCACAAGCTGAATTGAATAAATTGATCTATTATTTATCAATCCTTTTGTCAATCCTGCACAGAACACAGCCACTGAGCCACACACATAGTCACATACGCATAGCACACACAAGTCACAAGCTGCACAGCACACACACTGACACTGTGACACACACGCTGCAAGTGCACAGCACACACACACGCTGCAAGTGCACAGTACACACACATGCTGTCAGCCACAACTTCCCAAATCACAAACACAAACACAAACAATTGAACAAGGTAGCCGCAACCCGCAAGTCTGCAACCAGCCACCACAAGACGCAATCTGTTGCTGCCAACTGCTGAAATCACGATCTGTTGCTGCCAAGTGAAGTCGCGACCAGCTGCTGCCAAGTGCCAAGTCAAACCCGTCCAGCCGTGAGCCGTGAGCCGTCCGCATCTCCGCTATCTACTGCTGCCAACTCCCAAGTGAAGCCACGATCTGCTGACAAGTGAAGTCCCGTCCGTCCAGTTGTGAGCCATGGCCACCGATCTGCTGCTTGAAGGCCGAATCCTCTCCACCCGAACCCAATTTTGAAGCTTCCGGTTTCCACCTTCCAGCTTCCACTTTCAACTTTCAAGCTTCAAGCCTTCAACTTTTTGACTCGTTTCCTAAGTCGTTTCGTTTCATGGTATATATACACTATATAATTAATTAATTATATATGCTAAATAGTTTATTATGTAATTCAGTAATTTTTTATTATTTAATTGTTGTAATTAACTAATTATGTATTTATAAATATTAGTAATAAAATCAAGGAAATTTTGTTAATTATTGAGCTAATCAGAAATTATTTTTTTTCATATATAAAAAGGAATTGTTGATTGGTGGGTTTTGTTAATTGATAATTGATAATTGTTAATTGTTAATAATAGTTAAAAATTGAAATAATATTAATTGATAATTGTTAATAATAGTTAATAATTGAAATAATATTAATTGATAATTGTTAATAATTGTTAATAATAGTTAATAATTGATTTTTTTTATGAATAAATTAGCACACTAGGTAGATTAAATATTAAAATTAAGTCTTATGTTGTATGTATTTTATAATTATAATGTGTTTATGTTATGTAATTATGTGTACTTGTGCAGTAGCTTCAAGCTTTCAACCCTAAACAAATTAATAAATTCAATTAATATTTCATTATATGTTAATCATCTATTAAGTTGTTAAGTACAAGTAACTTGGACTTGAAATTAAAGGATTTATTTTATAATAAGAAATAAGATATAGATAGACAAATAATATCATATTATTTATTATGAGGAATGGGTAATTGGATATTATGATTTAATTAATTAATCATGAATTTCTTACTTTTTGTTTATGGAGCATGAACAACTTGAATTGAAATTACTAATTTTTGTTTATGGATTATGTTAATAATATTTATGTGTTTTGATTTTTGAATTAATGATTATTAATTATTATTTTGAATATTCAGATGCTTGGACACTCAAGATCGGATTCGATGAGTGACGATGAAGACCAAAGTGTACAAATGGAAGGAACCCATAGAGGAAAGGAAAAGGCGAAGCGGAAAAGACCGCCAATGAAGAAAAGATCGCCAGTATGGAATAATTTCACTTTACTCGAAGATAATCCAAACAAATGTATGTGCAACTATTGTGGTAAGCAATATCAATGTCATTCAAGGCTTAATGGGATTACAAATATGACAAGGCATATAAAGACATGTGAGTCATACAAGACATTTTGGGCACAACAAAGTGGAAGTCAACAAAATTTGACATCCGAGGGCGGCGAAGAAAATGCAAGTAATTTGGTTTTGGGTAAAGGATGGAGTCATGACGTGTGTCGAAGGGCAGTAACTAAAATGATTATTATGGGTGAGTTGCCGCTCAGTTTTGTAGACAACAAAGGATTTAGGCATTTCTGCAGTGTAGCTATCCTTCAGTTTGTTATGCCATCTTGAAGAACAATTGGTAGAGATGTTATGGATTTATTTTTTGGAGGAAAAGGCAATGTTGAAGAGTTTGATTTGCAACAACAAACAGCGGGTGTCTCTTACAACTGATTTATGGACTTTTGTTCAAAACATGAGCTACATGGTGATTACAGCTCATTTTATTGATAATGATTGGTATTTGAATAGGAAGATTATTAGTTTAGCGCAATCGAAGATCATAGAAAGAAGTCGATTGGTAAAAAGATTGTGGCTTGCCTACAAGATTGGGGGATAGAGAGATTGTTTGCAATAACTGTTGATAATGCCACTGCAAATGATATTGCTGTTGGTTATGTCACTATGCAGTTGCTTAGTTGGAGGAATGATGATGCACTTGTGTTGGCGGGACAATATATGCATGTATGTTGTTGTGTACACATTTTGAATTTGATTATTGTTTTAGGATTGAGAGAGTTGCATGCTAGTGTTACTGCTATTCGAAATGCAGTGAAGTACGTGAGATCCTCCAGCATGAGGTTGCGGACATTTAAACAATGTGCTGAGCAGGTGAATTGTCCAAAAGGAATTGTTGTTTTGGATTGTCCTACCAGGTGGAATTCCACTTATTTGATGTTGATAACTGCGCTGAAATTTCAAGTGGCATTTGATAGAATGGCAAAAGTGGATAAACCTTATGAGGCATACTTTGTTGAGAAAGAAAATAATGTTAGAATGGTGGGCCCACCTGGACCGGATGACTGGGAGAGTGCTGAACGAATTGTAAAGTTTTTAAAGGTATTTTATGATGCCACATTATTGTTTTCTGCTTTTTTGAGTGCGACTTCTAATCTTTGTTATGATATTATTGGCTTAATTGAGAGTTCATTGACTGCACTGCAAGAAAGTACAGATCCTTGGGTGTCATTTATGGCTTCTAGTATGAGGGAAAAATTTGACAAGTATTAGGAGTCCACAAGAAAGATAAACAAAATGTTGATTATTGCCTCTATTCTTGATCCACTAGCGAAAATGGATTTTGCTAAACATATTTTTGAGATCATTTTTGGCAATGATAGTTTGATGGTTGAACAAGTGACCAAAGCAGTGAAGGACTTGTTGAATGAGTTTTATGAGACATATAGTGCATTCTCCGCTAGTTCCACACCATCGAAGTATAGTGAGAGTGGTCTTAGTGGCAGCTATGGAGGTACAAGTTCTTCTCAACGTTTTACAACTGAGGCTAATTTGGTGGATGTTGCTGGTGGTGAATATGATGACGCTTTTCAAGTATCTTGCCTTTTCCTTGGATATGCTAGGAAGGTTTCTGTTCAGAATGAGAGTAGAAGAGTAGTATCTGAGGTGGAAAGGTACTTGAAGGACCCAGTTGAAGATCCCAGCAATCTTAAACTTAATGTTTTGCTTTGGTGGAGGGTGAATGGATTGATGTATCCAATTCTTGAGAAAATTACAAGAGATGTCCTTGCTGTTCCTATTTCCACAGTGGCATCTGAGTCTGCCTTTAGCACCGGGCGTCGTATTATTGATGAGTATAGAAATTCTTTAACCCCGGCTATGGTTGAGGCATTGATATGCACTGAAAATTGGCTGCAGTCTAAACTTTTTGCCAATCCCGTCTACAACCTTCAAGAAGATATCAAAGAGCAAATGTTTCATATGGAATTACAAGAAGGTAATGTTTTTAATTTTTTATCATACATTAAATACATAGTATACTTAAAATGCATTATAACTTTATATACATCTACAAGCAGTCATGTACTTCGACAGTGGAAGCGGTGAGCACCGACATTGGTGTTATGGATGTTTGAAAGGTAACTTTTAATATATATTATTATTCATAATTTGATATTATAGTACTATTAGTATTTAGTTGTAATTTAAGCTATAATTATAGTTGTTATAGTTTTAAATTTTAAGTCTAATTTGTAATTGTTTTAGTTAGACAAGTTTAAGTTGATAGAATGTTATTATTGTCTAGTATTATTATTAACTTGATTTGGTGATGAATGCCATAAAATAAGCATGATAATATGATATAATAGAAATATATAATCAAGTGTGTATTGAAAAATTTGGTAAACATATACATTTATTTGTAATTATAAATTTATAATGATATAATAGAAATTAGAAAGATTGTAACATCCCTTTAGCTTAATTAAATATATGAATTGAATTTATTTATTTGTGTTTGTGTTTGATGTGTAACCTTATGAATTTGGTTTATTTGCTCAATTTTTTATTTGAATTTAGAACTTGTCAAAGTGTTTGCATGGAGTCATGGAGGAACCAAGGTGGAGGAACCAAGAAAGCTTATTTAGTTTTAATGTTTGAACTTTGAACTTTGTGATTTATGTTTCTAAACAATTTAATTTTATGACTTTGTGAGTTTGTGTTTCAAACTTTTAAAGACTAATATTTAGAAATTGTGCTTTGAACTTTGTAAGTTTGTATTAATTTTAACTTTTATTAAGTTTGGAACTTTGGATTTTGTTGCTTGAGCAAATAATAGTCCTAATTCTACCCTCCAAGCCAATAGGTAAATAATCCTATTATAGCATTTTAACTTTATTCATTTGATTTAATAACATTTTTTTTTTCAGTTGAAAATTAGTAAAAATGACTATAATTAAGAAAAATGTCTTAAAACTTTCATAAAAACTACAATAATAGGAAAAAAAAGAGCTCAAAATTGCATTAACCGAATTTGACCCGAACTGACCCGACCTCAACCGACCCGAACTGACCCGATTTGACCCGAACTCAATCCTACCCGTTTTAAATCCAACCCAAATTATGGACCCGACCCGAATAGACCCGAACTAGTTCGGGTCGGGTCCATAATTCGGGTTATATTCGGATTGATTCTTGTCTACCCCGAACAACCCGAAACCCGATCGGGTTGACCCGAACTCGATTTTGCCCACCCCTACCACTAGCCATCATTGTTAGGGGTGGGCAAAAAAATTGTGGTCTTAAAAATACCGAACCGAACCGGCGGTTTTTTCTAATTCGGATTGGTTTTTGTTTTTAAAAAAACCGAAATATATTATTTGTAAAAAAAACTAAAATGTCGGTTTGGTATTCGGTTCACTCAGCTGAACCGAAAAACCGAACCAAAAAACTGAATTAATTTTAGATTTTATTCAAATTGACATGTGTTAATTTTTTTTTATAGATCCAAATATTGAGTTAGAAAATGGCTAAAGTTGATGTTGATATTGATGAAGATGGGAGAATGTTGTTGGCGTTTGTTTCTAAATTTTCTTTTTATTTTGTGTTGTAAGTTGTAATTATTGTTATTTTTATTTGTCTTTACAACATTATGATTATGTTTATGTAGATGGAGTATTGGAGTTTGGTTATGTATTTTGAAATTTTAATATTTTATATTTTGTGAGTACCTTATTAGTAGTTAGTAAGATGTTAGTGATAAAATATGTTTTGAATACTTTGTATTTATTGTTAATATTTGTAATGAAATTAGGATGAACTAATTGTTGAAAAATATTATTACATTTATAAGGTTCAATGGGGTAAAAATTTAAAAATTCAAAATAGGCCTAATAGGTCCAAAACCGAAAAAACCGAACCGATCCGAAAAGATCCATTTGAGTTCGGTTCTTATTCGGTTCTTTTTATAAAATAACCGATTTAAATCGGTTCTACTTAATTTCAATCCGAACTGAACCGAACCGAACCGTACCCACCCCTAATCATTGTATGGTTAAATTTTTCATTCCATTGTTTTGGTGCTTGCTTCAAGCCATATATGACTTTACTCGTTTATAGAATTGTTTTCTTGTCCTACAGTTATAAAGCTTTCAGGCTATTCCATATAGATTTCTTTATCTAAATCTCTATTTAGAAAGACTGTTTTTACATCCATTTGATGTACTTTTAAATTGAGCAATGCTTCAATTGCTAGTATCATTCTAATGGAATTTATTCTCCTTATAAGAGAATAAGTATCAACATAATCAATGTCTTCTCGTTACTTTTAAATTGAGCAATGCTTCAATTGCTAGTATCATTTTAATGGAATTTATTCTCGTTATAAGAGCATAAGTATCAACGTAATCAATGTCTTCTCGTTGCTTATAACATTTAATTAAAAATCTCACCTTGCATTTATCAATTGATCTATTACCTTTTATTTTCCTTTTAAAAATCCACTTGGATCCTAGAGGTTTGCATCCTGAAGTGCAAGTCTACTAAACTGCCAGGTATGATTCTATAAGATGGATTCAATTTCACTATTAATAGCATCTTTGCACAAAGTGCCTTCTGGTGAACTTACAACTTTCATAAAGTTTTGTGGTTCACTTTCTAATGACAAGGTCAGGACATCTTATTTTCCGTTCTATCTCTTTTACTAGGTCTAATTTCAAAATGAATCTCTTGTTCACTATCTTGAACTTCTTATTTTTTGTCTTCACTATCTTCAATGATAGCTTAATGTGTTCGTTTAATCAAACTTGAGTCCTCCTTAAATTTATAAGCAAATACATTTTCAAAGAATGATGCATTTCTGGATTCCTTTACTGTATTTTTGTGAATATCTAGTATATTCAACTCATACACAAGAAATCGATAGGACACTACTGTTATGTGCATAAACAACAAAAATGCAATCTATAATAATAATAATAATAATAATAATAATAATAATAATAATAATAAAAATAAAATAAATAAACTGTGATCTATGAAAATACAATCTATAAAACGCGTCTTATTATATCACAAATTTATAATAATAATAAATAAATAAATTGAAATAGCAATGATATAATAAATAAATCATCATTAGGATTTTGGTGTGTTTTGCAATTGAATATGGAGGCCAATATATATGGGTTTCAAGGGGGCCATTAATTAAATAAAATATCATTTGGGATTTTTCCTCATTTTTTTCATGTCAATGGGTGCTTTTTGAGATCCAATTTCTCATTCACCAAGCGCTAATTTGAGCATTCTATGATTCATTACGAAAAGCTTATAAAGGAGATTCTAAATCATTTATGCACACATATTTTTTCAATATTTCTCTTGCTCAAAATTGGCCTCAAAATAGCCACTTTATGCTAGTTTTCTAAGAAATTCCACACTAAAAACACATTTCCATTCTTGGTAGCTCTTGTCTCGATTGAATTTTTATTCTTACTCTTAAGGAGTAATATGAATCCAAATATTATGAAGGAGGGAATTAGAGTGAGAGGACGAAAAATTTTAACAAACATAATGATTGAAGATGCAAATGTATGACGTCAAGAGCAAGAAGGAAAACCTTTAACATGGCCGCATAAACCCTTGTTTCCTAAAAACTCTTTAGTGGATTATCCTGCAAATAAGTTGGAATTTCACCTTCTAAGTAGTTGAATGACATGTCTAAATACATTGGAGGGAGAGTCTTACGTATGGTGCCTGATAACTCTATAAAATGAGAATTATCATGACACTTTTAGACTTAAATCAATAATACTTAGAGAGTAAATGATGTGTTTCTATTGCATTTTTGTAACATTTTGCATAAATGTTCATTTTAGTTTAGTCTTAATGAGTTTTGCTTAATTTAAAGTAATTTGTGCTTAAATTGTGTGCATAATTGTAGGTTTCCAGTAAAACAATAAAACTCTGGAGGACGATTTGTAAGCTTCAGTTTTCAATGAGGTTCATATCACATATACTTCACTTATATACAAGCTAAGAATACATATGATAAACATTAGCTTACAAGATAACTACAAAGATAATTACAAGACTAACGATAACTACAAAGATAATTACAAGACTAATGATAAGAATATTTTAAGTTTTATCTCTATCGTTATCACACCCCCGCAAGCTGACAGGACAAGAACGAACTGGAAGCTTGGAAATTAGATAGCGAAAGCGAGAAGTAGACAGGCCTTTAGTAAGACAATCAGCAAGTTGATCGACAGTAGAGATATAACGAACATCAAGCTCTCTGCGAACAACCTTTTCTCGAACATAGTGATAGTCAACCTCCACATGACGAGTCCGGGCATGAAACACAGGATTGGAGGCCAAGGAAATGGCACTTATGTTATCACACCACATGCGAGGACAAGACAGAGGAATATGTAAGTCTTTGAACAAAGATCGAAACCAAGATAAAGTAAGTATATGCAAGCTATCTCGTACTTTCTGATCGGAACGAAACCCTTTTGCTTCTTAGAACTCCAAGAAATGAGATTAAGTCCAATAAATATGCAGAACCCCCGTGGATACTCGATCATCGTGATCACCAAAGATAGTCGGCATCGAGAAAAGGCTTGTAGTTCCATTGAACCGGATGAATAAAGCGGACCATGAGTGGTTGTACCTTCAAATACTGCAAGATGCGTTTAACTGCACACCAATGAGCTGTTGTAGGACGATGTATGTATTGACAAACCTGATTAACGGCAAATGAAATATCCGGACGAGTGATTGTAAGATACTGCAAAGCACCAACAACACTGCGATATTCGATGGGATTTGAAAGTAAATCACCATCAAACAGACTGAGACGACGACCACTCACTGCTGGTGTTGTCATAGGCTTTGAATGGAGAAACTCAGTGCGATGTAAAAGATCTAGAATATACTTGGTTTGACACAAGTGGAGCCCCATTGCTGTTTGAGTAGCTTCAATACCCAGAAAATAATGTACAGCACCAAGATCTTTCATAGAGAATAATTTGCTCATATGATGTATCATTTGAGAAATATGATATGAACTATTTCCCGTAATTAAAATATCATCAACATAGATGAGTAAATATAGAAGCACTGAATCGTGTGAATAAATAAATAGAGAATAGTCTGCTAGTGATTCATGAAAGCCCAATTGTTCTAAATGACTAGAGAAACATTGAAACCATGCCCTAGGAGCTTGTTTAAGGCCGTAGAGAGATCGGCGAAGCTTACACACAAAAGTAGGATATTGTGGATCAACAAAGCCAATAGGTTGGCGCATATAGACATCCTCCTGTAAATAACCATGCAGGAAAGCATTTTGCACATCTAACTGTCGAATAGGCCAGCTATTGGTAACAGATATAGCTAAAATGAGACGAATGGTATTGTGATTAACCACTGGACTGAACGTCTCACCAAAATCAAGGCCAGGTTGCTGATGAAAACCATTAGCAACTAAACGAGCTTTATAACGCTCAATACTTCCATCAGCTTTTCGCTTAATTCGATACACCCATTTATTTGGAAGGACATTGTAAGATGGATGTGGAGGAACTAATACCCAAGTGCCAGCTCTTTGAAGAGCATTAAATTCATCACCCATTGCCTGTCGCCAACGAGATTCCTTATTTGCCTGTACAAAACCATTAGGCTCAACAGCATCATTAGTAACTACATTTGCATATTTTGGGTTTGGTTTCATAATACCGGCTCTTGCTCGAGTGACCATTGGATGAGAAGATAATGCATCCGAAGTAATATTATCACAGGGCATCGATGGTGTCAGTGTAGGAGAAGGTAATGATTCTGGAATTGTATTATTACTTGAATTGGTGGGGTTGGTTAGGAGAATTTGTATTTGAGATGAGTTGAGTGGAGGAAGATGAAGAGGCACTTGAACGTAATGATGGAGAATTAATTGGAGATGATAGGGAATTGGGTAAAGGTGAATTAAATGAAGATGGTGACGTAGCTTGGGAAGGAGATTGTGATGTAGGTTCTGTTGGAGCTGAATGTGAAGTATTAGCATTAATCCAAAGAATATTGAGTCCTGTAGAATCTGACATTGAAGTACTCACCCCCGGAGGCCTAGCAGTAACATGGTCAACGAAGGGAAATTTATTTTCATTAAAAAGAACATGACGAGATATAAATACAAAAGGAATATGCAAACAACGATATCCATGTTGATTGAATGAGTATCCCAAGAAAACACACTCTTTAGAATGAAATTGTAATTTATTTGAATTGTAAGGGCGAAGATAAGGGTAACATGCACATCCAAAGGTCTTTAAAAAATCATATTGAGGAGTTTTAGAAAATAGTAAAGAGTACGGTACTCGAAATTTTAAAGATTGAGATGGTAGACGATTAATTAAATATACAGATGTATAAAAAGCTTCAGTCCAATAAGTAGTAGGCATTGAGGCATGTGCAAGTAAAGTTAAGCCCATGTCAACAATTTGTCTATGTTTACGTTCAGCAATACCATTTTGTTCAGGATGATGAGGACATGTGAGACGATGATTAATGCCATGAGTATTTAGATAATCCTTAAATTGATGATTAACATATTCACCACCACCATCAGTTTGAAGTGACTTAATAGTAGTGGAAAACATATTTTCGACCAACAATTTAAAGGTTTTAAAAATTATAAAAACATCGGATTTCAATCGCATAGGATAAAGCCATACATATCTGGAAAAATTATCAATAAAGATAACATAATATTTATAACCAGAAATAGAACGAATAGGAGAGGTCCAAACATCAGAATGTATTAATTCCAAAGGAGAATGAGAGACTGAAAAAGATCCTGTAAAAGGTAATTTCTGACTCTTTCCTAAAGGACATGACGAACAAAAAAATAAAGATCGAGATCCCAAAATGAGTAGCTTATTAAAAGATATAAGTTTATTTAAAACTACGGACGAAGGATGTCCAAGCCGTGAATGCCAAATTCGAGCATCACTACGAACACCAACATAAGCAAATGGATGACTAGGTTGAAAAATTCGACCAGGAAATAGATAAAGACCATTACTGCTCGGTCCGCGGAAAAGTGTCTTCTTCGTTGCCAGATCCTGTACAACAAAATAATCAGGAAAGAAGGTGAAACTACAATGATTGTCATTAGAAAATTTATGAACGGATAAAATATTATGGGAAGCTTGTGGACAATGATGAACATCATTTAAAAGAAAAGTGGAAGAATTAGCAGATAAGTAAGAATGACCAATGGATTTAATAGGCAAACCTGAACCACTGACGACACCACCGATGGTATCCTGACCATTGTAATCACGATGATGCATTAAATTCGCATTATCTGGAGTTATATGAGCATTAGCACCAGTATCTGTTAACCAATTTGGGGAACCAAAAGATGTTGATGTAGAAATCATTACAGAAAGCCGTTGGGGAGGGATACGACCCTCATATGCATGATTCATGCGATTGTAGCAATCAATAGCTGAGTGACCCATTTTCTGACAGATTTGGCATTGAATCCGATTACCAAAAGGAAAATGACCCATTAGGGGTTTGTTGATAGGACCATTACCAGGATTGAAATTTGGCGAAGAGGAAAAATTCCCATGTCCTGGAGTTGGTAGTAGCCCTCTATTTTGAGAACCAAAACCAGAATGATTAGAACCACTAGACCATCCAGTAAAACCAATACCACCATTGAAACCCCCAGAAAAATTATTAACACCACCACGACCACCATTATTACGTGGGAAGCCACGACCACCTCTATTATTTGGGCCACCTCGAGTGGCTTTCATGACAACTGTTGAGTCGGACGAATAAGGATATTGTTTAATAGAAGTGAGACGTCTCTCAGCACTCAAAAGTAAAGCTTCAAGACCAGCATAACTAATAGGAGTTTCACGAGCTTGAACAAATTTTCATATAAAGGACCAACATTACTCATAATGATGGAGACCAAGTCTTCATCAGAAATAGGACTACCAGAGAGAGAGAGATTGTCAGCAATGGAATGAATTTTATCCAGAAAATCAGAAATAGAAAGATCACCGCGTTTAGTAGTAACTAGCTCAAGACGCGATTCGTTGTTGATTTTGGGAAGCAAAACGCGTTATTCTAAAGAAGACCGCACGTGCGAAGTGTAACGCAACAAAGATTTAGCAAGGATTGAGAAAGAGAGCCATTAATCCAAGAGAGAACAAGTTGATCGTTCTGGATCTATTCCTCATATGCTGGATTAGTTATATCAGTTACTTCTCCATTTTCGTCTTTTAGAAAAGGAGCAGGACAAATGCTTGTGCCATCAACATATTTTTGCAAGTTACGACTGCGAAGAAGAGTCACAATTTGAGCAAGCCACAAAGGATAATTATTTCGGTCAAGACTAACATTGACTGAATTGGTAATATTAGAGGGCAGAGACGAAGAACTAGCATGGGAAGTAGAAGAAGAACTCATCATGAAAAGATTGAGAATTTAACACAAAAGTCGTTAGACTTATAAAGCTTTGATACCATAAAACAATAAAACTCTGGAGGACGATTTGTAAGCTTCAGTTTTCAATGAGGTTTATATCACATATACTTAACTTATATACAAGCTAAGAATACATATGATAAACATTAGCTTACAAGATAACTACAAAAATAATTACAAGACTAACGATAACTACAAAGATAATTACAAGACTAATGATAAGAATATTTTAAGTTTTATCTCTATCGTTATCATCTAGAAGCTTATGATTCATGGAAGAAATGCTGCTGCAATAGGCTTGCAAAAATGAAGAAGAACTTAGCTACAAAAGAATTGAAACAAATCTAGAACAGTGCAGTTGTTGTAGCCGTTGCTGTAGCAATAATTGCTGTAGCTGTTGCTGTAGCAATCCTGGAACAACGACAGAGAAAATTCCGCTCGGGATACTTGAAGAATTGCGATCTGCAGTTTCCTAATCTGACTTATACGCGCCCCAGGCTTCCGTTTACCTTAATTTTCAACTATAAAATAAGCACACATCATAAGGAATGAAGGGAGCCGTAACCCAAGGAAAAAAACACAAAGAAAAACAAGATTCAAGAGAGAGATTGAAGGTTACACAAGAGGAAAAATTGCAGAGATCAATTGGGAGCTCAATCCTTCTTATCCTTCTCCATTTTTCGTGTTTTCTATTTATTCATGGGGATGTGTTTCATGGCTGAAACTTTGTTCTTTATTTTTCTTTTGCAAACCATGAACTAAATTTATTTATGGTTGAGTGATAAACAATCTTGATGGTTTATTGACTGAATATATGTGTTGCTGCATGTTTGCTGTAGAGTTTGTTTTGATAGTATTTATTTTTATTCATTATTTTAGTTGATCACCCATTTAATGATACAAGTTAGGAGAGAGCCGCAAAAGGGTCTATCTTAGTAGAACATATCAAAGTAATACTTGGTTTTAGATTGTGTTTCCGAGATTGAGTTTAACTTATCCTAAAAGGGCCATACTTAATCTAAAATCAGTGATGAACTAAACATAGGGATTTATCTTGTAGGGTAAATAGAACCTAAGTGTGTAATGCTATATCTTATGTTGGCATAGCAATTGATCATTGTTAGGTTACATATAGATATAAGATATCTAACATGCGATAGCTAAGGATGCATAAAGATTCTGCCTAGTGCTGTAGCAAATACTGCAGCAACCGAGCCAACCATTAGAAAATAGTCAAGACCATTAGGAGAGTTTATTCACTCAACTACTTTATATTCCCATTGATTTTATCCTTGAGATTGACGTGATAATTTACTTTGTTGCATTTTATTTGTTACGTTTTATTTTAATTAGTATATTAGTTTCATTAATTGTTATATTTTATTTTAGCACAAAATCTGCACTGTTAAGATTGTTGTGGCAAATCTGATAACATCAATCCCTGTGGAGACGATCTTGAATACTCATTACTTTATTACTTGTTGTGTACACTTGCGCATTGACACCAATAATATTAGTATTTATACCCAACAGTACCTAAAAGGTTATTGTGAGAAATGTCAAACATTTATAGGAATGAAAATTTTCTAATCTCTAGTAGAATGGTTCTATCCATGCTGTTGTGGTTTAATGTTAAGCGCTGTAACCTTGAGCAATTGCCAATCACAGTTGGAATGGAACCACTAAGGTAATTTTTAAGGAGCTATAGAGACATAAGGTTGAAGAGTTTTCCAATTGCAAAATGTATTTGGCTTGGAAGTAAGTTTAAGGAAAGACGGAGGTATTTAAGTGAGGATAACTTAGTGACCTCTTCTGGAGTGATACCATATATTTTGTTATTAGATAATATAAAATCACTAGAGCATTAAAATTCTCATATTTATGTTGGAATGGAGCTGTGGAGTTGGTTTGAACTGAGATCTAAAGGCTGCAGGCTAGTTAAATGGCCTACAGTTGCAGGAATTGGTCCAGTTAACTTATTAGCTATGATAGACAAAAAGGTTAAATTTTTTAAATTTCCTATTTCATATGGAATTAAGCCAATGAACCTGTTGAAACCAAAACTCAAAGGTCAAGGTTTGTCAAACGAAACAGGGTTGAAAGAATAGGTCCACCTACGGCATTATAGTCTAGGTTAGACTTTTTAGATTCTCGATTTCTTGAGGTAACACAGCTTTGAGTTTGTTACGACTAAAAAAAAAAAACACCTCCATATTTCTTAAGCTCTCAATTTCTATAGGGACAGTACCTGCAGTGTGATTGATTAAAGAAAGAATGAATATCAATGATTATTTTTTATGGATATAAGTTAAATATATAGCTAGGTATAAGTTGTATTATTGTGTAACTAAATAACAACTTTCTCTATTAGCCTTATCTGAAGCTTACCTAGTCAAGGCAGCCCTTGAATCAACAGCGATTGCCTCCACGCAATGACCAAAATTCATGAGTTTTGCAAACATCCCCCTTACAGTGTTGCAGGCTCTTTGGTCGCTGCTGAGACCTTCTAAAAGATGTTGCCCCCTTTCTTGGACCAACCCGACTCCATGCCACAGCCCCAAAATAAAAAAAGTTTACGTTTATTATCTTCTACTGCTACACTACCTTTGCTGCTTCTTTAGCCACAGTTGGGACAACCTTCATCACCCTTGATCCACCCCACCACAGCCTAGGCCCCATCGACGTCACATCAACCGCACATCAACCAGTTGCCATTCGTGTCACAAAACCCCTAGTTCTCTTATCCCTTCTCAACGCGCCATCCATGCAATAATCATTTCAACCCCTTCATAGCTAGCCCTCTTTACCAACACATCCACATTGACACATAGCCAGCAACTTGGTTTTGAATGAGCCACCACAACCCGTGAACAGCTACTTCATCAAAATCCTAATATTCCCACCTCACTCCCACGCCTATAAATTCAGCTGTTAACACCATCAACCACCCAACGTAACCTGCCTATGTCATCCTATGCCTTTGTCCTCAACCCAGCTGTAATCCTTGATCCAAATATTTCCACTTCTTCACCAAAATCCTGTGTGGATGTTCTTGCCGACTCCCATGGATCTCAAGTTCCTGTTAAGCCAATTTTACTTCATGGGGAGAACTTACTGTTGTGTTTTTCGCTGCTGAAGTGTAGTCCATGGCTAAACCTTTTGAACTATTCCTAGTTGGTAAATTTTCCTTTAGCCGACCCCCTATGAACATCATTCGAAAAACTTTTTGTTTCCTTTTGGTTAAAAGGGCATTCTCAGGTCTCCTTTTTAGATAACAGGTATTTCCTAAATAGACTTATTGTTGAGTGTTAGAAAATGTATATTTATAAAGGAGAAAACTGTCATTTTACATTTCAAGTCTTACTAACAACCCTTACTTTTATGTATTTAACCTTATTTTGATTTAATTCCATGTGTTTTATTTTAATTAAGTATTTTATGTATTTTAGGGGCATTATAGTCATTTCACAATAAAGAAGAGATCAGACGGCAAAACGGACATCACTTTTGAACTCGGATGAAAACCTTGGAGGAGCATAAAATGAAAAATGGCACTATTCACATGTACTTATTCACGATACGTCATACATAGACGGATCGATGACGTGGCATTGACCGATGATGTGGCATTGACCGATGAGGTGTCACGATCTGTTGGACTAAAATTCTTATGCTGATGGTGGCGTGGCGATATCGATAAATCTCGCACGGTGCATCACACGATTATTTTCAACCAAACCGCATTCTGTTCATCCGCAAAACCGCGTGGTCGATGACGTGGCAAATGCTTTTAATCCGATTTACTCCATGTATCTATAAAAAGGGGCCTCCCCTAATTTGATATCTCTGAATCCATTTTTGGACTCCATTTTCTGTAATTCCCTCTCCATCTTGTATTTTCTTCATATTTTAATAAATTCCCATTTTGCCCCTAGTTCAATTATGAGTAGCTAATTTCCTTTCAAGCTTGGGTTGAAGGTGAAGTCTCAACATGTGTCATGGGCTTAATTTGGTAAATTTATTTTCTCTTCCCCTCTAGTTTTTGTGGATGTTTTGACTTACAAATAATACTAATCTTGTCTAGCCTTGGTTTCACCCTCTTCACCTACAGTACAAGGTTATTATTATTTGGCACGATAAGCCCTTAGCACCATATTGATTAGAGCGTGGTTCATGAGGTGTGGATCCCCCCCTCATGATTTAATTGGCATTAATACGGATTATTTAGCCCATGATGCATGTTGATACGGATCCAGATACCCAAGTACGTCATTTCAATAGAATTCTCTTCAATTTATTCTCGCCATTTCAATTCCAATTTTAGAATTTATTCTCGCCATTTTAATTTAAGTTTTAGCATATTCCAAATCATTTTCACCACAAATCCAATCACCCATTTACAAAATTAATTCTACACACAATTAAAATCCACCTCCTCGTGGGATCGACACTCGTCACCATTAGTCTATACTACAATAGATTCGTGCATTTAAAATTTGCACAACAAGTTTTTGGCGCCGTTGCCGGGGAGGAAAGTAATTTTAATTCGTAAAATTAATTTTTGGGAATAATTTCTTTTATTTGTTTTCTTGTATTTTTTTATTTTTATTAAAAAAAAAGAAAAAAAGTGAATCTACATTTAAAGGTTAGTATTTCTTTTCTTCTTTAAAATTCTGTAATTTAATTTTCAATTTATTTTTTCTTTGTAATTTTTGTTTATTTTATTAATTTAATTTTCAATTAATTTATTTCACGTATTTATTTTTGTGTATTTTTATAGAAAGGTTGTAATAGCGCAATAAGGTTAGTATCGTAATTTCTCACTCTTCTTTATTTTTATTTGTTTTGTTCCCATCTTTATTTTTATTTTATTTGTTTTGCATGCATGGTCGTAGGTTATTATTACCTAATCTTGAACCTATAGACCTTGAATTAGAAAAAACACTTCGCACACACAGGCACATTAAAAATAAATTTGGAATGGATTTACAAGCACCACAGGAGAGGTCATTTAAAGATTATTTCAGTCCTTTAGCAAATTTGAGCACATCATGCATAAGATACCCAAATGTAGCTTCTAGGAGCTTTGAGTTAAAACCTAGTATGCTAAATTGTCTCCCCACATTCTATGGCTTAGAAAATGAGGATCCATATAATCATCTGAATGATTTTCATGCTATTTGTCAAACTTTTAAATATGAAAATTTTTCAGACAATGATGTTAAACTCAGATTATTCTCATTTTCTTTAAAGGATAGAGCTCGTTCATGGCTTAATACATTACCTGCTAATAGCATTTCATCATGGGAACAAATGGTAACAAAATTTTTGAATAAATATTTCCCAGTGCATAAAACCAATGCTATTCGCAGGGAAATCTCGGAGTTTACCCAGAGAGAGGACGAGCAATTTTTCGAAACATGGGAGCGATTCAATGGGCTACTCTTGAAGTGTCCACATCATGAAATGGCACCAATGCCAATACTTTTTGGAGGGATTATTGCCGAATGTGCAAGAATGGCTAATGGCAACAAGTGGAGGAGAGCTAATGTCAAAAAGTGCATCAGAGATTTGGGAATTCTTCCAGCGACAAGCAGATAATTCCCAACAACGGAGTCGATCACTCAGGAATACTAGAAGAATTAAGGGAGTGAATGAGGTTCACATTGGCGAATCTAGTTCAGAAATTAAAGAAGTCAAAGCAATAATTGAAGGTCTCTCTCGACAAATAGCATCGTTATCGACTGCTAAATCAACAGAGCCACATGACCCTGACTCATATCCAGATCAAGCCAATGCCATAGGTGTAATGAGAAAACCTTCAAATTACAACCCATACTCCAACACATATAACCCTGGATGGAGAGACCACCCCAATTTTTCATGGTCTCAAGGACTCCAACAGAATGGACCCCACTCCACCAATGCAACAAATTCCTCAAGTTCCTCAAGCCTCTCAGCCCCCATTTAGACCATACAATCAGAACCAGAACTACTCTCAACCCAGACCATGGGAGGATGCATTCCAAAATTTCAAGAATGTTACTCACTCCACGATTGAGCAACAGAACCGCACCATTGATGGACTACGAAATGAGTTGAGAGCAGGCTTCAACTCACAAGCTCAATCAGTTTCAAGCCTCGAGAAGATGGTGGGACAACTTGCTTCTTCAGTTCAGACCTTGGCAATGACCGTTGAGAAAGGTAAGTTTCCAAGTCAACCAGTGCCTAATCCTAAAGGAGTGCATGAAGCAAGTACCAGTTCACCACAGCAGCATGGAGAAGTCAAAGCAGTCATGACCTTGCGAAAAGGAAAAGAAGTCGACAACAAAGTGGAGATGCCGGTGACAAAAGAAAATCAAATTATACCTGTGAATGTTGAGGACTCATCACCGGAGGAGAAAGAAGAAACCAACCCACGAGAATACATTCCCAAAGCTCCATTTCCTCAAAGGTTAGCTAAAGGCAAGAAGGGAAAATCCACAGGTGAGATTCTCGAAATCTTCAAACAGGTAAGTGTTAACATTCCTTTGCTTGATGCTATTAAACAAGTTCCATCTTATGCCAAGTTTCTTAAAGACCTTTGTTCTATACTCCAACATAAAATTCCTTTAAAATGCAAAGACCCAGGCTCCCCCACTATCTCATGTAGTATAGGGAACCACACAATTGAGAATGCTTTGTTGGATTTAGGAGCTAGTGTAAATCTGTTACCTTATTCAGTGTTTGTGAAACTTGGACTGGGAGAATTACACCCAACTCCAGTCGTGTTACAGCTTGCAGATCGGTCCACGAAAATACCTCGTGGTATTGTGGAGGACGTGCTTATCCAGGTAGATAAGTTTTATTTTCCTGTTGATTTTATTGTAATTGACACTCAACCAATACAGGACTCGAGGAAGCACATCCCCATTATTTTAGGCCGACCTTTCTTGGCAACTGCGGATGCTCACATTCAATGCAGGACTGGAAATATGCAGTTGTCCTTTGGCAATATGACTATGGAGCTGAACATCTTCAACATTGCCAAACAAACTCATAATTCAGATGATGGAATTGTTGATGTGGATTTAATTAAAGCATTAGTTGATGACTCTTTTATTTCAAACCTTAGTGATGATCCTTTACAAACATGCTTAACTCACTTCGGTTTTGATTTTGATATTGACAGATCAGTCGATGAGGTCAACGCCCTGCTTGACTCAGCACCATCTATGGACACTAATCAATGGAAGTTAAGAGTTGAACAACTAGCACCATCAGAGAAGAAACTCACCCCATCATCAGAATCACCACCGAAACTCGAGCTCAAACCATTGCCCAACACATTGGAATATGCATTTTTGGGAGAAGAAAGTACTTTGCCGGTAATCATTTCATCATCCCTCAATGACGAACAAAAAGGTAAGTTGTTGGATGTTTTAAAAGAACATAAAGGAGCATTAGGATGGACCATAGCAGAAACAAAAGGTATAAACCCTGCAGATTGCATGCATTACATTCACCTTGATGAAAATGCTAAATCTACTAGGGAAATGCAACGTCGGTTAAATTCTAACATGAAAGAAGTTGTAAGAACTGAAGTCCTTAAGCTATTAGACGCATGTATCATTTACCCAATTTCGATAGTTCATGGGTCATCTGTGTTGTCCCAAAAAGTCGAGTCATGTTACCAATGCTGATAATGAATTGATACCAACTAGAGTGACTACAGGATGGCTTGTATGCATTGATTATAGAAAATTGAATTCTGTCACACGTAAAGACCATTTTCCTGTACCATTTATTGATCGAATCTTTGGATAGATTAGCCATGAATTTTATTGCTTTCAGATGGCTACTCGGATATAATCGATTCCCAAAAGATCAGGAGAAAACAACTTTCACTTGCCCTTTTGGCACATTTACATATAGGAGAATGCCATTTGGATTATGCAATGCACCTGCTACATTTCAACGATGCATGCTAAACATTTTTTCTGATATGGTTGAACGATTTCTTGAAGTCTTTATAGATGACTTTTCTGTCTTTGGTGATTCGTTTGATCAATGTTTACATCATCTAACACTAGTTCTGTAGAGATGTATCGAGAAGAACTTGGTCTTAAATTGGGAGAAGTGTCATTTTATGGTAAAACAAGGTATTGTTCTCGGTCACATCATTTCGAGAAAATGTATTGAGGTTGACAAAGTCAAGATGGATCTCATTTCTAATCTTCCTCCACCCAAAAATGAGAAGTAAGATCTTTCCTTGGGCATGCTGGTTTCTATAGACGGTTCATTAAAGATTTTAGCAAAGTTTCTAGACCCTTATGCAATTTACTTGCTAAGGATGTACCTTTTATCTTTGATGATTCATGTCTTGTTGCATTTGAAAAATTAAAGCATTTGTTGACATCATCACCCATCATTCAGCCCCCAAACTGGAGCTTACCATTTGAGCTCATGTGTGATGCATCTGATTATGCAGTAGGAGCAGTATTAGGACAAAGGGTTGATCGAATTCCTCATGTTATTTACTATGCTAGTATGACATTGAATGATGCACAGTTGAACTATTCAACTACTGAAAAAGAAATGCTAGCAGTAGTATTTGCATTGGAAAAATTTCGATCTTATCTCATTGGTTGTAAAATAATTATATTCACAGATCATGCTGCTCTTAAATATCTTCTCATAAAGAAAGATGCAAAAGCTAGACTAATTCGTTGGGTGTTACTTTTGCAGGAGTTTGACTTGGAATTCAAAGATAAGAAAGGCACAGAGAATGTTGTGGCGGACCACCTCTCTCGTCTCCATTTTGACACAATTACAGAATCATTACCATTGAATGAGTCATTTCCAGATGAACAATTAATGAATGTGGAAGTATTACCTTGGTATGCTGATATAGTTAATTATCTTGTTACAGGTAAACTTCCAGAGCATTGGACCAAGCAAGACAAAGCCAAATTCTTTGCAGAAATAAAGAATTTCTTTTGGGATGACCCGTACTTATTTAAGTATTGTGCAGATCAAATTGTTAGACGATGTGTCCCAGAAAGTGAAATTCAGAATATCCTTTCATTCTGCCATGAACAAGCTTGTGGAGGCCATTTCAGTGCTAAGAAAAACACTAAAGTTTTACAATGTGGTTTCTATTGGCCATCTATATTTCGAGATGCTTACACTTTCTGTTCTTCATGTGATAGGTGTCAACGAATGGGGAGCATTACACGAAGGAACATGATGCCACTAAATCCAATTTTAGTGGTTGAGATTTTTTACGTATGGGGTATCGACTTCATGGGACCCTTTCCCCCTTCTTTTAGCCATCAATACATATTGGTTGTTGTTGACTACGTATCCAAATGGGTAGAAGCAATTCCATGCGTAATGATCACAAGGTGGTGATAGGATTTTTGAAAAGCAACATTGTCTCGCTTTGGATTCCTCGAGCAATAATCGGTGATGGTGGTGCCCACTTTTGTAACAAAGCATTCAAAGCTCTTTTGACAAAGTATTCAATCACACACAAAGTGGCGACCCCGTATCATCCGCAAACCAGTGGCCAAATTGAGATCTCCAATCGAGAAATAAAGCACATATTAGAAAAGACGATGAGGCCAGACAAAAAAGATTGGTCATTAAGACTTGATGATGCATTATGGGCATATAGAACGGCTTTCAAGACCTCGATTGGGATGTCACCCTACAGGCTAGTGTATGGAAAAGCTTGCCACCTACCTGTGGAACTCGAGCATCGTGCGTATTGGGCCATCAAGAAATTTAACTTTGACATGCAGCAAGCCAGCTCAGAAAGAAGATTACAACTGGCAGAACTTGAAGAAATTCGCAATGACGCATACGAAAATGCCAAGATTTACAAGCAACGGATGAAAGTCTTTCATGACAAGCAAATTATGAGAAAATCGTTCACTTCAGGTCAGAAAGTGCTTTTATTCAATTCTCGCTTGCACCTATTCCCAGGTAAGTTACGCTCTCGTTGGTCTGGTCCCTTTATTGTTCATACTGTTTTTCCACATGGGGCAATTGAAATTAAGGACCCAAAGAACGGTGTCACGTTTAAAGTTAATGGTCAAAGATTAAAGCCATATCTAGAGTACCAACCACATGAAAAAGACACCGAAATAAATTTGAGTGACCCACCAAATTTAAATTGATTTTTTTTCTTTTCGTTGATTTGATTTTTCTTTCTTTCTTTTTATTATTACTCTTTTGCTAATTGAAATTATTTTTGCATAAGTGTGTATGTTTAACTATTAAGTTTTCTCTTATCATTTTTAATCATGAGTCTCATACTTAGACCGTTCCTCCTGAACATTCTTAAACCACTTCAACGTGTCAAAACTCATCTCAAAAGGCAGATTCAATTTTGTAAAACACAACGCATTTGGGCTCTACAACCACCAGAGTTAGTAGCCTATGTTGAGGGTTTAGAAAGCCAACTCAGAGACATTGAGAGAAGTGTTTACGACATCCAGTTGGAGCTTGAGGTAAATTCAATAAGAGGACGATTTTAATTTTCTTTGTTTGTTTTAATTTGTTTTTCTGTTTGTGTGCTTTAGTTTGTTACCCCGGTGAAATGGCAGATAACGGTACTCCGTGACAATCAAGTCGGTTACTTCAGTTTCCCATAATAACTGACATTCTGAGGCGAAAGTATGGACAGAAACGAGATTCTAGCGAAGCTTCACAAGCGATTCCCTTCACTTCCTCAGAATGCCCTCCTTACGATCTATAAAGCTCGGTCCGAACGCATGCGATTGCTCATGAGGAATAACATACCTGCTGATATCTGTTGGTTAATCGAGGCGAAAGTACGATTGGCAGGTGAGTTACCTCCAAAATTTATTGCATTCATGCCTAGTTGTGGTAAAGGAAATTATGCAAGAAAACGACGAGCTCGAAGAATTTCTGTTGCTTGTCATAAGTGTGCCAGAATGAGTTGCGATAGAAACCCATGTTCTTTAGGAATGGTGTCTGATAACAGGGAAGATAAGATTCAATTCATTAGGGATGGCTTGAATAAGGAGTCATTGGATGATATTCTTCTGTCTCTTGAAACGCATCCCAGTGGATATGTGCAAGGAGCGATTCTCCAGTTATGGCCATTATTCCAGAAAGAGCATGCACGATATAGTCTCGGGAATCTGACTATAAACGACCTTGTTTGCCAGTTTATAAAAAAACTGGATAGGAAGCCTATCCTCGACCCATAGAGGGCGTTCAAGCCGTTTCTGAACGTAAAACCAGAGGAAGATGTGAGCCACAGTCGCAACTACCTGTAAATATCCTTTTACTTTACTGTTATTTTATTTCACAATTGTTTTATTATGTGCATTATTGTCTTTAATAATTTTATTACTGTTTGCTTTTTCCTTTTTACTGTTTCCTTTTTGACTCAAGAGCCACGTGCTTTACGCGTTGTTTGACACTGACATATTACTTCATACACAACTGTGACCCACTATCACCAAGACTCTTAAATGTGATTTCTTTTGTCAAGCACTCACAAATTGTTTTTGAGAAGTATCACAATGGCAGCTACTCCCAATAGACAATTCAAGAACATTTGTGTGCTTTCTGGATTTACCTATGGCAAACATAAAGAGTTCGTTGAGGCAGCCATAGATCTTGGCCGAAGCATAGCAGCGAGAAAATTACACTTGGTGTATGGAGGAGGTAATCGAGGGTTATCGAAAATGGTCTCAGAAGCAGCTTTTATCAGAGGCAGCCAAGTGTTAGGCATCATCCCAAGAGTTCTAAAACCATTGGGCAGTTCGTCTGACTCATCAACTGGAGAAGAGTTAGTCGTCTCAGGTATGCAAGAAAGAATAACTGAAATGCTTAATCATGCTGATGCTTTTATTTTCCTTCCAGGAGATCTTGCAACACTAGAGGCACTTATCACACTAGCATCTTGGGCCCATCTGCACATTCACCAGAAACCCATCGGTTTGTTAAATGTCAATAACTTTTATGATGGCTTTATCGCATTTCTTAACCATGCAATAAAAAACTACTTCATTCCTTCCCATGCGAAAAAACTTTTTATTTGTGCTCACACTGCTAATGAGCTACTTGATATGTTACAAGCTTATAGAGCCAAACCCCTGGACCTTTGTGTTGGAGCGTCCAAATAATGATAATGTGATGTAAGTACAAATTAGATTTAACTCTTCGCCTGTAAATATTTTCTTCTGTGTTACACCACCCAGGTGATATCTTCTAAACTCTACTTCTTTCCTTTAAAACATTGAGGACAATGTTTCGTTCTGGTTGGGGGGAGAGAATAATCGACAATTGTGGAATCTTGGTTAAGTTTTTACTGATTTTTTGTTGTAGAAACTAACTGTTGCTAACGTTGTGTGTTGAAGATGGCTGAATATGGAGTGTAGTGACTCTAGAAACGCATCTTCATCGTTTGAAAAAAAATAAAAAAAAACAAAATAAAAAAAAAATTTTACAGACATTTTCTTTTTCTTTATTAAGTTTTTATGTTTCTTTTTAATTTCTCCTCTATAAATATACATTTTCAAACTTTTGAGCCTATAAAAAAAAAAAAAACCATTTTCTTTTCCTATCATTTTAAGTGTAACTTTTCTAATTAGTTTTTCTGCATCATTTTCGCATTTCTGCATGCATATTTTCCTTTCATGCTTAGAATAGGTTGGGGGGTAGAATGTTGTTTAAAAAATAAAATTGTGTGATTTGTTTTAACATTGGATGACATGATTAATTTCAAATTTTAGCATTTGTATTATCTTTGGTCTTAAGTGATGTTACGTTATGTTTGCTACTCTACATGTTGATGTCGGAGACAAATGTGAGTTGCTTGAAGGAATGAACATGTCATAATAAGTACCAAGTGAGTTTTTGAGCCTATTATTTTTCTTGGAGAATAACCCTTTTGCCCACTCTTTATACAACTTAGCAGTTTATTATTTTACACACGATCTCTAAATTGCTTTTGAGTTAACCCTTAAAAAAATGGTAAAATAAAAAAAAAATAAGAAAAAGAGAAGAAAAAAATGTGTGTTGCTACATTTGGAGGCCCATCTAACTAGTAGATATGGACGATTATTTAAAGACCTAAAAGATGATGGAAAGGCCATCTTTGACCCGTTTGAGCCTTTCTAGCCATCCCTTTTATTAAATATCCATAGTTAACCCTTTTTGAGCCTTTAAAAAAAAAAAAAAACCCTTTTTCTTTGTCAACTTATCATCTTGACCCACTCCGATTTGGAGTATTACCCAATGTCTTATAAGTTCCATCACTTATTTATGTTTGAGAAAAATATAAATAAGTATTTTTGTTCAGTGAAGTTATGCCAAATAAAAAAAAAGAAAAAAAAACAACAAAACAAAACTTGTTGTTTAAAAAAATAATAATAATAGTAATAGGTGAAATCCACCTTGCAACTTCCAAAAAAAAAAAAAAAATTTCTCTGCATTTTTCTCAAACATACACTTTGTTTTCCTTATTTCCTTTCTTTGTTAACCATGTCCCTAGCCTATGTTACATCCTAATAAAAATCCTTCCTGATTTTAGGGAACTATAATCTGAAGTAAAAGCTAGTTATATGGGCTAAAAAGATGTAGTGGTGCAAATGAAAGAAAAAAAAATAAATTGGGTTGACTAACAATTTTTATTTGACTTGAGATCGTATTATTTCTAAGTTGAGGGCATATTTATTTCATCTTGGTGAGAGTATGTGATATCATTTCTTTATTATTTTCTCCCAATTACCATTCATTGGAGTGACTATTTTTATTTGGTTTAATTTCTTTGTGAGAGTGTCACTACTTCCAGTGAGATTTTGGGGTTTGACATGTCATTCTTGAAAGTTACCGTATTTATCTTCAATTAAAAGTCCACTATAAAAAGGGGTTACTGTGCTTAGTACTCTATGCCATTATTCCCCATCTCCTTCACAAATCCAACTCTCCTAATTCTTAACTTCTTCTTCTCTTTTTACTCTCAGGAACAGTAGCCTCAATTTGTTACTGCTACAGCAATGCCGAGATACAAGAAAACAGCAAGCCGCCTCAAAGATCCGTCACGATTCCAGAGTTACCACGCTGAAGAAAAATATGAAGAATTCATAGAGCCGCGTTGGATTCTGGAAGAAAAATGGTTTCAATTTGCAGACCAACTCACGGGAATTGTGCAAACAATTCATAATGTTGTAGCAAAGCGAGGATGGCTAGAGTTTTGCAACCACCCTCGAGATCCTGTGCTGCCTGTAGTCAAAGAATTTTACGCCAATTTTGTAAGCCCAGATTAACACAACATTTAGGTAAGAAATACACTTCTCTCATTAGACTCCCGAGTTATCAATGCTTTCTATAACTTACCTGCTGAAATTACTTGTGAGTATGCTAAGTTGCGTGATAAGTTAACCCTGAAAATGTGGAACACTATTTTCACAACTCTTACAATCGAAGGGGCATTATAGGCTAACGAGGAAGGGCGTGTAGTTAATAGGATAGATTTGAAACCTATTGCTAAGGTGTGGGTGAAATTTCTGAAATCTAGGCTTATGCCCACTACTCACACTACTACAATTTCGCAAGAAAGGTTGGTCTTGTTATATGTCATAGTTCGAGGGCTTCCTATAGACGTAGGTAGCATAATTGCGAAAGAAATATGAGATTGTGCAGTCAAAACTCACCGAACTGCTGCCTTGCTATTTCCCTCACTCGTCACCAGCATTTGTGTAGTTTCAGGTGTTCGTCTTGACGTTAGAGATGAACATGTAAAAAATGATGGTGCCTTTACGGCACGTACCATTGAGCGAGTTGCTGGTGAAAGTGCTAGAACAACCACTGAACCAGCTGTTGTCACAGGAGCAAGACAAGTTATTGGCTTGGAACAGACTATCCAGGCACTCAGCAACAGTATAACTCAATATGTGGAAGCTCAGCAGAGGGAAAATGATCAGTTTTGGAGTTATCTACAGCACTTGGACAACCAATTACACCAATTTGCTCTGTACATGAAACGCACTCACTCAAACTTTCCTGATGCACTGCTCCAGCAGTTTAATTTTGACACTCATACCACAGATGCTCCAGCGGAGGCTAGTGCAGAAGCCACTGCCACAGGAACCGGCGAAGATGCCGCAACCACGAAGCATCGAAGATCTTGAACCCGATCCACTGACGAAGAAGGTGACAAGTTTGGAACTGATAGCTCACCTACTGAAGCAAAGGACAATTCAAAGAAGGAACGTGAGGAACCAACCATCCCAGCCCAGCCCAGCCCAAAACCAGGAAAAAACACATTATTTAAGAAGAGGAAGATGAAGACCTTAAAGAGGAGCCGTCTATTCTAGTCCTCGCGAGCAAGAGAAAGGCCAAGGGCAAAGCAAAAATGACAATACCTCCATCCTCTGAAGATGAAATGGAGCAAGTCGATGCTGAGCCGGCTGCTGTAGCAGCCAGAGCTATGCCTACACCTGAGCAAGCCAAGCAACTACTTGCGGTCATCGCGGTCATCACAGCTGAGGGCCAGGCAGCTTATGCATTAACTACAAAACCTCCCCAGCAAACTCCTAACCAGCCTATTCGTACCAATCCAAGACAATCCAGTAAAGGAAAAGGTAGTACATCTACAGGTACTACTACAGCAACCCCAACCCCAATTCCTCTCGCTAGCCCCGTAGCGAAAAAGACAAAGCCATTGCCAACTGCTTCCCCAAAAGCTTCACCAAAGGATAAGCTGTGCAGTGCATCCAAGAAGTGCTGATAGCACCCTATTATGTGCTGCAGTCCCCACCACAGGGGAGTACTCTTTTCTTATTAGTTTGTTCTTATAAAAAAAAATTTGTTTGTCAATTTGCGTGGTATTTTCTAAGGTCTTCCATATCCTTGTCCAGTTGTGTGCATTTGTTCTGTATGCTTGTGAGGATACAACATCTTTCAAGTTTGGGGGGGTTGTTTCCGAATGCATGTGTTTATGTTTGTGCTGTACGAAGCTCTTTATCTAATATTTGTGTATGGATTTGAAAGCCTAATGAAGATAAATTGAGTGTTAGTTAATATTTATGAGAATGCCAAGTAGAGATAGTTATAGATAGAAGTGAAAATTTTGTCCCAACACTTAGACTTTAGTTGAATTGTATGAGATTGCTAGAGCAGAGCCGAAAGAATAGAAAGGATCTTAAGTTTGGGGGGAGAAGCAAGTTGATTGAATGTGATATCTATGAAATAAACTCTGCTCCAATAGCTTCAGTTGCTGAGTAACCAGATCTGAGTATGTACTCCATATGCAGAATTGTGTCAAAGGTAGCGAGAGTTATGAGCAATGCTATAGCAGTTTTTTTAAAAAAAAATTTAAAAAAGAAAGAGAGAGAGAAAAAGAAGTCCTCTGTCTAAGCATTGAGTAGCCAGATCTGTTCATGAGCCCCATGTGATATCTGGAATTCAATCAAAGGAAGCACACACACACTATGGATAGAAAGAAGCTTAAATCTAGAACTAATTTACTATGGGCATTTTGTATGATTGGGATTGTGATCTAAAGGTGGAAGAATCCTTGCAAAGTTGATAAAAGAGCTAAAGTTTTGTGCATGTTTGTTTGCAGGAAATGTATTACTTGAGGGTAAGTAATGGTTTAAGTTTGGGGGTGTGATAATTCTAGAAAATGAGAGTTATTACATCAATTCTAGACTTGAACCAAGGTCATTTAGAGAATAAATAAGGTGTTTTTATTATATTTTGATTACCTTTTGCATAAACATTCATTTTAGTTGGGTTTTAATAAGTTTTGTTTAAATCAAGTAGTTTGTGCTAAAAAATAGGTGCATAATTGTAGGTTTTAAATTCATAAGTGGATGTTGAGACATTAGATGAGCAAGAGGAGGAAAGAAGATGGCCACAAAAGAAGACAAGCACAATCGGTAATAATGCAGTGCTGTTGTGGATGCTAGGGCAACCAGTGCTACAGCAATCAGAGAGCAATGCGGGAGAAAGCTTAAAGCGTGGGTCAGCCATAAAATCGTGATCTGTATGTTTCCTAATTTAAACGCATGCACGTGCATGGACTTTGGGTCTTTTACCCTAATTTGCAATATAAAAAGAGGCGTGCACCACTTAGAAAGGCGGCAATGAATTATCATAAAAAATAATTACAAAGGCAAGAAGAAGGAGATCAAGATTGAAGAGTGCTATTCGGAAACAAAGAAAAGAACCATGCAGAATTATTTGTCTTTCATTGTGCTCAACTTATATTTTCTCTTCTTCCTTGAATTGTTTGGATGTATTCCGAGATCAATATATTTGTGTTTATTTTTCTCATCCAGATTATGAACTAAATTTACTTGTGGTTGAATGACAAATAATCCAATTGGTTTTTTACTGTTCTTTTATGTTGTTACGGTAATGCTGTAGCATTATACTCTAGTAGTTTTTATGAATACAACTGTTATTTCGGTTGACCACCCATTTAATAATTTCAGTTAAGATAGAGCAACAAAAGGGCATATCTTAGCAGATATTATTAGAGTATTACTTGTTCTTAAGTCGACTTTCCTGGATTAGGTTACCTTGAATCGCATAAGGGCAATACTTGAAGTTAAGATTTGTGACACTCTAGACATAGGTGTTCACCTTGTAGGGTAGAGAGATTAAAGGTTATAATGCCGTACCATAAATATATGAGCAACTGATCATTGTTAGTAGATTTAAATGTATGAGATTTCCAATATACGATTGCTGCGGATGCAGATTTATTCTACCCATTGCTGCAGCACGTATTGTAACAACTGGTGCTAATTTGGTAAACAACAGTCACCCCATTAGAAGAGTTTGATCATCAACTACTATATTCTCAATTGAAGCTTAGACACATTTAATTTAGTTTATTTCATTACAATATTGTTTTATTTCCATCTCTCATAATTATTAGTTATGATAGAATTATTTGACAATTGTTTGTTTCGATCTTTAGTTGATTTGTGATATTGTGATTGCTTTAACATTTTGGAGTAACATCAATCCCTGTGGAGACGATCTTGAATACTCATTACTTTATTACTTGTTGTGTATACTTGCACATTGGCATTGATAATAATTGATTATAGAAATCAACCAACACTTATCTGGAATATTAGGGAGATTAGTAAGGCCTCTGTGGTCCGCAAATTACAGAAATTGATTTGGATGCATCGGTTATCTATGATATGTATTTTGAAGCCATTTCTTAATACTGATTAGTTAGAGATTATTCGGGTTCTCTTGGGATGGATCAGGCTATGCCTTCTTAATTTGAGAAGATTTGGGTGTTTTAGTCAGAGCATTTGGCTGTAGAGCTACTACAAGATATGGGTCAAGTGATTTACTATTGTGTTAGCCATCTTTTATTCCTTGACCTTGTTTGTATATCTTACTATTTATACTACTTGTCTTGTGCCTGTGAGGGAAGATTTATGGGCTACCCTTGTGGCCTTTGCTAATAGCCATGATAGCCTTTAGGTTGTCAATGAGGACTTTAATGTTGTTTAGTTTATTTTTGAGATTTCTGGTGGACATGCCCAACCTCAAGGTGCTATTGATGCTTTAAATTTAACTCTGTTAAACTATCATTTGGAAGATGTTGGGTTTTGTTGGTAGTCCATTTACTTGGACTAATGGACACATTTAAAGGGGGCTTATAATGCCTAATGGTCTGATTTTTTCTCTGTATGTTGAGTTACTCACTTGTTGTTCTCTTGTGACAATGATGCGACCAGAAGGTCTTTCAAATTCAAGTTTTTATGTGCTTGGCTTAAGCATCCTACTTTTCATAATGTTGTGTGATAATCTTGGGCTACCTTGGTTTTTGGCAATTTGATGAGAACTTTTCAGCAGAAGCTAGTTCATTTGAAGCTTTACTTGAAAAGTTAGAATAATTATGTGTTTGGTAATGTTTTTCAAAGGGTTTAAGAGGGCGAAGAGGATGTGACTCAGAAGAAAAGACAATATGATATCTATGGTTCTACTAAAGATATAGCTACTTTTTTTTAGGCTAGAGCATGGTTATAGCATATTTTACTCTGTGAGGAAGTTTTCTTGAGACAGTAGTCCAAGATTAGCTGGGTCTAAGAGGGGGATGCTAATATTTGGTTTTTTCATACGATGATTTGGAAGAAATGCTAGCTTTTTACTATTTATCAAATTCAGGATGCCTCTTCGAAGTGGATATCTGAACCTACTACTGTTGCCACTTTTGTTGTTGATTTCTTTTAGGGTCTGTTGACATGGGATTAGGAGTCAGTTTCAACGGTTTGGTTTTGATTTTATCCTGTCAATGATGATTGCAAAGGATGATATGGATTTGTGCAGGGAGCCTAGTCTGGATGAGATTCGTCGGACGACATTTTTTTATTGACCCTGATAGTGCACTGGGTCATGATGGGTTTTGTAATCACTTTTATTAGGTTTGTTGGGATATTATTTGTAGTGACTTATTCGATGGTATCATTGACTATTTCAAAAGTTCTGCCAAGCCTAGGGGTTTTCACAGTACTTTATTGGTTCTTCTTCCTTAGAAGACTTATCTAGCTTCTTGGGCAAATTTTCTGTCGATTAGTCTTTGTAATGTGAGCACAAGGTTTCAACCAAGTTGCTTGTTTTGCTATTGGCCCCTCTGCTACCTCGTATTATTTCTCTCTCAGAGTGGTTTTAATACCTAGCAAGGTGATTCATGATAATGTGCTATTATTTTAAGAGTAGTTCACGATCTTAATCGTCATAGTCGGGGCAACAATATGGTGCTGAAGCTTGACATGGCTAAGGCTTATGACTGGATGTCCAGGTTTTTTATTACTCAAATGTTACAGTGCTTTAAGTTCTTAAAACAGTAGGTTTCCTTGATTTAGAAAGCAATTTTTGGTCTCTGGTTCTTGATATTGATAAACGGGGTTAGTCACGGATTTTTTCAATCACATCGTCATCTTCAGCAGCGCGATCCCCTTTCCTATGTTTGTTTATCATTGTTGCTAAGTTTTTCTCTTGAGGCTTGGATCACCTATACTCGCAGTATCCTTTGGTCCAGTATTGTACTACTGCGCTTTTTCATATCTCCCATTTGAGTTTTACAAATCATATTGTTATTATTGCTAATAAGAGCCGATCTAGCTTTCAACGATTTATGGTTGTTTTACATTATTATAAGGTTGTCTCAGGGCAGTTGATTAGTCAAGCAAAGAGTAATTTCTACATTAGGAGCTTGAAAGTTATAGCACTAAAGTATTTGGCAAACACTAGTTACTTTAGCTTGGAAAATAAGTTGATTTGATTTACTCTTGGGGGCTCGTTTGGTATGCCAGATTTGATTGGATTAGATTGAATTGGATCGGATTAGATAAGATAACATTGGATAACATTGGATTATATATAATTTTATGTTGTGTTTGGTGGAATATTAGACTAGACTATAAATAATCATGTCTTGTGTTTGATATATCATGGGGTTGGCTAGTAACTAATAATATGTCTTATATATTAATATATCAAAATTATCTTAGATTTATTTTAAAATGACATGGAATATAATCTAACTTATACCAATAGTTATCGGTAAATTCATTAAAAAATGCAAAATCTTCCCTTATTTTTTTTAACATGTCATAGTTTTTAAACTTATATTTTAATAAATTATATCATCATAAACATAATAAGGGTATCACCAACAAATATTTTACTAATTTATATTTTACTAATTTCCAAAATTGATCCAGAAACAATTTTCAGAATTGCTATCCTTTTTTTTAATATAAGAAATTCACTAAAAAAACAAAATGACAAGATACAACTTTAATCAAAAGCATAAAGATAAAGTTCTATTATTAGGTAATAAGCACTAAAGTAAATTCATTATAGCCAAAAATAAATTTCTAGAATTGGTTAAGAAACAATTTCTAGAATTGCTATCTTTTTCTTCTTTTAAATAGAAGAAATTCACTAAAGAACAAAATGATAAGATACAACTTTAATCAATAGCAAATCACATAAACTAACAAAGAATGTAGACCAAGTGGCTAGAAATTGACAGCAAGATTTGCAAGCTTATGAACAATCCCATTACTGTATCTAGAAAATTAAAACAAAATCTACATAAATGTCTCTTTTTAATTCATCTCGAATTTTAGCCAAAACCCAAAACATTTCCTTCATGGAGCTATACGAACAAATCCATTAAAAAAGGTTCACCCAACACAAACAATTAACCTCCAAAATTGATTTATACACATGAAAATTAATTGAAACTAAGAAACACTCAAATACCATATAAAACATGATAATTCATTCCACCAAGTAATTATAAAAAATAAATAAAAGAATGGAAAAATATTTAACATAAATTGAATTTTGTAGTCAAGATTTAAGGAGACTTCCTGCATGAACAAAAGAGATTTGGCGATGAGAAAAGAGACTTTGGCGTTGAGAGCGATGGAGAGAAATTTTGGGATTTTTTTTCTTATCTTGTGAACAATGATAGGTTAAAATTTAGCTTACATATTATTATCCCACGCTCCCCTTATTATAAAATTTTGATACTATGTTAGATTAAACTGTGAGCTCCACTAATTTTATCTTAAAATTATTTTTGTGTACCAAACACTACATCAGGATAATTTTAGGGTAAAATTATCCAATCCCATCATTTTATACTCTAATCAAATGAATCCTCTTATGATGAAAAATCTATTATATCTTTACTAATTTTGTCAAAATTACTATTTAAAAATTATATTTACTATATATTATTAACTTTTATTCTATAATTATAGTTTTTTTTTCTGTAACAACTGTAACTTAAAATTTGTAACATTTCAATGCCAAACAAAGCATAGCTAGTTAAGAGATGATTGCTCTAAACTAAAAATGCTCCAACTTAGCAGTTGTCTTGCATTTTTTTCTGCACATCTACTTTCACTTGGTAATTCTCAGACGACTAATTAGTAGTCAATTATTTGGATCGTAAAATCAAATGAAATGTGAATAGAAAACCTTCTAGGTTGCTGCCATTTTCGCCGATGACCAAAAAAAAACAAGAGCAAATTATTCATGTATAAATAGATTGAAAGTAGACTTGTATGTAATGTGTGAATATGAATAATTACTCTATTAATTATAAGCCTCTGCAAGCTGGATGAAATTTGAGCAAATTATCCATCAATATCACTTTTAGAAGATTTGTTTTTAGTTTTACTCAAAGACAAGGATTGGATTAAAAGAAATTAAATTAAACAAAATTCGATTTACCATAGTGAGGGTAGTTATTCAAGTCCTTGTATATGGATTTAATTTGCTCCATTTATATTATTAGATGAAGGTAGATTTCTATCTTAGAAAATGATCGGAAAAAAATTTAAAATACTAATTAAAAACTCGAGTAATTTTTTTCTTAATTTTTAGAATTTATTTTTTTTCCAGAAAGTTTGAGTCTCCACTAGTCAGGAACTAGAACCACCAGTCTCCTTCAATATTAATGGAGCTAGAAATCTAGTAAAAATCTATACTACATCATATAATAGATTTAATCTAAAATAATCCCAATAGAAAGTTATTCAAAAGTATCATAATAGATTAGAGCATTGCTAAATGAATAATGGAGTGACAAAGGGATGACAGAAATAAGTTTCTGTGGGTCCTATTTCTGTTTCTCTTTTTTATTAAAAAATTAAAAAATTAAAATAACAAAGTTCACAGGCTCTTTCCTTTCTCCCTCATTGTAACTCTTTCTCTCTCGTGTCCTAGCTGCCAGCCGCAGCCATAAGCTCCACCGCAGCAGCTGTTTTCTCCCGTCTCCACGCAGTTGCCTCATTCCCATCAGTACAACAACAAGTCTCTTTGCTCTCATACCCTCACATACACAACTGTCTCATCCAATGAATCGATCTGTTAACATCAGTTGGGTTTTGAAGGTGGGTTATGAAGAAGTCATTCAAGGCGATCGAGCTTCACTCCAACTTCCAAAAGCTTTGATCTAGCAATAATGTCATCATTGAGCCTTTGTAGTTGTTGTTCTCAGCTTTTGTTCTGTACTTTGCCATCTATCTCTTCCATCAACTTTGCAGCCTCTAAATTGTTCTAGTTTGTTTATCAAATTTATTACCCACTATTGCCATAAAATAAATTTAGAGTTTGTAACTTTCATTAAAAATTCCCATACTTGTCAATAAAAAGTGAAGCATTTTGTTTGTAATTTTTGTAGTATTCAAAGCAAATATATTGTTTAATTAATTATTTTTGTTGCTCTACCCGTGTTTTGTTTTAATTTTCTTCTTTGTGTTTCAATCCTCAGCAGGATACTTCTGAGGTTAATTACAAATTCAGCAAAGTTAAATCTAAGTGGGCTGAAAGCAAAAGCACACAACTTAGTAAATAAATTAATTTCGTTCAAAGCACCAAGTAATACAATCCAAAAAAAAAGGAAAAAAAAGCACTACCGCATTCTTCATTCTTAAAAAAAAAAAAACAAATACAAAGTTATTTTGTGAAATCACTTCTAAACATTATTGCGATTATGTTATGAGAAAAGAGACTGCTACAGTGGAGCTTGTTGCAGCGGCTGGCAGCTTGGAGGTGAGAGAGAAAGAATTGTGATGAGGGAGAAATGAAAGAGCCAGACGCGTGAACGTGGCTGTTGGGTGCTTTTGTTGCGTGTGTGAAATTATAAGAGACATTTCATACTTTATTTCGTGAGAACATCGTTTTTCTTTTTTAAACTTATTTTATTATTTATTGTCAGCCCCACAAAAAAAATTAGAAAAAAGAACGCGTGAAACGGCAGCATTGGCTGCCATTTCTGTCGTCCCTTTGTCTTGCATTTGTTAGCTTATCATTTTCCAATAGATTAATAATGAAAGCTATACAAAACCGAAACAACACACAAAATTCTGCACGGGGAAAAGAAAATTATCAATTTTCCGCTAGATGATTGCCAAAGTTTTAAATACTGAAAAATTGAAAATTATAAATTTCAATTTATGAGGCCCGTAAAACCACCTCCATGTTCCTGCCATGGAGTCATAATAGAAGCATCACATAATAATTGGCGACTGCATAGAAAGTACCAGCACTCGTTGGATGCAGAAAAGGAATTATAGTATTAATGGTGCGTTTGGTACACTGTATAGTATAAATGATGTGTCTAGTATATTGTATTATATTTTTTTAATATAAATATATTATATTATATTATATTACATTAACATTGAATTATAATAATATTGTACAACGTTTTATACTATATTAAATAGTATTAATTTTTAACTATACTATAATTAGTACTGCACTGTATTGTATTAATCTTTTTTATTAATTTAAATTATATATTTAAAAAATAATATTTATTAACTTTTTGTTTATTTATTAAAAAACATATTTATTTTAGGAAAATTATCCACCGACTACCTATTTTTTCGCACTTTTTAAAAAATACACAATTTTTAATTTTTTTACTGAACTCTACTAGAAATTATATTATTTTGCACATATCCACTTCCGTCTTCAAATTGGTAAGAGAACTAATGAAATATTATATAAATGACTCTTTTACCCCCAAATGTAAAAAGGCAATTATCCACCGATCACCTTTTTTTTTGTATTTTTTGAAAATTACACAATTCTTAATTTTTTTTTACTAAACTTCACTTGAAATTATATTGTTTTGCATCTGTTCATTTCTGTCTTCAAATAATGTCTTTATGAAATGACAAATTTACCCTTATGATGTCAGCAAAGTTCTAACAATATTATAACAGGAGTGGACCAATGAAAAAAATGTTAATTTTGTGGAGCGCTGCAAAAAAAATTGTACATTTTTAAAAAATTTAGAAAAAACATGTGATCGGTGGATAATTACTCTCTATTTTATTTATGTATTTTTTTAATTTTCCTCTCTCTTTTTTTTTAATTTTTCTTTTCTTTGGATAATGTTTCTTATCATCATCTGCTTCCTCTCTCTCCTCCCTTCGTCTTCTCCAGATTTTCTCTCTTTCTCCGCCTTCTTCAGTTCGCTTTCTTTTTTTGTCCCCTCCTTTTCTTCTTTTTTCTTTGTCTTCTTCAGTTTCTTTTCCATTTTTTCCCTCTTTTTCTCCTTCTTTTTTCTTCTTTTTCTTCTCTGCCTTCATCTTCTCCACAGTGAAGGAAATGCAGGAAGATTTGATTGTCAGATGGATGTGCCCTAGCAAGCTTGGATTCTAAAATAAAGAACAGGTCGGCTCGGCTTCTCTCATTTCCTACTAGAACCTCACATCTAAGTATGCAAGCCCATTACTTCCAGACATGCTATAACTTGACTTATGGCATGTGTTGTAAGACCAAGAGAGCTAAACTTCAGTGACACAGAATGTCTGTTTGTCACAATTTGAAGCAGCCATAATGTAGATTCCGTTATGGGACCCCACAGCATTGTTGGATGCAACAAAGAATATGTAGGGTGCGTTTCAGATTGAGTTTGGATTGTTGTAACTTAAAAGATACAATAATAAAGTGTTTGGTAAGCCTAACTGCTGTACCTTGAAAGATATGTTGATATGATTTTTCACTTTATAATATAAAATTTATTATATCTTTAATAATTTTGTTAAAATTATTATTTAAAATTTATATTTACTACATATTACTAATTTTTGTTTCATAATTACAATTTTTTTCCACAACAACGGTAATTTAAAAGGTACAACGCCTCAGTTTCAAATAGGACCGTAATGCGGCAATTTACCCTAAGGTATTATGATACGGTATTTAATAAATGTAGCCTTAATATTCTATACCTGTCTGAGCTTGTTGAAGACTCCAGCATAATGCTTAAGCAAAATGAACTTCCATAGAAACACTTCTCCCAACATACAGGAAGGCACCATTTTCTGCAATACCAGGCTACGATATAAAGCCATCGTTATAAACAATCTATTTCTCTTTAGCCAAAGTGTTAAGTCCACATATACCAACGGATCAGACAGAGTGAAATGTAAAATTGGCCACCAATGACATTCTTTCATAGCACTTCATCAGCGTCCAGATGAAATATTCCAAACTCTGATGGAAATTTCTCTGCAAGCACAGAATGTGATGTCCTCTTTACTTATATAAACAAACAGTGCATGCTAGGGCATTAGGAGATTAGGAAAGGACAAACATAAACTTCCAGCTGAAGAGATCAAAATTTGATTAGCAAGAAAAGTAAAAATAAACTGCTGACAAAAAAAATAGATCACACCTTGCTACTGCTAGTGATCTTAGAATCAAGAGGCAGTGAGAAATTGATGAAAAAACTTTGAAGCAGCAATCACTATTGGACCAAGCATGATAGAAAGCATGCATGCCAGACAATAATTGGATTACCGCCGCACAAGTTGCCCAATTGTACAGTTAATTCTATGATTCCATCTGAGCATGCATGGGACGCTTCAGTCATCCTCTAATCAACAATGCATCCATCTTGGGACGAAAACATTAAGTTTCAACACATCCACTTATCAGCAATTCATTGCCGCATAAGAATAAACAAATCATACACCAACAAATTGGAAAGCACAGAAACTTATTTAAATTAATTTTTTATTCATCACCGCATAACCTTGTTTGACAAAAGACAGAAACAGAGCATGGTTACCAAAAAGCAACCAAGTAATTCATTACCCAAGTAAACAAAGAAACAGATACAACCGAACAATCATCTCAAAATTCACCACCACGGAGACGGAGGACGAGATGGAGGGTGGATTCCTTTTGGATGTTATAATCAGCAAGGGTACGGCCATCCTCAAGCTGCTTCCCAGCGAAGATAAGCCTCTGCTGATCTGGTGGAATCCCTTCCTTATCCTGAATCTTTGCCTTGACATTATCAATTGTGTCAGAACTCTCCACCTCCAGAGTAATAGTCTTCCCAGTCAAAGTCTTGACAAAAATTTGCATGCCTCCACGAAGACGGAGGACAAGGTGAAGAGTTGACTCTTTCTGGATATTATAGTCAGCCAACGTACGGCCGTCTTCCAATTGTTTTCCAGCAAAGATCAATCTTTGTTGATCTGGTGGGATCCCCTCCTTGTCTTGGACCTTGGCCTTGACATTATCAATCGTATCTGAACTCTCCACCTCGAGAGTGATCGTCTTCCCAGTTAGGGTTTTGATGAAGATCTGCATGCCACCACGGAGCCTGAGGACAAGATGCAAGGTGGATTCTTTTTGGATGTTGTAATCGGCCAAGGTCCGGCCGTCTTCGAGTTGCTTTCCGGCGAAGATCAGCCTCTGCTGGTTGGGAGGGATTCCCTCCTTGTCTTGGATCTTGGCCTTCACGTTATCGATCGTGTCGGAGCTCTCGACCTCGAGGGTAATCGTCTTCCCGGTCAGGGTTTTGACGAAGATCTGCATGCCGCCACGGAGCCTGAGCACGAGGTGGAGCGTTGACTCCTTCTGGATGTTGTAATCGGCCAAGGTGCGGCCATCTTCGAGTTGCTTTCCGGCGAAGATCAGACGCTGCTGATCCGGAGGGATCCCCTCCTTGTCCTGGATCTTGGCCTTGACGTTGTTGATTGTGTCAGAGCTCTCCACTTCGAGAGTGATCGTTTTGCCGGTTAGGGTTTTCACGAAGATCTGCATATTGACAAAGGTTGTTTATCTAGCGAGCAAAGAGAGAGATTTTACAATTGTTTTGAGAGAGTAATGAGAATGATGATAATAAATTGAGCGCGTTGGGTTTATATAAGAAAGCTAACCCTTGTCGAACGATTCAGATGGAGGGCGGATTCGTGGTACTAGAATGTAAAGGAATGGTCAAGATTAGTCGGTACGGAGTTAAGTTTGGTGACGTAATTGCCTATCAGTTTTGAACAACATAGAAACTTCCTGTGATTTGTCGTAGAAAGAGAATTTAGGCCAACGTGGTTTTACTTAATGGAGCGAGCCCATTTATAAACTTTAACTGATCGGATTTTAACCAATTGTGTGCTTACGGAATTTCTCGATTAGCCTAATAGACCATTTACATGAATACTAAACTAAATTATTCTTTAAGTACGCTCTATGGGCCCGAATAGCTATAAATATAAAAGAGGGAAGGTAAGTGGCAATAAAATAATGCAAAGTGGGATGATAACAGAAATTTCCTGGAGGCACACTCCATATATAAATGCTTAGACTATCTCTCTCTAACTAAGTTAATACACATATAAATGAAGGAGTTAGAATCGTCTTCAACCTTGAGCTCTCAACATTGTTAATGGTTAGCAACCACACCTTTCATTCATCATAAACTAACTTGAGCATTGAAATATGGTCACAGGCCACCACTGCTCCATTTCTAACTTCTAATTCCTCGTCTTTGAAGGTTCTTCAAGGTCTAAATCCACTTTCTCTCAATTTCCTCACTTACCATAGCAAATCGACCACAATTTCTCATTCCTTAAGCTTCATCAAAGTCCAAAACAAGCGACACTACCCGGATAACCTTTGCATCATACCTTTAAATGCAAATTTATTGTGTTTTGGCTAACATGGTTTTACTTAAATGAGCGAGCCCATTTATAAACTTTAACTGATCGGATTCTAACCAATTGTGTGTTTACGGAACTTCTTGATTGGCCTAATAGACCATTTACATGAATACTAAACCAATTATTCTCCAAGCACGCTCTATGGGCCTGAATAGCTATAAATATAAAAGAGGGAAGGTAAGTGGCAATAGAATAATGCGAAGTGGAATGATAACAGGAATTTCCTCCAGGCGCACTCCATATATAAATGTAGGGATGGCAATTTTAGGGTCCGGGTCCGGGTTTGGCCTTCCCGGTTCCGGACTCGGACACCAAAATGTTCGTACTGGACCCGAATTTAAACCCGCTTTTTATGAGTAGTGATCTGATCCGGGTTAAACTCGAAAAAATTCGGGTTTTCGGATTGCGGGTTTTAAACTCGAATCATATACAAATAAAAAAAAAATACAAACCTAGTTCTACAAAAATCAAATACAACCCAAATTCTTAAAAATCAAATACAAATTCTAAAATTTTTAATGTTTCAAAGCAATAAACCATTCACAAATACAAATCTATATAATACAACATTTACAAAATACAAAATTCATGTCTACATTCAACCTCACGATTCACGGCTTCAGTTCACGAACTTCAAGGATCGGCGTCCGGCGAAGCAGCGAATGTCAGCTATTGATGATGATGACGATGACGACCACAACATCATAGCCGCGAATTTACGATTGGCAAAGGTGTCGATGAATGTCACAGCTGCAAAACAGTAGCCAAATGGAGGTTGATGATGCTGATGAACATGAACACAACGAAGGTATGACGAGTGATGGTGATGATTTGATGAAGAGAAGAGTTGAAGAGAGAGGAAAACGATGATTTGATAAAGAGAAGAGAATAAAAGAGAGAGGAAAAGAATGAGAAGAGAAGAGGAGTTGAGGCGGCTAGGTTGTGAAATTAGGGCATCCTTTTTTTCTATTTATATGAAAAAAAATGATATTAAAATAAAGATATATGGGTTCGGGTTCCAGATATCCGGGTTTACCCAAACCCGGAATCGGACCTGGATACATCCGGGTCACTAAAATCTATTCTGGATCTGAATTTTTTTACACTCCGATATGGGTTCAACCCGGTCTAGATTATGCGGGTTCGTCCGGGTCTGGTCCGGATCCGAGTTATTCTGCCATCCTTATATAAATGCATGGGCTATCTCTCTCTAATTAAATTAATACACATATAAATGAAGGAGCTAGAATCGTCTTCAACCTTGAGCTCTCAGCATTGTTAATGGTTAGCAACCACACCTCTCATTCATTATAAACTAACTTCAGCATTGAAATATGGTCGCAGGCCACCACTGCTCCACTTCTAACCTCTGATTCCTCGTCTTTGAAGGTTCTTCAGGTCTAAATCCAGTTTCTCTCAAGTTCCTCACTTACCATGCAAATTGACCACAATTTCTCATTCCTTAAGCTTCATCAAAGTCCAAAACAAGCGCCACTACCTAGATAACCTTTGCATCATACCTTTAAATGCAAATTTATTGTGTTTGACCTAATTTTGACTAAAACACAATCTAGTTAAAACAAATTATATCAAAGGAATATTATTAGATTTTAATAACTAAATCAAAAGATTTCCTAACAAGAAAGAAATAATAGATTTAATACAACTAATAGATATAAAAACACCTAAATTTGTCAAATTAGATTAAAGATGTCGTCGAAATCTTAAAACTTGAAATTGAAAATATTAAACAAACACAAAGAGATTTTCAAGTATAGTCAACCTCAATAAAAATCATAGTAAGTAAATGAATATAAAAAGACACTTAATAGAATCCTTAGCTAAACTAAAAAGAGAATTACCAAATATTAACCCAATATGTTATAGTTGTAAAAAATTTAACCAAGAAAATATACAACAAGCACATACAACACTATAATTAAATTATTTATTAAAACTTGTATTAAATTAGAAGATTTTAAAAGATAGATTAATCAGATTAGAAACTAATTTCCAGCCATTTAGGAAAAAATGAAAAAGCTGCATCAAACATACAACTATATAATTCACTAGATAATTTAGACAAAGAATTAGATAACTTAACTAGGAAAACAAAATATTACTAGCATATCACCTAAAATAATTAATGCTTAAGACCAAAAGTCATACTAAAAAGTAATGGAGCAAATGGAGTTAATAAGAAATAGTAATATGGACATTACTATAACTGAAGGAATTATAATATCTTTATTGTTTCCACATGAATGGGGTAACTCAAGACTTATATTAGCTGAACAAAAAATACTAATAAGGTTTTATAAATTCACCCTTACTTTTTGCAGCAGCTCCTTGGCCATGTAAACTTTTTTTTTTATATATAAAAGGGGAGCCAACAAGGATAAACCGAAACAAAACGCCGGAAAGCATTCCCGTACATGTCATGAATTAAGTAATGGACAACACCACGAGGAGGGTTGTGAAGGAAATGGAAGCCAAGAGGTTGACTCATTGCGAAATTCACAAGAAAATCCGCTGCAAAGTTTGCTTCACGATAAATTTGGTTAATGCACACATGCCAGTCCCTATCCAGGAGCCTCTTGATGCTTTGAATCACTATCTCGTAGGCTAAAAGGGACAATAGCTAACCCAATATGCTTGGCTGCCACACAATCTCTAAGGGCGTGAAGAGAGTCTTCCACGCCTACTTTGCACCTCTCACATTGATTCTCTGCCAAAATATGTCTTCTAGCAAGCTCAACTTTGGTCTTTAACTTATTTTGAATAGCAAACCATAGAAAAGTTTTAACACTTCATGGTCCTTTCCAGCTCCAAATAAGGTCCAATCTTGAGCCGATACGACTGGAGGATTTGCTTAAAATACTTTGGTATGCTGATTTTACTGTAAAGTTGCCCTTAGTCGATAAATCCCAAAAGATACGATCCATACCCCACTCGACATATGGAGGCATGATGGCAGCAATAGCGAGCGCTAACCTATGAGGGAGATAATTGCTGAAAGCAACCCAATTCCATTGACCATTATTGTCAACATATTCCCTAATAGAGTTGTCAAGCATATTACTCAGAACCGGCATCACAACATAATCCTTTAAAATGAAATTTTTCATTACCCAACAATCTTTCCAGAACCGAATCTTTGAACCATCTCCAACTTGCCAACGAATACCATTCAAGACTTTTTGCCAAAACGTACCCATTGCACGCCACACATAAGAACCATATTTTGTAGGTAGCTCCATGGGGAGATTGTCATTCTCAACGCTGTATTTAAAGCATAAAACTTTGATCCACAGGCTTGTAGGAGAAACAATAATATTCCACCAAATCTTCATAAATAACGCCTCATTGATTTGGAAAAGATTTTTAAGCCAAGACCGCCTGCCATTTTAGGTTGACAGATTCTATCCCAGCTAGCCATAGACATGTTATTCCTCTTGCTATTCCCACTCCATATAAAATGGCGAGAAATGCGATTAATTTTTTCTTGAGTGCCTCGCGGAATCATTGTGGTTTGCATAGAATAAATTGGCAATGCTTGGATTATTGCTTGAGCAAGTGTAAGCCTTCCAACAAAAGAAAGGTGCTTTTCATTCCATCCTGAGAGACGTTTATCTACTCGATCTAGAATCTCTTGATAGATTTTATTGGTAACCCGACCATGAAGAAGCGGCATACCTAGATACTTCCCCAAATTTTTTAAAGTTGAAAAGCCACTTAGTTCATTGATTTTCTTTGACAAAGCAGGTTCCACATTTTTCGAGAAGTATAATCGAGTTTTTTCTTCGCTAATTTTTTTCTCTCGACATGCTACAAAAGTTATTCAAAGCTTTGATCACCACCTTCGCCTGCTCAGAGGAAGCTTCTGCAAGAAGAAGAAGGTTATCAGTGAAGAAAATGTGGGTAAGGGATATACCTTTCCGAGATAGCCTTATGGGTTTCCATTGATCCTATTGCACTTCTCGATTGATGATGTGGCTAAGTCTTTCAATACAAAGAACAAATATGTAAGGAGAGATTAGGTCCCCCTGGCGAATCCTTCTAGAAGTCTTGAAAGAATCAGTAAGCTTGACATTCCAAAGAATCTACATGGAATATGAGGTGATGCACTCCATGATAATTCGTATAAAGTTCATAGGAAGACCCACAAAAACCAAAGTCTCCTTGATAAAATCCCATCTTAATCTGTCATAAGCTTTTTCCAAATCTACTTTGATAGCCATGAATCCTCGTTTGCCCGTCTTCCGTCTCATACTATGAATAATCTCCTGGGCGATTATAATGTTTTCGGTGATGTGCCACCCTGGAAAAAAGCTAGTTTGATGCGGACCTACAAGATTAGGGAGAACAATCTTTAATCTATTAGCGATGATTTTAGTGATAGTTTTATATATAACTGTGCAAAGACTAATAGGCCGGAAAAACTTTAAACTAGTTGGATTGTCAACTTTTGGGATAAGAATGATTAATATCTTCAAGAAATTTCCAGGAATGGTCTCTCCATTGAAAACATCTTTGATTTGCTTGCAAACTGACTTGCCAACCACCTCCCATTGAGATTGGTAAAAACTAGCATCCAGGCCGTCAATTCCCGGTGCCTTTAATGGCTTCATGCTAAAAATAATATCTCAAATTTCCTCGTCATCCACTGATTTTTCGATAATATGGTACCTATCTGTATCAAGGAAAGGAAAATCATTAGGAATAAAATAAATTTCAATAGTGTCAACTGTGTATAAATTAGTGAAAAAAATTAATAGGAGCCTTAAGCTCATCCTCATCCGAAATCCACTGGCCCTTGTCATCTTTCATCCAGATAATTTGGTTTTGTCTTCTCCTAGTCATTGTTTTCTGGTAGAAAAAGGAAGTATTTCTGTCCCCAAATTGAATCCAATTGCTGTGAGATTTCTGAAGCCACAAGAGTTCTTGATTGAGAATATCGTTAAACTCCTTACTAAGATGAGTCTCCAAATTTAATAGATTATCTGAATGGTGACTCTCTAGAGCTTTTTGAATTACACCAAGTCTAGCTAAGATTTTCCTTTTTCGCTTAAAAATATTTCCAAACTCATTCTTGTTCCAATGATCAATTTTGTCAGTAAACTCCTTTACCGAAACATTATAGTCAACATCCTTCTTCCATACCTGAGACACAAAACCAGAGAAACAATTATCAGTAAGCCAAGATGCAATGAATCTAAACGGTTTCAAAATTTTGTTCCTAGCACTCTCATTATTCAAACTAAGAAGGACAGGTTGATGGTCAGACCCCAATCTTGGTAATTGAAACACTCGTGCCTTGTTAAAAGTGTTGAACCAAATATCATTGCAAGTTGCTCTATCCAAGCGTTTATAAAGTGATCCCCTTTTCCAAGTAAATTTTGGTCCAGTAAAATAGAGATTGCAAAATTCGTGTTTGTGGAATCACTTTTGAAAATTTTTACAAGGCCAACTATGACTATTAGTGCTTTTTTTACTCTCTGAGGTTGAAAGAGTGGCATTGAAGTCACCTGCTAGCATCCATAAACCATGAATAGCCTCAACCAAATAATTTAATTCCTTCCAAAGAAATTTTTGGAGAGAAGGAACTGGGCTGACATAAATCGCGGTGACCCAAGTAATTAAACCCCTTGACTCAGACACTTGGAAGTGAAAATATTGCTTATGATTAATAAGAATGGTGACATCTAAACCCGCTCTCCATAATAACCAAATTCCACCTGAGAAACCAGCTACCTCAACTCGATGGGAATGATCATAACCACTGAAATGAATAAAGTCATCAGCTTTAATTCCACTAATCCTCAGTTCACAAAGAGTCACAATTTTGGGTTTATAGTTTTGAACAAACATCTTGAACGTTCATCTCAAGGACTGCGAGGCCGCCCCCTGGCAATTCCAAAACAAGAAAGACATATTCATTAGCAAAAAATTGAAATAAAGGACAAACTTACTCCAAATGCTCAAAGCCTTGTTGATTAACCTCCATATTATCCTCCTCAATAAAAAATTGAGACTCATCTGATGTCTTAGATTCATTATCCTCTGATTCCTCCATATATTTACTGTCTAATGAGTCCTCCTCCACCTTATCCATGTCCCTATCAACTATATCAGAAGGCTCCTCATTGGGGTTTGGTTTGGGAGGAATCTAAGGGGGGGCCTGGATGGTCCCATTTTCTGACTTGTTTTTTAATATTACTATAGAATGATATTTAGGATCCAAAGAAGTTGGGATTAGAGATGGTTCAAGAGAATGCGTCATAGATGACTTGGACTTGTTGTGTGAGATTTTTTTTCCATAGACTCAATAGGGTGTTGATTTGATGAGCTAGAACCACTTGTGGGGGGTATATTGTGTATTTTACGTAAAGGTTTTAGGGTAGTGTGTTCAGACGTGGCAGCATTCATGTTTTTTGTCACGGGTTTTCCCTTGCTTTCAGACAACATCGTTTGGGTGGAGCCTTTAAAGTCATGTGAGATAATCTTTTCCTTATTTTTAGGAGGAGCAACGGTCTTCTCGTGATTATCCATTGTGATAGTTGCGTTTGAAATCTCCCCAGAATCATTATCTAACTCACTTTCCTGTCGTAAGACACTGAATCTAGAACCTACACTCTATTTCCCAAAACTATTTTGATTAGGCTCCTTTGCATCTGCTCTGCCCTTATTTCCTCTATAATTTCCTTTCCTAGCCACGATCATCCAAGGACCAAATCTTGGATTGTCTGGAGTAACCACCGCCGGCGAGAGATCTAAATTTCCCTTGGTAGTTTCACCTAAAGCCATATGATTCATCTTCTCCCCTCTTGCTTTCAAAATCAATTTATCCAGGCATGAGGAAGAGGTGTGTCCATACTTTCGACATCCAAAGCATATTGTTGGAAGCGCTTCATATTCAATCCTTTGGATTCTTCTATCCAGTAAAAATTGAGAGATTAAAGGACTCTCAAGGGATACTTCCACTGCAATACATGCAAATTTACCTCTCGTCACCAATTTCGTATCATAATCAATTTTGATTACCTTTCCAATGACATGCCCCAACATTCTAATGATCTTTTTATGGTAATAATGTAGAGGCATACCTGGAAGCCTTATCCATGCAGTGATTTTATCAATCTTTTCATTCGAGCTATCGAAATGAGGCGACCATAGCTGAACGGTCAGATAATGACCCGAAACAATCCATGGCCCTGTGTAAGAACAAAATCAGCATCATCTTTCTTCCTGAACTTAACAAGAAAATAGCCATTGTCCAAATCTATAACAGAGTATCTGCCAATATTAGGCCACAAGATTTCTAGCCGTGAGCAAAGCGCTTTGTATCCAATCATGCGGCCAAGAAGTTTCACCACCATAGTAGATTGCCATGGTTTTATGAGTTGCTCATGGACTTTTCGTGAAAAAGAAATCGAAGGTAAAAAGCCTTCCCGTTCAATGACCACATCCTTTTCAATTTCAATATCATTTTCCCTCAATCATGTTTTTTAGTTTATCTCGAAAGGATAGTAAAGATGGATTATCTCCATCCTCCCCTTGTGCTCTGAATTTGGTTTTCTTGGTTGATCTATCATCCTCAAGGGGAGGGGGGCTGTTCTTGTCAAGAGAGTTTTCGGTTGAGAGCATTTCTCAACGGCTAGTTTCCATGTAAACGTTTTTAATGTAGAAGAATTGCTTAGACGTTGAAGAAGCTGAACAAGTAGCACGCAGTTCCATTGACACATTATGATTTTGAAGACTATAATTAATAACGGAGGATGCAATTCAAAAAAATCTACTCTACCTTCTGCGACCAAGACTAAATACATAAAATTAAAATTGGTTGAGTATCATGCAAAAGAATTCAAAGAAGAAATAGAAACTCAACGCAAGCAGGCAATTTTGACCCAACGAGAAGCAGTAGGGTGTAACCAATTAGAAGATGAAGAAAGAGGTAATATTGAAAACATAATGGAAGCTTAGCTAGTTACTCTAGACAAAATTTTCAGTATGTTGCAACTTTTCTTTTATAAAGTTTATAAATGTCTTTTCTTTATTCATTACTCAATAAGAAAAAATAGAAAAAAAAAATTGTGAAGGCATATCTTATTTTTTGTCTTTTACTGTCAACACTCAGTCACCGACAATTTACTACAGCTAGTTTGCTTTAGTCAATGTAGCTTTACGAGGGGCCAGCGACCACCTTTAGAATGATAGAAGAATGAAATTAAATGATTAGTGTCCATTCTTGTTCAAAGGAAAATGGCAACCTTTACTTCGAAACTTCATAGTTAAGCTTGCTTAAGCTGGAGAAATTCAACAATAGGCGCCTGAATCCAACAAGTAATGGCAAAGATAGGTCATGCCTTCAATAGATGATAGCACCGAATCAGCCAATCAAGAGTGTATTAGCATTGTGAATGGCAGCGTCAGGATGTGCCCAAGCCATAATGGCGGAGGCTCAAGCAGGGAGTAAGTTAACTAGTTGAGTGGATTGGCATTATATCAAGTAGCAGTTATGTCGAAGCACGGATGTAGGATGAATGGAAAGCAGCATCCACCATAGAACTACGGAAAAATGGCATTAAATGATTTAATATCCATTATCTGACCACTAATTAGCTTTCAATAAAATATAGTAACCCCTGCTTCAAGTTAAATATGCTGAAGTTGGAAATATTCAATGATAGATATCTTACTAGAAAGTTGCAACAAATATCTCGATCCAACCGTATTTAGAGAAATAAAAATAAACAAAAAGTGACATTCTCAAGATTAACATGTTTATTTTTCTTAATTCTTTTTAACTTTATCCATTTTTGAGGAACTTAAACTTACCTACCTAACGAAAATATAGTTTATATTTAAAGTATCAAAGTAAAATATTTTTTTAGAAGGATTTTTGGTTTAACAAAAATATTAAAAACCCTATTAAAATAGTAATGATTGAAAAAGATTATCTTTAAACACGATTCCAATTTTTGCCTAAAATATCTTGTGGGCTATGTTTCTGTCTAAAATATTTTGGTGATTTGTTTAAATTGTAGGACTAGAAGTTTTAAAACCTGTTTTTATAATAATTTTGAAAGGGCAGTTTTTACCTCTACAATGTATTTTTTTCAATTCTCATTTAAATTCCACTCCGAACAGGGTATAAGGTCTTCAATTAAGGACAAATAAAGATTAACAAGTTATAAAAGGAGCAAAACAACACTCAATTTATATTACTATTACATCTCAAATACCGTAGTTTTTTATTACAAAAAGGCGATAAAAATAATAGAAGCAAAGAAAACATATGACCCAAGTGCTCCTACATTCTATGTAAAATTACAAAAAGTAATTAACTCAATTTAATAACATGATATTACCATAATGCATACTTAATATTTCATTTTGATGGATGTTTATAGTTTATATAATAACTTAAATTGATTTTAAGAGTAACATGAATATTTTATTATAAAATAACTTAAACTGTTATATAAAGAAATTAAATGTAGTGATTTTAAATTTAGTGTAAATATTTCTAATTTATAGTCGAGGTTTCCAAATTCCCATAGTATTTAACCGTTACATTAGCTTTAAATCAAGTCAACGTACCAATCTATCATGGGCAAGTCAAATATTTACAATTTGTCACTCTCTACAACCATTTATTTGATACTTTTCATTTTCAATAAGAAATAATACCTCCTATCTTCGAACCTATTTTCGGTGCTGTTATCAATTCCTTACCAAGCACATTACACAGAGGCCCCACCTGCCTTTAATCTTTATTATATAGTACAACATTTTTGAAGCATTTAAATATCAAAACTTCGCAGAAGCCCGAGATGCCGTTACCATTTACCAATCCTCTCACCTAGAACAAGGCGTTCCCGCTCAGCCTGCTCATTCATTCAATATCTTAGAAGAAGTCATCATGTAATTTGATGCTGGGAAAAAGACTTAATTAGTCCATTAGTAATTAGTTTCTATTTCTAATAGACGAACATTGGTAACTAGTTGGATACAAAATAATCCTTACATAGAAATTTTAGGACATTCTTTAGAGATTGTAGAAACTGAATTAAATAGAATTAATATTGAATAAATATATTTAGACACTTTAATAGAAGAAAGGGTAGGCAATTTAAAGCTTTCTGTGGATTACACATCTCCTTTACCTCGTGAAATAGAAAGAAAAATAAATATTAAACATTATGCTTTTACAAATTTACCAATATTTAATTTCAGAAGACATAATTTGCAATATTATAATATTAATAAACAAAATAAATTATTAGACAAATACGAGAATTTAATATTAAAAATTAGGAATAAATTAGAAGATCTAGCAAATTAGTTTATGAATTTTCAGCGATTAGATTATTTAAACTTAGAAATTAGCAATCATAAAAAGCAAAAGATAAATTTGACAGAAAGAATAAAGATTAGTTGTAATATGGAGAACTTAGAAAATCAATATAAACATATTCCACACACTAGCAATAGTCAACAAAACTTTATAGTAGATTTATTAATTAATTTAGGACAACATTTAGAACTTAGAAGTCAATATAGAGAGGCTAAAAGAGCTAGTACTAGAACTAGGCAAATTCTTCAAAACAAGTAATATTAATACATTAAGAAGAAATTTAGATTATATTAAAGAATTATTAACAGATTTTAATAGTCAAGTTAAAAGATTTCCTAGCAAGAAAGAAATAATCGAATTAATTCAATTATTAGACATAAAAACACCTAATCCAGTAGAATTAGAAATTAAACATATTGTAGAAAGTTTAAAACTAGAAATAAAAAACATTAAATTTACACAACGAGACTTACAAATTCGATTAGATGCTATAAAAATAATTGTTAGTGAATGACTTCAGATAAAATATTAATAGAATCTTTAGCTGAATTAAAACTAGAAATTCCACATTTAAATCCAATAGGTTTTAGTTATAGAGAATTTAGTCAAGCAAGTAATAATATTCAACAAGCACTAGGTAACACTATAGTTAAATTATTAGTCAAAATCAGTAATAGGCTAGAAAACTTAGACAATAGACTTAATAGACTAGAGAACAATTTTCAAACCTTTAGAAAAAATTAAGAATTTGTATCACCTAGAATTTAGCAATTGTTTAGATAACTTAGACAAAGAACTAGACATATTGACAAACCAAGTAGAAAAGTTAAATTTAAGTGGACCAGTCTTAACACGTAGAACAGTAGACATTAAAGACATTTTTGGACCAAAAGTAATATAAAAGTAATGGATCTAGTAAGAAACGGTAGAGTAGATGTAAACATGGCATAAAGAATTAGAAAGTCGCTTTCATTTTCTAGTAAAGGTAAAGAAATAATGAAAAGGGCAAGACATAATAGACGAACATGATCCAAATAAATTATTAGAAAAAGGTTTTGAGCAAATTAAGAAGAAAAAATTATATAATGAAGGATTAAGTCAAAACTAAACAATACCACAAGCTAGAGATTTATTAGTACTAGAATTAGAAGATCATAAACCTAGCCAATGGAAACAAGTATTTAATCAATGGGAAGGTAATTTACTTAGACATTCTATGGAGGCATTAGCAATTATAGTAGACCCAAACTATAAATTGATATATCTAGAAAGTACTTTAGGAAGTAGAGAAAGACAAATATACTTAGGATGGAGAGAATAGATGAAGAAAAATAAATTAGAAGAAATACAAATATTACAGTAATTAGTTTTATTAATTTAATGAAAAAATTAGTATTAAGAGTAGATGAAAAAGATGATGTAATTAAATAGATTAAAGCCATCAGAAATTTAGAACAATTAAAAATTTGTGATCTAAGATATTTTGATGAATATGCTAATTATTTTTATAAATATTGGAGTGAAATAGATAGAACTTTTGATGAAGATTTATTATTAAAATTTGTAGACAAATTACTAGGAAGAATAGGAGAAAAATTACATAATGAATTAATTAATTGGTCTAAAACAAATAGAACACAAGGAATAAATTATTATGCTAATTATTACCAGTAATAGAATACGTTAGAGGTAGTATTAGAGAATATTGTGAAGAAGAAAAACATAGACATCAATTAAAATTACAATTTAGAAAAATGTGTATAGACATGACAGAAGTACCAACATTAGGTTGTAATTATCCTAGTTACGCTAGACATAAGAAGTATAGAAAGCATAGGAAAAGATATAGTCAAAATAAGCCACCTTATAGAAACAATAGTAGAAATTTTTTTAAAAAGAAATTCTTTAAATATAATAATAATAAAAAGTCCAAAAGGCATTTAAAAAAGGTAAATATGTATACAAAAGAAATAAAACTTGTAAATGTTTTTTATTTAGAAAGGAATGACACATTAAGCCAAATTGTCTAGAAAATAAAAAATTCAATCAATTAGAATTAGATAATTATAATATAGAAGAAGAAATTTTAGATATAGAAGAAATTCTTAATATATATCAATTATCTGATAACGATAGCATATGTATAGTCAGTAATAGTGAATCAGACACTAATAGTAATTCAAGCTTAGAATTAGAATTAGACATAGAACTAGAAATAGACATTAATGTTCTAGAAACTTATACTTCATTCTTTGGTAAAAGTTATACACATTGTAGTAAAAAAATTAAATTAGGACATAGAGACACAAGCACAGGAAAATTCTTTTGTAATAATTGTAAAGATAAACAACAGATAGAAGATGAAACAATAAAGATAAATAGGGTAGGTAGTGAATTAATAAATATAGATTTAGAATTATTACTTAAAAAAGAAATTGTTTACACTAAAGCAATGATAGACACAACACATGTGCAAATAAATGTATCATACATGATAGCTTAGTACCCAAAGAAAATAGAAATAAACTTAGAAACCCTGTAAACATTCGACAATTTAATGGAGAATTAATGCAAATTACAGAATGTATAAATAATATACCAATGAGAATAAATGGTGAAACTCATGTTTTGCCACAAACATTTATTTCAAATAAAAAAAGTAGGATATAAATTTATTTTAGGATTAAATTTTATATTAGCAATTAATGGTAGTATATTAATAACTCCTAATTGAGTAAATTTCTTTAAAAAATCAACATTCATTCAACCTAAATACGAAACACATATCTTACTGTATGAAAAGAAAACTCTAGTTGTAGAAAATGACATAAATACATAATTCTTTAAATCTGTATTAGAAAAAGAAAAAGTAGAAAATACAAAAGACATAGCTAGCAATTTAGAATTAGCACATGAAATAGAAAACTTAGATGATGAAGAAATAGACAACTACTTAGAAGATATACTTAATGTAGAAAAAGAAGTGGAGTATTTAAAATGTGAAAAATGGCCAACAGAAATTAGAAAAAAAGGTAGAAGAATTAGAAAAGTTAGAAATAATAAGAAATAACCCAATTAGAAAAGATAATAAGGAAGTATATAAATTAGAAATCATTAATCCTGACATAACAATAAAAACACAAAATTTACCTTATAGTTTAGAAGATAGAAAAGAGTTTAAAATGCAAATAAATGAATTGTTAGAATTAAAAGTTATTAAGAAGAGTACCAGTAGACATAGAAACCCTGCATTTATTGTAAATAACCATAGTGAACAAAAATGAGGAAAAAGTAGAATGGTAATAAACTATAAAAGATTAAATGATAATACTTTAGACAATAGCTATAAAATACCCAATAAAAATGAGCTAGTAAATGGTATACATAATGCTAAATATTTTTCTAAATTTGATTGTAAAAGTGAATTTTGACAAATACGACTCCACGAAAAATCTGTTCAATTGACAACTTTTGGTTGTTTAGAAGGACATTTTGAGTGGTTACTTATGCCATTTGGACTTAAAAATGACCTACAAGTATTTCAAGCTAGAATGGATAGAATATTACAACCTTATTCAAAATTTTGTATAGTTTATATAGCTGATATTTTAGTGTTTAGCCAGAATAAATTTATGCACATTACTCGTTTACACAAAATTTTAGATTGCTTCAAAAATAATAATATAGTTATCTCTAAAAAGAAAATAGAATTATTAAAAAAATAGACTTTTTAGGATTAACAATTGACATAGGAACAATAGAATTACAACTGCATATAGTTAGTAAAATATTAGAATTTTCAGATAAAATAGAAAACACAAAAGAATTACAAAAATTTATAGGACTATTAAATTATAGTAGAAAATTTATACCAAATCTTAGTACATTAATAAGACCCTTATATAATAAATTAAGTAAAAATTGACAAAAATATTTTAATAGTGCAGATATAAAACTAATTCAAAAACTTAAAGAAATAGTTAAAACCCTCAAACCCTTAGCATTTCCAATAGACAGTTATTATAAAATTATACAAACAGATGCCAGTAGCTTACGATGGGTAGGAATATTAATCAAAAAACCCAATAAAGATAGTTCTAAGGATAAAGAAGAAATAGCAATGTATACTAGTAGTAAATTTACTGAAACAGAAGGTAGAAAATCTAGTACAAAATTAGAAATTTTAGGAATAATAAATTCTTTAAATTCATTTCATTTGTATATAGAAAATGACGCATTTACAATTAGAATTGATTGTAATAAATTATAGAATCTTATAAAAATGTATATAGGAAAAACTTTGAAAAGAAAAATTATTTTATTAGTAAGAGATGGTTATATTTTAGAAGTAATAACTGGTAGAGGGTAAAAAGCAAAATTTGAACATATAGTAGGTAAAGATAATACATTAGCAGATATTCTTTCAAAACTGATAAATCAATAATTATTTTGCAGGAATGGAGCGATATATGAATTTCAGTCCAATTAAACTTAGATGGTTCCCATCAGGAATAAATTTAAGTTTTAAGAGCAAGTTTCAGTTATTAGACAGCCAACAATGCATTTTAGACAATTTGTGGTGTGTTAATAACCCACGTGATAAATTAAAGGTAGCCAATGCACTCATATATTATTTTAGACAAGTTAATGAACATGTAGACAGTAATTACTTTGCATTTTTTATATTAGTTAGAGGTAGACAACTAGGAATAAATAGTCAATGGAGAGAGGTAGTTGATTTGATAATCAATTACCCTAATCCATATTATAGAGGCTTTTATACATTTCATGAAGCTATAGAATTCGCTAGACATGAAATAGGACCAAATTATCATGTTAGTCATTTAATAAATCTTTTAAATAATGCATCAACATCTTTATCTAGATAGTCAAATAATCTCTTAGAAAATGCATCAGTAGCATAATCATCATCATCCATACAATTTTGTAATCATTATTAAGTGATGACATGAACAATTAGAAAGCTTAATGATACTAAATATCATTAGAAAGTGTTAATGTAGAATTACTTAGACAGCTCACGCTTCAAGATAAAAGTCATACATTAGATACTCAACTTCATAGTAGACAAAATAAACAAACAATAATAAGAAAATAATGGAATGAACTTGAAAAATAGAAGTTTTCTCTTTTTCCAAAAAGAGAATATCCACTTCCAACACATTTAATTCAGAAAATTAGAAAAGAAGAAGCAAGAATAGCTACAAAAAAACATATATATATTATAAAATTCTTAATTGATTTAGCTATATATGAAATAAATATTGATGGTTTAACCATTATATGGGAAACCTATTATACCACTAAGAATGTAAAATGCCCTAGGGAAAAACCCTTGTGCATAACAGTTCCCTTAGAAAGATTTGCCTATCAATGCCACCTTATTTATAGTATACCATCAGCCTGTATAGACTTAGCCAAATATAAACCCTTAGAAATCCAGTACAAAAAAAAGTCTTAACACCCACTTTGTTATTAGATTATGGCTTATTAGGTCAACTAATATTTGCCGATCCAGATCAAACAAATCTTTTTGGTAGAAAAATAGCTATAGTAATCTCAAACACTTTTGCCAATACAAATAACTCGTTTGTTGAATTAATCATAGGCAGTAAACTTCCAGAATATGATGAGTGTTGAGTGTTAAAAAAATACATATTTATAAAGGAGAAAACCGTCATTTTACATTTCAAGTCTTACTAACAACCCTTACTTTTATGTATTTAACCTTCTTATGATTTAATTACGTGTGTTTTATTTTAATTAAGTATTTTATGTATTTTAAGGGCATTATAGTCATTTCACAATAAAGGAGAGATCAGACGGCAAAACGGACATCACTTTTGAACTCAGGACGGTCGAAAACCTTAGGAAGAGCATAAAAGGAAAAATGGCTCACATTGCATCGCTCACATTATCGATGACGTGGCGACCGATGATGACATGATGTCGATCCTATTTGACTAAAATTCTTATGTACTATTGATGGTGATGTGGCAGCATATTAGTGGACTAAAATCTCGCGTACGGTACATGCATCACACATGATTATTTTCAACCAAACCGCGTCTTCAACCCGGTCAAGTTTCATCCACGTGGTCAAACCGCTGCATCGTTGATGACGTGGTGCAATCCTGAGCGTCCAAACTGTTTTTAATCCGATGGCCATGATTTACTCCATGTATCTATAAAAATAGGGCCTCTCCCCCCTAATTTGATAGCTCTGAATCCATTTTTGGACTCTATTTTCTGTAATTCCTTCTCCATCTTGTATTTTCTACATATTTTAATAAATTTTCATTTTGCCCCTAGCTCAATTATGAGTGGCTAATTTTCTTTCAAGCTTGGGTTGAAGGTGAAGTCTCAACATGTGTTATGGGCTTTATTTGGTAAATTTATTTTCTTTTCCCCTCTAGTTTTTGTGGATGTTTTGACTTCTCGTCGACAAATAATAATAGTCTTGTCTAGATACCGCCCTGATTTCAAGATTATTATTATTTGGCACGATAAGCCCTTAGCACCATATTGATTAGAGTATGGTTCATGAGGTGTGGATTCCCCCCTCATGATTTAATTGGTATTAATAAGGAATATTTAGCCCATGGTGCATGTTGATATGGATTCAGATACCCAAGTACGTCATTTCAATAGAATTCTCTTCAATTTATTCTCGCCATTTTAATTTAAGTTTTAGCATATTCCAAATCATTTCCACCACAAATCCAATCACCCATTTACAAAATTAATTCTACACACAATTAAAATCTACCTCCTCGTGGGATCGACACTCGTCACCATTAGTCTATACTACAATAGATTCGTGCGCTTGCGAGTACATTAAAATTTGCACAACAAGTTTTTGGCGCCGTTGCCGGGGAGGTAAGTAATTTTAATTCATAGAATTAATTTTTGTGAATAATTCCATTTAAATTGTTTTCTTGTATTTTTTTAAAAAAAGAAAAAAGAAAAAAAAAGTGAATCTACATTTAAAGGTTAGTATTTCTTTTCTTTTTCTCTTCTTTAAAATTCTGTAATTTATTTTTCTCTATAATTTTTTTGTTTATCTTATTAATTTATTTTTAGTTAATTTATTTCACGTATTTAATTTTGTGTATTTTTATAGAAATGTTGTAACAGCGTAATAAGGTTAGTATCGTAATTTCTCGTTTTTCTTTATTTTTATTTGTTTTGTTCCTATTTATTTTTGTGTTCCTTGCATGCATGGTCGTAGGTCATTATTTCCTAATCTTGAACCTATAGACCTTGAATTAGAAAAAACACTTCGCACACACAAACACGTTAAAAATAAAATGGATTTACAAGCACCACAGGAGAGGCTATTTAAGGATTATTTTAGTCCTTTAGCAAATTTGAGCACATCATGCATAAGATACCCAAATGTAGCTCCTAGGAGTTTTGAACTAAAACCTAGTGTGCTAAATTGTCTCCCCACATTTTATGGCCTAGAAAATGAGGACCCATATAATCATTTGAATGATTTTCATGCTATTTGTCAAACTTCTAAATACGAGAATTTTTCAGACGATGATGTTAAATTTAGACTATTCCCATTTTCTTTAAAGGATAGAGCTCGTTCATGGTTAAATACTTTGCCTGCTAATAGCATTACATCATGGGAACAAATGGTAATAAAATTTTTGAATAAATATTTTCCAGTGCATAAAACCAATACTATTCGCAGGGAAATCTCAGAGTTTATCCAGAGAGAGGACGAACAATTTTTCGAAACATAGGAGCGATTCAATGGGCTACTCTTGAAGTGTCCACATCATGGGTATGAGAAATGGCATCAATGCCAATACTTTTTAGAGGGATTATTGCCGAATGTGCAAGAATGGCTAATGGCAACAAGTGGAGGAGAGCTAATGTCAAAAAGTGCATCAGAGATTTGGGAATTCTTCCAGCGAAAAGCGGATAATTCCCAACAACGGAGTCGGTCGCTCAGGAATACTAAAAGAGTTAAAGGAGTGAATGAGGTTCACATTGGCGAGTCAACTTCGGGAATCAAAGAAGTCAAGGAGATGGTTGAAGGTCTTGCTCAACAAATAGCATCGTTATCGACTGCTAAATCAACAGAACCACATGACCATGACCCATATTCCAACACATATAACCCTGGATGGAAAGACCACCCCAATTTTTCATGGTCTCAAGGATTCCAACAGAATGGACAGCAACTCCAGCTCCACCAATGTAACCAATTCCTCAAATTCCTCAAATCTCTCAGCCCCCATTTAGATCATACAATCAGAACCAGAACTACTCTCAACCCAGACCATGGGAGGATGTATTCCAGAATTTCAAGAATGTTACTCACTCCACGATTGAGCAACAGAACCGCACCATTGATGAACTACGAAATGAGTTGAGAGCAGGCTTCAAATTACAAGCCCAATCAGTTTCAAGCCTTGAGAAGATGGTGGGACAACTTGCTTCATCAGTTCAGACCTTGGCAATGACTGTTGAGAAAGGCAAGTTTCCAAGTCAACCAGTGTCTAATCCTAAAGGAGTGCATGAAGTAAGTACCACGCGGAGAGGTCAAAGCAGTCATGACCTTGCGAAAAGAAAAAGAAGTCGACAACAAAGTGGAGATGCCGGTGAGAAAAGAAAATCAAATTGTACCTGTGAGTGTTGAGGACTCATCATCGGAGGAGAGAGAATAAACTAACCCACGAGAATACGTTCCGAAAGCTCAATTTCCTCAGAGGTTAGCTAAAGGAAAGAAGGGAAAATCCACAGGTGAGATTCTTGAAATCTTCAAACAGGTAAGTGTTAACATCCCTTTACTTGATGCTATAAAGCAAGTTCCATCTTATGCCAAGTTTCTTAAAGACCTTTGTACTAAAAAGAGAAACATTCATGTTCAAAAGAAGGCATTTTAACAGAAAACGTTAGTTCTATACTCCAACACAAAATTTCTCTAAAATGCAAAGACTAGGCTCCCCCACTATTTCATGTAGCATAGGGAACCACACAATTGAGAATGCTTTGTTGGATTTAGAAGCTAGTGTAAATCTATTGCCTTACTCAGTATTTTTAAAACTTGGACTTGGAGAATTACACCCAACTCCAGTGGTGTTACAGCTTGCAGATCGGTCCACAAAAATACCTCGTGGTGTTGTGGAGGACGTGCTTATCCAGGTAGACAAGTTTTATTTTCCTGTTGATTTTATTGTAATTGACACTCAACCAATACAGGATTCAAGGAAGCAAATCCCCATTATTCTAGGCCGACCTTTCTTGGCAACTGCGGATGCTCACATTCAATGCAGGACTGGAAATATGCAGTTGTCCTTCGGCAACATGACTATGGAGCTAAAGATCTTCAACATTTCCAAACAACCGCACAATGCAGAGGATGAAATTGTTGATGTAGATTTAATTGAAGCATTAGTTGATAACATTTTTCTTTCAAACCTTAGTGATAATCCTTTACAAACAGTTTAACTCATTTTAGTTTTGATTTTGATATTGACATATCGGTCGATAAGGTCAACGCTCTACTTGACTCAGCACCATCCATGGACATTAATAAATGAAAGTCAAAAGTTGAACAACTAGCACCATCAGAGAAGAAACTCATCCCATCATCAGAATCACCACCGAAACTCGAGCTCAAACCATTGCCCAACACTTTGAAATATGCATTTTTGGGAGAAGAAAGTACTCTACCGGTAATCATCTCATCATCCCTAAATGACGAACAAAAAGATAAGTTGTTGGATGTTTTAAAATAGCACAAAGGAGCATTAGGATGGACCATAGCAGACATTAAATGTATAAACCCAGTAGACTGCATGCATTACATTCACCTTGATGAAAATGCTAAATCTACTAGGGAAATGCAACGTCGGTTAAATCCTAATATGAAAGAAGTTGTTAGAACAGAAGTCCTTAAGCTATTAGACGCAGGTATCATTTACCCAATTTCTGATAGTTCATGGGTCAGTCCTGTACAAGTTGTCCCCAAAAAGTCAGGAGTCACAGTAGTTACCAATGCTGATAATGAATTGATACCAACTAGAGTAACTACAAGATGGCGTGTATGCATTGATTATAGAAAATTGAATTCTGTCACACGTAAAGACCATTTTCCTTTACCATTTATTGATCAAATGCTTGATAGATTAGCAGGCCATGAATTTTATTGCTTCTAGATGGCTACTCAGGATATAATCAGATTCCCATAGCACCAAAAGATCAAGAGTAAACCGCTTTCACTTGCCCTTTTGGCACTTTTGTATATAGGAGAATGCCATTTGGATTATGTAATGCACCTGCTACATTTCAACGATGCATGTTGAGCATTTTTTCTGATATGGTTGAATGATTCCTTGAAGTCTTTATGGATGATTTTTCTGTCTTTGATGACTCGTTTGATCAATGTTTACATCATTTAACACTAGTTCTGCAGAGATGTATCGAGAAGAACTTAGTCTTAAATTGGGAGAAATGCCATTTTATGATAAAACAAGGTATTGTTCTCGGTCACATCATTTCGAGCAAAGGTATTGAGGTTGACAAAGCCAAGGTGGATCTCATTTCTAATCTTCCTCCAACCAAAATAGTCAGAGAAGTAAGATATTTCCTTGGGCATATTGGTTTCTATAGACGTTTTATTAAAGATTTTAGCAAAGTTTCTAGACCCTTATGCAATTTACTTGCTAAGGATGTACCATTTATCTTTAATGATTCATGTCTTGTGGCTTTTGAAAAATTAAAGTAATTGTTGACATCATCACCCATCATTCAGCTCCCAAACTGGAGCTTACCATTTGAGCTCATGTGTGATGCATCTGATTATGCAGTAGGAGCAGTATTAGGACAAAGAGTTGATCGAATTCCCCATGTTATTTACTATGCTAGTATGACATTGAATGATGCACAGTTGAACTATTTAACTACTGAAAAAGAAATTCTAGCAGTAGTGTTTGCATTGGAAAAATTTCGATCTTATCTCATTAGTTGTAAAATAATTATATTCACAGATCATGCTGCTCTTAAATATCTTCCCACAAAAAAAGATGCAAAAGCTAGACTAATTTATTGGGTGTTACTTTTGCAGGAATTTGACTTGGAATTCAAAGATAAGAAAGGCACAGAGAATGTTGTGGCGGATCATCTCTCTCGTCTCCATTTTGACACAATTACAGAACCATTACCATTAAATGAGTCATTTCCAGATGAATAATTAATGAGTGTAGAAGTATTACCTTGGTATGCTGATATAGTTAATTATCTTGTTACAAGTAAACTTCCTGAGCATTGGACCAAGCAAGACAAGGCTAAATTCTTTGCAGAAATAAAGAATTTCTTTTGGGATAACCCGTATTTGTTCAAGTATTGTGCAGATCAAATTGTTAAACGATGTGTCCCAGAAAATAAAATTCAGAATATTCATTCATTCTCCCATGAACAAGCTTGTGGAGGCCATTTCAGTGCTAAGAAAACAGCGACTAAAGTTTTACAATGTGGTTTCTATTGGCGAACTATATTTCGAGACGCTTACACTTTCTGTTCTTCATATGATAGGTGTCAACGAATGGGGAGCATTACACGAAGGAACATAATGCCACTAAATCCAATTTTAGTGGTTGAGATTTTTTATGTATGGGGTATCGACTTTATTGGTCCCTTTCCTCCTTCTTTTGGCTATCAATACATATTGGTTGCTGTTGACTACGTATCGAAATGGGTATATAGAACGACCTTCAAGACCCCGATTGGGATGTCACCCTACAGGCTAGTGTATGGAAAAGCTTGCCACCTACCTGTGGAACTCGAGCATCGTGCGTATTGGGACATCAAGAAATTCAACTTTGACATGCAGCAAGCCAGCTCAGAAAGAAGATTACAACTGGCAGAACTTGAAGAAATTTGCAATGACGCATACGAAAATGCCAAGATTTACAAGCAACGAATGAAAGTCTTCCATGACAAGTAAATTATGAGAAAATCTTTCACTCCAGGTCAGAAAGTGTTTTTGTTCAATTCTCGCTTGCACCTATTCCCAGGTAAGTTACGCTCTCGATGGTCTGGTCTCTTTATTGTTCATACTGTTTTTCCACATGGGGCAATTGAAATTAAAGACTCAAAGAACGGTATCACGTTTAAAGTTAATGGTCAAAGATTAAATCCATATCTAGAGTACCAACCACATGGAGAAAACACCGAAATAAATTTGAGTGACCCACCAGATTTGAATTGATTTTTTTTCTTTTCGTTGATTTGATTTTTTCTTTCTTTCTTTTTTATTATTCTTTTGCTAATTGAAATTATTTTTGCATAAGTGTGTTTGTTTAACTATTAAGTTTTCTCTTATCATTTTTAATCATGAGTACCATACTTAGACCGTTCCTCTTAAACATTCTTAAACCACTCCAACGTATTAAAACTCATCTCAAAAGGCAGATTCAATTTTGTAAAACACAACGCATTTGGGCTCTACAACCACCAGAGTTAGTAGCCTAAGTTGAGAATCTAGAAAGCCAACTCCGAGATATTGAGAGAAGTGTTTACGACATCCAGTTGGAGCTTGAGGTAAGTTCAATAAGAGGACGATTTTAATTTTCTTTGTGTTTTAATTTGTTTTTCTATTTGTGTGCTTTAGTTTGTTACCCCAGTGAAGTGGTGGATAACGGTACTCCGTGACAATCAACTCGGTTACTTCAGTTTCCCATAATAACTGATATTCTGACGCGAAAGTATGGACAGAAACGACATTCTAGCGAAGCTTCACAAGCAATTTCCTTCACTTCCTCAGAATGCCCTCCTTATGATCTATAAAGATCGGTCCGAACATATGCGATTACTCATGAGGAATAACATACCTGCTGACATCCGTTGGTTAATCGAGGCTAAAGTACAATCGGCAGGTGTGTTACCTCTAAAATTTATTACATACATGCCTGGTTGTGGTAAAGGAAATTATGCAAGAAAACGACGAGCTCAAAGAATTTCTGTTGCTTGTCATAAGTGTGTCAGAATGAGATGCGATAAAAACCCATGTTCTTTAGGAATGGTGTCTGATAACAGGGAATTTAAGATTCAATTCATTAGGGATGGCTTGAATAAGGAGTCATTGGATGATATCCTTCTGTCTCTTGAAACGCATCCCAGTGGATATGTGTAAGGAGCGATTCTCCAGTTATGGCCATTATTCTAGAAAGAGCATGCACGATATAGTCTCGGGAATCTAACTATAAACGATCATGTTTGCCAGTTTATAAGAAAACTGGATGGGAAGCCCATCCTCGACCCATAGAGGGCGTTCAAGCCGTTTCTGGACGTAAAACTAGAGGAAGATGTGAGCCACAGTCGCAACTACCTGTAAATATCCTTTTACTTTACTATTATTTTATTTCACTATTGTTTTATTGTTTGCATTATTGTCTTTAATAATTTTATTACTATTTTCTTTTTCCTTTTTCCTTTTTACTGTTTTCTTTTTTACTCTCGAGCCATGTGCTTTACGCGTATTTAACACTGACACGTTACCTCATACATAACTGTGATCCACTGTCACCAAGATTCTTAAATGTGATTTCTTTTTTGTCAAGCACTCACAAATTATTTTTGAGAAGTATAACAATGGCAGCTACTCCCAATAGACAATTCAAGAACATTTGTGTGCTTTCTGGATTTAACTATGGCAAACATAAAGAGTTCGTTGAGGCAGCCATAGATCTTGGTCGAAGCATAGCAGCGAGAAAATTACACTTGGTGTATGGAGGAGGTAATCGAGGGTTATAAAAAATGGTCTCAGAAGCTGCTTTTATCAAAGGCAACCAAGTGTTAGGCATCATCCCAAGAATCCTAAAATCTTTGGGCAGTTTGTCTGACTCACCGACTGAAGAAGAGTTAGTCGTCTTAGGTATGTAAAAAAGAAAAACTGAAATGCTTAATCATGCTGATGCTTTTATTTTTCTTCCAGGAGATCTTGCAACACTAGAGGCACTTATCACACTAGCATCTTAGGTCCATCTGCACATTCACCAGAAACCCATCGGTTTGTTAAATGTCAATAACTTTTATGATGGTTTTATCGCATTTCTTAACCATGCAATAAAAAACTACTTCATTCCTTCCAATGCGAAAAAACGTTTTATTTGTGCTCACACTGCTAATGAGCTACTTGATCTGTTACAAGCTTATAAACTAGAGTCGGACCCAAGGACCTTTGTGTTGGAGCGTCCTAATAATAATGGTAACAGTAGCCGCAGTAAGAAGTACAAATTAGATTTAACTCTCCGCCTGTAAATATTTTCTTTTGTGTTGCACCACCTAGGTGATGTCTTCTAAACTCTACTTCTTTCCTTTAAAATATTAAGGACAATGTTTCGTTCTGGTTGGGGGGAGGGAATAGTCAACAATTGTGGAATTTTGGTTAAGTTTTTACTGATTTTTTGTTGTAGAAACTAATTGTTGCTAACTTTTTGTGTTGAAGATGGCTGAATATGGAGTGTAAGGCCTCCAGAAACGCATATTCTAAGTTAAAAAAAAAATTTCTTTTTCTATCATTTTAAGTGTAACTTTTCTAATTAGTTTTTCTGCATCATTTTCACATTTCTGCATGCATATTTTCCTTTCATGCTTAGAATAGGTTGGGGGTAGAATGTTGTTTTAAGTTAAAAAAAAAAATTTGTGTGATTTATTTTAACATTGGATGACATGATTAATTTCAAATTTTAGTATTTGTAATATCTTTGGTCTTAAGTGATGTTACGCCATGTTTCCTACTTTACATGTTGATGTCGAAGACAAATATAAGTTGCTTGAAGGAATGAACATGTCATAATAAGTACCAAGTGAGTTTTTGAGCCTAATATTTTTCTTGGAGAGTAACCTTTTTGTCCATTCTTTATACAGCTTAGCAGTTTATTATTTTATACATGATCTCTAGATTTCTTTTGAGTTAACCCTTAAAAAAAATTATTGTAAAAAAAAGGAGAAAAAAATGTGTGTTGCTACCTCTGGAGGCCCATCTAATTAGTAGATATGGAAGATTATTTAGAGCCCTAAAAGACGTTGGAAAGGCTATCTTTGATCCGTTTGAGCCTTTCTAGCCATCCCTTTTATCAAATATCCATAGTTAATCCTTTTGAGCCTTTAAAAAAAAAAACTTTTCTTTGTCAAACTTATCATCTTGACCCACTCCGATTTGGAGTATTACCCAATGTCTTATAAGTTTCATCACCTATTTATGTTTGAGAAAAATGTAAATAATTATTTTGTTTAGTGACGTTGTGCCAAGCAAAAGCAAAAAAAAAAATTGTTTCAAAAAAAAAAGAAGAAGAAGAAAAAAATAATAACAATAATAGGTGAAATCCACCTTGCAACTTCCAAAAAAAAAAATTCCTCTGCATTTTTCTCGAACATACATTTTATTTTCCTTATTTCCCTTCTTTGTTAACCATGTCCCTAGCCTACGTTACGTCTTAATAAAAGTCCTTCTTGATTTTAGGGAACTATAGTCTGAAGTAGAAGCTAATTATATGGGCTAAAAAGATGTAGTGATGCATAATAAAAAAAAAGATAAATAAAGTGGGTTGACTAGCATTTTTGTTTGACTTAAGATCGTATTATTTCTAAGCTAAGGGCATATTTATTTCATCTTGGTGAGAGCATGTGATATCACTTCTTTATTATTTTCTCTCAATTACCATTCATTGGAGTGACTATTTTTATTGGTTTTAATTTCTTTGTGAGAGTGTCACTACTTTCAGTGAGATTTTGGGGTTTGACATGTCATTCTTGAAAGTAGCTATAACAAAGTCTACTAGGCTAATTCATGTGGATGGTTGATGTGGATGTGATGTTGCTTTAGACTGGAGATAATGCTTATACTTTTATTTGATTGCTATCATTAATCTGATTAAATAAACACGAGTGTTTCTAAAAAAAAATCATTTTGAATTTTAATTTTATTTTCACTTTATTTGCTAGGGACTAGCAATAAGCTGGTTAGGGGGTGTGTTGAGTGTTAGAAAATGCATATTTATAAAGGAGAAAACCGTCATTTTACATTTCAAGTCTTATTAACAACCCTTACTTTTATGTATTTAACCTTCTTGTGATTTAATTACGTGTGTTTTATTTTAATTAAGTATTTTATGTATTTTAGGGGCATTATAGTCATTTCACAATAAAGGAGAGATCAGGCGGCAAAACGGACATCACTTTTGAACTCAGGACGGTCGAAAACCTTAGGAAGAGCATAAAAGGAAAAATGGCACTGGTCACATGTACGGTACTATTCATGTGCACGGTACTGTCTATGTTACTGTTCACATAGACGGATCGATGACGTGGCATTGACCGATGATGTGGCATTGACTGATGAGGTGTCACGATCCTGTTGGACTAAAATTCTTATGTACTGTTGATGGTGACGTGGCAGCATATCAGTGGACGAAAAATCTCGCGTACGGTACATGCATCACACAGGATTATTTTCAACCAAACCGCGTCACTGTTCAACCCAGGTCAAACCGTGTTACTGTTCATCCACGTGGTCAAACCGCGTACTGTTGACTGATGACGTGGCACAATCCTGAGCGTCCAAACTGTTTTTAATCCGATGGTCATGATTTACTCCATGTATCTATAAAAAAGGGGCCTCCCCCCCTAATTTGATAGCTCTGAATCCATTTTTGGACTCTATTTTCTGTAATTCCTTCTCAATCTTGTATTTTCTACGTATTTTAATAAATTTTCATTTTGCCCCTAGTTCAATTATGAGTGGCTAATTTTCTTTCAAGCTTGGGTTGAAGGTGAAGTCTCAACATGTGTCATGGGCTTTATTTGGTAAATTTATTTTCTTTTCCCCTCTAGTTTTTGTGGATGTTTTGACTTCTCGTCGACAAATAATAATAATCTTGTCTAGATACCGCCCTGGTTTCACCGGCACCCTAGTACAAGGTTATTATTATTTGGCACGATAAGCCCTTAGCACCATATTGATTAGAGTATGGTTCATGAGGTGTGGATTCCCCCCTCATGATTTAATTGGTATTAATAAGGAATATTTAGCCCATGGTGCATGTTGATACGGATCCAGATACCCAAGTACGTCATTTCAATAGAATTCTCTTCAATTTATTCTCGCCATTTCAATTCCAATTTTAGAATTTATTCTTGCCATTTTAATTTAAGTTTTAGCATATTCCAAATCATTTCCACCACAAATCCAATCACCCATTTACAAAATTAATTCTACACACAATTAAAATCCACCTCCTCGTGGGATCGATACTCGTCACCATTAGTCTATACTACAATAGATTCGTGCGCTTGCAAGTACATTAAAATTTGCACAACAATGAGTCTGGAATTATACTAGCTCAGCACAAAATAGTAGTCATAGTTCATAAATTTAGACCCTTATTTTATGGAACAAAGTTTCCGGGTACACAGTTTAGTGTAGAAGAATAGTTTCAACATTGGATTAGTAAAGTAATCGGTAGACAATTCCATTTGAGTCATTTTGAATTTGAAGAATATACTTTAATAACTGAAGATGCAATTCAAAAAATTTACTCAAAACATCCACTTCCAGAAGTACCCTTTTTAGCCAAGACAAAATATACAAAATTGTTGGAACACTACGTCAAATAATTCAAAACAGAAATCAGAGCTCAAAGAGAACAACAAGAATTGGCCCAACTAGAAGCTGAATGGTGGGATGACTTGGGAAGTGAAGAAGCAAACAATATAGAAAATGACAAGGATAATTAGTCTGCAATAGAAAGCTAAGGAGTAATCAGAGTCAATATAAAGTTAAAGTAGTCAGAATCATGTGATTTTTACAGATGACCTTTACTCACTACCCAATAAGGAAAAAACTGTGAAAGCATCTTTTTCATTTTGTCTTTTCTTACCGACAGTGAGTTAGCACTAAAAAAATAGTAGTCTGTTACTATTTATAGAGAGTGAATCACTATAAAGTACTAGTTAACCAGTTTTTACTTTTTTAAGTAATTGTTGGCTTTTCACTACATGTAAAGTGTCACTTTCAATTTTTGTCTTTTGTAACCTATGTCAATACTCATGTCAATAATGGTGCAGAGTCTTGAGTTGTATATAAAGAGTTTCAAGTCTATGTACAGAGGGAGTCGAGAGCAAGAGTTTTGAGAGCAACTCAACTTGTACTCAAAAGCAAAATCAATAAAAGTTTCTTTTTCCAAAAACACTTATAATATTATTTAGACAAGCACTAGTAAGCAATTATCAAGTAAATAGTTTTACTCCTTACTTTTATTTAGCTTTTGATTTCAGAAGTCTAGCCGAGTTAACGAAAATATAAATTATATTTATTACATTAACAAAAGGCGGTCCTTATTATCATTCAGCAACAAAGAAAATTTTCAGGGAAAGTTTTGAAAATTAAGGTTTTTGTTTTTGACAAAAACAATAAGAACTTAGTAAAAGTTTCTACTGATTTTCTGAAAGCTTCTTTTTAAACATAGTCTCTGTTGGCCCGTTTAACCGTTAATGTGTTGAGAAAGCGTTTTGGGCATAAGTTAGGAGTTAAAAGTGTTTTCAGCATAAATGTTTTTAGAAGCAATTAAATGAACTTTGAAAGACCTGTTTTTGGCAAAACAGCTTCCGCAAATTTTCATAAAGCCTTTTTGGGAATACTCTATATATAGGTGGGAAACCAACAACATATATTCTGATGGTCAATCCAAATGGGGACTAGATCAGTTTGCACTACTGGTATAACAAGCCACGTATAAGTTTCTCCTAGTCAAAACCTAGCGTCCGTTTTTCTCTTTCCTTCTCTTTGATATCAGAGAACCTCTTTTGTTCTTGTTTTAAATATTTTTTATATGAGTAGTTACAAGGCATACTTCATTTGTCATATGAAATTTTTCTACGATTGCTAAATTTGACCAAACTCCTGAAAACTATTATAAAAATCAATTTGTTGTTCTAGAAAAAGATTCTAATAGTTGGATAGAAAATAACCCTTGCATAGAAATTTTAGAACATGCCTTAGAGATTGTAGAAACTGAATTAAGTAGAATTAATATTGAACAAGTAAATTTAAACACTTTAATAGAAGAAAGGCTAGGCAATTTAAGGGCTCCTGTAAATTACACATCTCTTTCACCTCGTGAAATAGAAAGAAAAATAAATATTAAACATTACGCTTTTACAAATTTACCAATAGTTAATTTTAGAAGACATAATTTGTAATATTATAATATTAATAAACAAAATAAATTATTAGACAAATACTAGAATTTAGTATTAAAAATTAGGAATAAATTAGAAGATCTAGCAAATTAGTTTACAAATTTTCAGCGATTAGATTATTTAGACTTAGAAATTAGCCATCATAAAAAGTAAAAATTAAATTTGATAGAAAGAATAAAAATTAGGTGTAATATCGAGCACTTAGAAAATCAATATAAACATATTCCACACACTAGCAATAGTCAACAAAACTTTATAGTAGATTTATTAATTAATTTAGGACAACATTTAGAAGTCAATATAGAAAGGCTAAAAGAGCTAGTATTAGGACTATGCAAATTCTTCGAAACAAATAATATTTATACATTAAGAAGAAATTTAGATTATATTAAAGAATTATTAATAGATTTTAATAGTCAAGTTAAAAGATTTCCTAGCAAGAAATAAATAATCGAATTAATTCAATTATTAGACATAAAAACACATAATCCAATAGAATTAGAAATTAAACATATTATAGAAAGTTTAAAACTAGAAATAGAAAACATTAAATTTACACAACGAGACTTACAAATTCAATTAAATGCTATAAAGATAATTGTTAGTGAATGAGTTCAAATAAAATATTAATAGAATCTTTAGCAGAATTAAAACGAGCAATTCCACACTTAAATCAAGTAGGTTATAGTTATAGAGAATTTAGCCAAGAAAGTAATAATATTCAACAAGCACAAACTAACACTATAGTTAAATTATTAGTTAAAATCAATAATAGGCTAGAAGACTTAGACAATAGACTTAATAAACTAGAGAACAATTTTCAAACCTTTAGGAAAAAAATAAAGAATTCGTATCTCACCTAGAACTTAGCAACTGTTTAGATATGGATTCTTTATTTTTTTCTAAAGGTTTGAAAATTGTTCTCTAGTGTATTAAGTCTATTGCCTAAGTCTTCTAGCTTATTATTGATTTTGACTAATAATTTAACTATAGTGTTAGCTTGTGCTTGTTGAATATTTTAACTTTCTTGACTAAATTCTCTATAACTATAACCTACTAGATTTAAGTGTGGAATTTCTCGTTTTAATTCTGCTAAAGATTCTATTAATATTTTATCTGAACTCATTCACTAACAATTATTTTTATAGTGTCTAATTGAATTTGTAAGTCTCGTTGTGTAAATTTAATGTTTCTATTTCTAGTTTTAAACTTTCTACAATATGTTTAATTTCTAATTCTACTGGATTAGGTGTTTTTATGTCTAATATGTTTTGACTAGGAGAAACATGTACGTGGCTTGTTATACCAGTAGTGCAAACTGATCTAGTCTCTATTCAGGTTGACCATCAAAATATACGTTGCTGGTTTCCCGCTTATATGCAGAGTATTCCCAAAAAAGCTTTATGAAAAATTGTGGAAGCTGCTTTACCAAAACTGGTCTTTCAAAGTTCATTTAACTGCTTCTGAATACATGCATGCTGAAAACACTTTTAACTCCTGACTTACGCCCAAAACGCCTTCTCAACCCATTAACGGCTAAACGGGCCAACAGAGACTGTGTTTAAAAAGAATCTTTTAGAAAATCAATAGAAACTTTTACTAAGTTTTTATTGTTTTTGTCAAAAATAAAAACTTTAATTTTCAAAACTTTCCCTCCAAATTTTCTTTGCTGCTGAATGATAACAAGGACCGCCTTTTGTTAATGGTTTAAATATAATTTATATTTTCGTTAACTCAGTTAGACTTATGAACCTAAAAGCTAAATAAAAGTAAAGAGTAAAACTACATACTTGATAATTGATTGCTAGTTACTTGTCTAAATAAATTGCTAAGTGTTTTTGGAAAAAGAAACTTTTATTGATTTTGCTTTTGAGTACAAGTTGAGTTGCTCTCAAAACTCTCGTTCTCGACGCCCTTTGTACATAGACTTGAAACTATGTATATACAACTCAAGACTTTGGACCATTATTGACATGACTATTGACATAGGTTACAAAAGACAAAAATTGAAAGTGACACTTTACTTTTGGCGAGAAGCCAATGATTAATTGAAATCACGTGACTCTGACTACTTTAACTTTTCATTGACTTTGACTATTTTTTTTTTTAGTGGTGCCTCATATCGATCCATTATTTCATCAACCGCTTCAGCTATATCCTCATCCAAAGACTGATGACTAATAGCTTCCGATTCATGTCCTGATGATGACATGTCATTTATTTCATCTAGCACCTCCAAGTATTCTTCACGTTTTTACATATTATCAATTTTAATTTATAGTGAAGGAATGAGTAGCTCCTCACGGACAAGATGCTTTTGGGCTATGATTGTATAATGTTGTGCTTGGGCGATAATCTTGTCATGAGTATGTAACCACTTATAGAAGGCTGCCATTTCATGAGTTCTTCGATATAAATCTTTTGCAGAGAAGTTGGGCCTATCATGATAAAATCTTCTCTTGTACTTTTTGCTCCTTCGCAAATAAAAATGACATGATAGGTTGGTAGTATGACACTAGTTTTGGTTTTATTAATTAATTGAGGTCTAGGTGGTATAGAATTAAAATTGATTACTAATGGTGCTTGTCTTATAGTGGATAAGACTATGTTTAGGGTTGGTGGAAAGAATTTAAATCTATCTTGGCTAAAAATATAAATGATTCGTATCATTCCAAAACTAAGGGCTTTGTATAGAATGTCTTCATTGTCTATAGTTTTGGCTAGGGAGTAATCAAAAGAAATAGTAGGAAAATTATGTCTAAGTGCAGTAATATTGTTTAATTCTGACCAACTGGGTCCAAATTCAAGAAAGAAGTTTAACTAGCTATCAAACAATTGGTTGGCTAAAGAAACAAAATCTGTGTACAGGTTTTCTGCAATTTTTTCTTTTACTATGTCTACAGCATCACCAAGAAAAGATGAAAGTTGTTGTATTTTATTTAATTGTCCGGCTGGGGTATGGCCAAATAATTTATTTAATGGTTGTTCTGGTATAAGGATTTTATGGGTTTTGTGGGTATTTTGGGTTTTTTGATGGTCTAATAACAGAATTTGATATTTATTTTGTAATATAATATTCTGTCTAATTAATTCTTCTTTAGCATTTTCTAATGCAAGTATTTTTTTGTCTACATGCTTGTAGTATACTGTCTAAATGATATCAAGTATCATTAAGCTTTCTAATTGTTTGTGTCATCATTTCACAATGATTACAAAATTGTATGGATGATGATGATGATGCTATTGATGCACTTTCTAAGAGATTATTTGACTGTCTAGATGAAGAAGTTGATGCATTATTTAAAGGATTTATTAAATGACTAACATGATAATTTGGCCCTATTTCATGTCTAGCGAATTCTATAGCTTCATGAAATGTATAAAAGACTCTATAATATGGATCAGGATAATTGATTATCAAATCAACCACCTCCTCCCATTGACTATATATTCCTGGTTGTCTACATCTAACTAATACAAAAAATACAAAGTGATTACTGTCTACATATTCATTAATTTGTCTAAAATAATGCATGAGTGCATTGGCTACCTTTAATTTATCACGTGGGTTATTAACACACCACAAATTGTCTGAAATGCATTGTTGGCTATCTAATAACTGAAACTTGCCCTTAAAACTTAAATTTGTTCATGATGGGAACTGTCTAAGTTTAATTGGACCGAAATTCATATATCCCTTCATTCCTGCAAAATAATTATTGATTTATCAATTTTGAAAGAATATCTGCTAATGTATTATCTTTACCTACTCTGCTAATGCATTATCTTTACCTACTATATGTTCAAATTTTGTTTTGTATCCTCTACTAGTTATTACTTCTAAAAAATATATTCATCTCTTACTAATAAAAGAATTTTTCTTTTCAAAGTTTTTCTTTTGTACTTTTTTATAAAATTCTATAATATTATTACAATCAATTCTAATTGTAAATGTGTCATTTTGTATATACAAATGAAATGAATTTAAAGAATTTTATTATTTTTAAAATTTCTAATTTTGTACTAGATTTTCTACCTTCTGTTTTTGTAAATTTACCGCTAGTATACATTGTTATTTCTTCTTTATCCTTAGAACTATCTTTATTGGGTTTTTTTATTAATATTCCTACCCATCCTAAGCTACTAGTATCTGTTTGTATAATTTTATAATAACTGTCTATTGGTAATGCTAAGGGTTTGAGGTTTTTAACTATTTCTTTAAGTTTTTTAATTAGTTTTATATCTTCACTATTAAAATATTTTTGTCCATTTTTACTTAATTTATTATATAATGGTCTTATTGACGTACTAAGATTTGGTATAAATTTTCCACTATAATTTAATAGTCCTAAAAATTTTTGTAATTCTTTTGTGTCTTCTATTTTATCTAGAAATTCTAATATTTAGCTAACTATATGTAGTTGTAATTCTATTATTCCTCTGTCTATTGTTAATCCTAAAAAGTCTATTTTTTGTTTTAATAATTCTATTTTCTTTTTAGAGATAACTATATTATTATTTTTGAAGCAATCTAAAATTTTGTGTAAATGAGTAATATGCATGAATTTATTCTAACTAAAAACTAAAATATCATCTATATAAACTATACAAAATTTTGAATAAGGTTTTTAATATTCTATCTATTCTAGCTTGAAATACTTGTGGGGCGTTTTTAAGTCCAAATGGCATAACCAACCACTCAAAATATCTTTCTAAACAACTAAAAGTTGTTCATTGAACATATTCTTTGTGGAGTCGCATTTGCCAAAATCCACTTTTACAATCAAATTTAGAAAAATATTTAACATTCTGTATACAATTTACTTATTCGTCTTTATTGGGCATTTTATAGTTACTGTCTACAGTATTATCATTTAATCTTTTATAGTTTATACCATTCTACTTTTTCCTCGTTTTTGTTCACTATGGTTATTTACAATAAATGCAGGGCTTCTATGTCTACTGATACTACTCTTAATAACTTTTAATTCTAACAATTCATTTATGTTCATTTTAAACTTTTTTCTATCTTCTAAACTATAAGCTAAATCTTATGTTTTTATTGTTATGTCTAGATTAATGATTTCTAATTTATATACTTCCTTGTTATCTTTTCTAATTGGGTTATTTCCTATTATTTCTAACTTTTCTAATTCTTCTACCTTTTTTTCTAATTTCTTCTGGCCATTTTTCACATTCTAAACACTCCACTTCTTTTTCTACATTAAGTATATCTTCTAAGTAGTTGTCTATTTCTTTGTCATCTAAGTTTTTGTGAAGTCATAGTTAGTTATATTCTGTTATAGGCTTGATGAGGTGGCAGGTGAGCTGGCATAAGTGGGATCCAAGCAAACGAGAGAAAGCAGTTAGCAATAATAGACTGATTCGTTACAGTGGATACACACGTGAGAAGCATACATATATAAGCTATCTCTAAAAACAGAGAGATAGAAACATTAAAGCAATACAGAGAGAAAACACTAAGTCTTAGAAAGGTGTTTAATCTGTATTGCAGATTCATCTTTTGTAATCCACCATCTTCTTGTTCAATAAAGTTTCTACCCTTGCTGGTTTTATAGTCGTGGATTTAGGTTCCTTTGTGGAGCTGAACCACATTAGTTTCTTGCTGTATTGAGAGTTCTTTGATTGGCCTGTGTTTCTTTGTTCCTTTCTTAATCTTGCTTGAGTCAATTCTGGTTTTAAGAGTTGCTTAGTTCTTGTTTAAGAGTCTGGAAAACTCAGTTGGCATAACAAACTGGTATCAAAGCTTGGTGTTTACTGGGATCGAATTCAAAAATGTCAAACACCAGAGTTGATCTTGAAAAGTTTAATAGAGATAATGACTTTTATCTCTAGAGCTTAAAGATGAGAGCAATTCTGATACAGCAAGGGCTTGACAGTGCTCTTGATGACAAAGAAGATCCCATGGCCAAGAAAGAGAAGGGAGAAGGTTCTTCAAGCCTTGGAGGAGACCAGAGGATCATAAACAACAAGGCCCACAACACGATAATCTTGCATCTCTCTAATGAAGTTTTGAGGGAGGTGTCCAAAGAAAGAACTGCATCTGGTTTGTGAGCCAAGCTAGAAGAAATGTTTCTGAAGAAATCATTAGCAAAGAGGCTGTACATGAAAAGGAGATTATACACATTCTCCATGAAAGATGAAGTAGCCATGAAAGATCACGTGGATAAGTTCAATAAACTCATTCTTGATCTTGAGAATGTCAACATAATTCTTAAAGATGAAGACATGGCACTCATCCTTCTAAGTTCCCTCCCAGAATCTTATGAACATTTTGTAGATACTCTCCTCTATGGCAGACAGACTCTCTCGTTGAAGGATGTCAAAGATGCTCTAGAATCTAAGGATTTGAAGAAAATGGCAGAAGTGAAAGATCAAAGCAATGCAGAAGGTCTAGTTGCCAAAGGAAAGCCAGAAAAAAAATACAACAAGCAGAAAAAGAACAATAATCAGAAAGATAAAACTGACAAAAAGAAAAAGAAGAGGAAGTGTTACTTCTGCCAAAAGGAGGGGCATTACATTAAGGATTGCTTTGAGAAAAAGAAACTAGAGGAGCTTAAAAAGAAGTCAAATGGGAAGGTTGTTGTTGCCTCTGAGGATGAATGTGACTATGATGAAGCAGATGTCCTGGTGGCTGCAGAGAGGCACCCAACTAGTGAGTGGATCCTGGACTCTGGTTGTTCATTCCATATGTGCCCAAATAAAAGTTTCTTTAAGACCTTCGAAAATGTAAATGGAGGGAAGATATTGTTAGGGAATAACCTAGCCTGCAAGGTAGCTGGAATATGAACCATCCTTGAGAAGTCATCTATGAAGGACACAAAGTACGTAGCTCCACCTAAAGATGGAACCTGTGATGTGTTGTGCAAATTTTAATGTACTCGCAAGCGCACGAATCTATTGCAGTATAGACTAATGGTGACGAGTGTCGATCCCACAAGGAGGTGGATTTTAATTATGTGTAGAATTAATTTTGTAAATGGGTGGTTTAGATTTGTGGTGGAAGTGAATTAAATTATCCTAAAATTAGAATTAAAATGGCGAGAAGAAATTGAAGAGAAAATTACTATGATTGAAGCGCTTGGATATCTGGATCCGTATCAACATGCACCATGGGCTAAATATTCCTTATTAATATCAATTAAATCATGAGGGGGGAATCCACTCCTCATGAACCACGCTCTAATCAATATGGTGCTAAGGGCTTATCGTGCCAAATAATAATAACCTTGTACTTGGAGCCAGACAAGACTGTTATTATTTGTCGACGAGAAGTCAAAACATCCACAAAAACTAGAGGGGAAAAAGAAAATAAATTTACCAAATAAAGCCCATGACACATGTTGAGACTTCACCTTCAACCCAAGCTTGAAAGAAAACTAGCCACTCATAATTGAACTAGGAGTAAAATGGGAATTTATTAAAATACGTAGAAAATACAAGATGGAGAAGGAATTATAGAAAACAGAGTCCAAAAATGGATTCAGAGGTGCCAAATCAAGGGGGGAGGTCCCCTTTTTATAGATACATCGAGTAAATCATGGCCATCAGATTAAAAATAGTTTGGACGCTTAGGATTGCGCCACGTCATCAGTCAACAGTACGCGTGAACAGTACGCGGTTTGAACAGTGACACGATTTGCACACGGTTTGAACAGTAACACGGTTTGCACAGTAACGCGGTTTGGTTGAAAATAATCCCATGTGTTGCATGTACCGTACGCGCGTTTTTTGGTCCACTAATATGCTGCCACGTCACCATCAACAGTGCATAAGAATTTTAGTCCAACAGGATCATGACACCTCATCAGTCAATGCCATGTCATCGGTCAATGCCACGTCATCGATCCCTCTATGTGAACAGCGAATGCAGTACATGTGAATAGTACCGTATATGTGAACAGTATCATTTTTCCTTTTATGCTCCTCCTAAGGTTTTCGACCGTCCTGAGTTCAAAAATGATGTCTGTTTTTCCGTTTGATCTCTCCTTTATTGTGAAATGACTATGATACCCCTAAAATACACAAAATACTTAATTAAAATCAAACACACATAATTAAATTACAAGAAGCTTAAATACATAAAAGTAAAGGTTGTTAGTAAGACTTGAAATGTAAAATGACGATTTTCTCTTTTATAAATATACATTTTTTAATAGTCAACACACCCCCCAACCAGCTTATTGCTAATCCCTAGCAAATAAAGCGAAAACAAAATTCAAACAAAAAATGTTTTTTTTTAAACACTCGTGTTTATTCAATCAGACTAATGATAGCAATCAAATAAAAGTATAAGCATTATCTCCAGTCTAAAAAAACATCACACATACATCAACCATCCGCATGAATCAGCCCAAAAGACTTTGTTATAGCTACTTTCAAGAATGACATGTCAAACCCAATAAAAATAGTCACTCCAATGAATGGTACTTGAGAGAGAAAATAATAAAGAAGTGATATCACATGCTCTCACCAAGATGAAAGAAATATGCCCTCAGCTTAGAAATAATACGATCTCAAGTCAAATAAAATGTTAGTCAACCCAATTTATTTATCTCTTCTTTTTTTTACTTTTTTTATATTATGCATCACTACATCTTTTTAGCCCATATAACTAGCTTCTACTTCAGACTATAGTTCCTTAAAATCAAGAAAGACTTTTATTAGGACATAACGTAGGCTAGGGACATGGCTAACAAAGAAGGAAAATAAGGAAAACAAAGTGTATGTTTGAGAAAAAATGCAGAGGAATATTTTTTATTTTTTTATTTTTATTTTTAAATTGCAAGGTGGATTTCACCTATTCTTTTGAAACAATAATTTTTGTTTTGTTGTTTTTTTTTTCTTTTATTTGGCATAACTTCACTGAACAAAAATAGTTATTTACATTTTTCTCAAACATAAATAGGTGATGGAACTTATAAGACATTGGGTAATACTCCAAATCGGAGTGGGTCAAGATAAGTTTAACAAATAAAATGTTTTTTTTTTTTAAAAAAGGCTCAAAATGGTTAACTATGGATATTTCACAAAAGGGATGGCTAGAAAGGCTCAAACGGGATAAAGATGGCCTTTCCATCGTCTTTTAGGGCTCTAAATAATCATCCATATCTACTAGTTAGATGGGCCTCCCAATGTAGCAACACACATTTTTTCTTTTTTTCTTTTTTTTACAATTTTTTTTTTAAGAGTTAACTCAAAAAAAATCTAGAGATCCTGTATAAAATAATAAACTGCTAAGCTGTATAAAGAATGGGCAAAAGGGTTACTCTCCAAGAAAAATAATAGGCTCAAAAACTTACTTGGTACTTATTATGACATGTTCATTCCTTCAAGCAACTCATATTTATCTCCGACATCAACATGTAAAAGTAACAAACATGGCGTAAGATCACTTAAGACCAAAGATAATACAAATACTAAAATTTGAAATTCATCATGTCATCCAATGTTAAAACAAATCACACAATTTTTTTTTTCAAACAATATTCTATCCCCCAACCTATTCTAAACATGAAAGGAAAATATGCATGTAGAAATGTGAAAATGATGTAGAAAAACTAATTAGAAAAGTTACACTTAAAATGATAGAAAAAGAAAATAATTTTTTTTTAAGAAGATGCGTTTAGAGCACTACACTCTATATTCAGCCATCTTCGACTCAAAAGTTGGAAAATGTATATTTATAGAGGAGAAAATAAAAAGAAGAAGAAAAATGAACATCAAAACTTAATAAAGAAAAAGAAATTTTTTTTTGTTTTTTATTTTTTTATTTTTTGGTTTTTTTTTCAAACAATGAAGATGCGTTTCTAGAGTAACTACACTCCATATTCAGCCATCTTCAACACAAAAAGTTAGTAACAGATAGTTTCTACAACAAAAAATTAGTAAAAACTTAACCAAGATTCCACATTTGTCGACTATTCCCTCCCCCCAACCAGAACGAAACATTGTCCTCAATGTTTTAAAGGAAAGAAGTAGAGTTTAGAAGACATCACCTGGGTGGTGTAACACAGAAGAAAATATTTACAAGAGGAGAGTTAAATCTAATTTGTACTTCTTACTGCTACTACTGTTACCATCATTATTTGGTCACTCCAACACAAAGGTCCAAGGGTTTGGCTCCGGTCTATAAGCTTGTAACAGATCAAGTAGCTCATTAACAGTGTGAGCACAAATAAAAAGATTTTTTCACATTGGAAGGAATGAAATAATTTTTTATTGCATGGTTAAGAAATGCGGTAAAGCCATCATAAAAGTTATTGACATTTAACAAACCGATGGGTTTCTGGTGGATGTGCAGATAGGCCCAAGATGCTAGTGTGATAAGTACCTCTAGTGTTGCAAGATCTCCTGGAAGGAAAATAAAAGCATCAGCATGATTAAGCATTTCAGTTATTCTTTCTTGCATACCTGAGACGACTAACTCTTCTCCAGTCGATGAGTCAGACGAACTACCTAAAGGTTTTAGGGCTCTTGGGATGATGCCTAACACTTGACTTCCTCTGATAAAAGCAGCTTCTGAGACCATTTTTGATAACCCTCGGTTACCTCCTCCATACACCAAGTGTAATTTTTTCTCCGCTATACTTCGACCAAGATCTATGGCTGCCTCAACGAACTCTTTATATTTGTCATAAGTAAATCCAGAAAGCACACAAATGTTCTTGAATTGTCTATTTGGAGTAGCTGCCATTGCGATACTTCTCAAAAACAATTTGTGAGTGCTTGACAAAAAATCATATTTAAGAATCTTGGTGACAGTGGGTCACAGAGGTAGTTGAGGTGGCATGTCAGTATCAAATAACGCGTAAAGCACATGGCTCGTGAGTAAAAAAGAAAACAGTAAAAAGGAAAAAGCAAACAGTAATAAAATTATTAAAGACAATAATGCAAACAATAAAACAACAGTGAAATAAAATAACAGTGAAGTAAAAGGATATTTACAGGTAGTTGCGACTGTGGCTCACATCTTCCTCTGGTTTTATGTCCAGAAACAGCTTGAACGCCCTCTGTAGGTCGAGGATGGGCTTCCCATCCAGTTTTCTTATAAACTGGCAAACAGGGTCGTTTATAGTCAGATTCCCGAGACTATATCGTGCATGCTCTTTTTGGAATAATGGCCATAACTGGAGAATCGCTCCTTGTACATATCCACTGGGATGTGTTTCAAGAGACAGAAGAATATCATCCAATGACTCCTTATTCAAGCCATCCCTAATGAATTGAATCTTATCTTCCCTGTTATCAGACACCATTCTTAAAGAACATGGGTTTTTATTGCAACTCATTCTGGCACACTTATGACAAGCAACAGAAATTCTTCGAGCTCGTCATTTTCTTGCATAATTTCCTTTACCACAACCAGGCATGTATGCAATAAATTTTGGAGGTAACTCACCTGCCAATCGTACTTTAGCCTCGATTAACCAACGGATGTCTGCAGGTATGTTATTCCTCATGAGTAATCGCATGCGTTCGGACCGAGTTTTATAAATCGTAAGGAGGGCATTCTGAGGAAGTGAAGGGAATCGCTTGCGAAGCTTCGCTAGAATCTCGTTTCTGTCCATACTTTCGCCTCAGAATATCAATTATTATGGGAAACTAAAGTAACCGACTTGATTGTCACGGAGTACCGTTATCCACCACTTCACCGAGGTAACAAACTAAAGCACACAAATAGAAAAATAAATTAAAACAAACAAAGAAAATTAAAATCGTCCTCTTATTGAATTTACCTCAAGCTCCAACTAGATGTCGTAAACACTTCTCTCAATGTCTCTGAGTTGGCTTTCTAAACCCTCAACATAGGCTACTAACTCTGGTGGTTGTAGAGCCCAAATACGATGTGTTTTACAAAATTGAATCTGTCTTTTGAGATGAGTTTTGACACGTTGAAGTGGTTTAAGAATGTTCAGGAGAAACGGTCTAAGTATGAGACTCATGATTAACAATGATAAGAGAAAACTTAATAGTTAAACAAACACACTTATGCAAAAATAATTTCAATTAGCAAAAGAATAATATAAAGAAAGAAAGAAAAATCAAATCAACGAAAAGAAAAAAAAATCAATTCAAATCTGGTGGGTCACTAGAATTTATTTCAGTGTCTTCTCCATGTGGTTGGTATTCTAGATATGGCTTTAATCTTTGACCATTAACTTTAAACGTGACACCGTTCTTTGGGTCCTTAATTTCAATTGCCCCATGTGGAAAAACAGTATGAACAATAAATGGACCAGACCATCGAGAGCGTAACTTACCTGGGAATAGGTGCAAGTGAGAATTGAACAAAAGCACTTTCTGACCTGGAGTGAAAGATTTTCTCATAATTTGCTTGTCATGGAAGACTTTCATTCGTTGCTTGTAAATCTTGGCATTTTCGTATGCGTCATTGCAAATTTCTTTAAGTTCTGCCAGTTGTAATCTTCTTTCTGCATGTCAAAGTTGAATTTCTTGATGGCCCAATACGCACGATGCTCGAGTTCCACAGGTAGGTGGCAAGCTTTTCCATACACTAGTCTGTAGGGTGACATCCCAATCGGGGTCTTGAAAGCCATTCTATATGCCCATAATGCATCATCAAGTCTTAATGACCAATCTTTTCTGTCTGGCCTCACCGTCTTTTCTAATATGTGCTTTATTTCTCGATTGGAGATCTCAACTTGGCCACTGGTTTGCGGATGATATAGGGTCGCCACTTTGTGAGTGATGGTATACTTAGTCAAAAGAGCTTTGAATGCTTTGTTATAAAAGTGGGCACCACCATCACTTATTATTGCTCGAGGGAATCCAAAGCGCGAAACAATGTTGCTTTTCAAAAATCCTATCACCACCTTGTGATCATTGGTTCTACATGGAATTGCTTCTACCCATTTTGATACGTAGTCAACAGTAACCAATATGTATTGGTGGCCAAAAGAAGGGGGAAAGGGTCCCATAAAGTCGATACCCCATACGTCAAAAATCTCAACCACTAAAATTGGATTTAGTGGCATCATATTCCTTCGTGTAATGCTCCCCATTCGTTGACACCTATCACATGAAGAACAAAAAGTGTAAGCGTCTCGAAATATAGTTGGCCAATAAAAATCACATTGTAAAACTTTAGTTGCTGTTTTCTTAACACTGAAATGGCCTCCACAAGCTTGTTCATGGCAGAATGAAAGGATATTCTGAATTTCACTTTCTAGGACACATCGTCTAATAATTTGTTCTGCACAATACTTGAACAAATACGGGTCATCCCAAAAGAAATTCTTTATTTCTGCAAAGAATTTAGCCTTGTCTTGCTTGGTCCAATGCTCTGGAAGTTGACATGTAACAAGATAATTAACGATATCAGCATACCAAGGTAATACTTCCACATTCATTAATTGTTCATCTGGAAATGACTCATTCAATGGTAATGATTCTGTAATTGTGTCAAAATGGAGACGAGAGAGATGGTCCGCCACAACATTTTCTGTCCCTTTCTTATCTTTAAATTCCAAGTCGAACTCCTGAAAAAGTAACACCCAACGAATTAGTCTAGCTTTTGCATCTTTCTTTGTGAGAAGATATTTAAGAGCAGCATGATCTATGAATACAATTATTTTACAACCAATGAGATAAGACCGAAATTTCTCTAATGCAAACACTACTGTTAGCATCTCTTTTTCAGTAGTTGAATAGTTCAACTGTGCATCATTTAATGTCATACTAGCATAATAAATAACATGGGGAATTCGATCAACTCTTTGTCCTAATACTGCTCCTACTGCATAATCAGATGCATCACACATGAGCTCAAATGGTAAGCTCCAAATGATGGATGATGATGTCAACAACTGCTTTAGTTTTTCAAATGCCACAAGACATGAATCATCAAAGATAAAAGGTACATCCTTAGCAAGTAAATTACATAAGGGTCTAGAAACTTTGCTAAAATCTTTAATGAAACGTCTATAGAAACCAGCATGCCCAAGGAAAGATCTTACTTCTCTAACTGTTTTGGGTGGAGGAAGATTATAAATGAGATCCACCTTGGCTTTGTCAACCTCAATACCTTTGCTCGAAATGATGTGACCGAGAACAATACCTTGTTTTACCATAAAATGACATTTCTCCCAATTTAAGACCAAGTTCTTCTCGATACATCTCTGCAGAACTAGTGTTAGATGATGTAAACATTGATCAAATGAATCACCAAAGACAGAAAAATCATCCATAAAGACTTCAAGGAATCATTCAACCATATCAAAAAAAATGCTCAACATGCATTGTTGAAATGTAGCAGGTGCATTACATAATCCAAATGGCATCCTCCTATATGCAAAAGTGCCAAAAGGGCAAGTGAAAGTAGTTTTCTCTTGATCTTTTGGTGCTATGGGAATCTGATTATATCCTGAGTAGCCATCTAGAAAGCAATAAAATTTATGGCCTGCTAATCTATCAAGCATTTGATCAATAAATGGTAAAGGAAAATGGTCTTTACGTGTGAAAGAATTCAATTTTCTATAATCAATGCATACACGCCATCATGTAGTCACTCTAGTTGGTATCAATTCATTATCAGCACTGGTAACTACTGTGACTCCTGACTTTTTGGGGACAACTTGTACAGGACTGACCCATGAACTATTAGAAATAGGGTAAATGATACCTGCATCTAATAGCTTAAGGACTTCAGTTTTAACAACTTCTTTCATATTAGGATTTAATCGACGTTGCATTTCCCTAGTAGATTTAGCATTTTCATCAAGGTGGATGTAATGCATGCAATCTGCAGGGTTTATACCTTTTATGTCTGCTATGGTCCATCCTAATGCCCCTTTGTGCTCTTTCAAAACATCCAACAACTGACCTTTTTTGTTCGTCATTGAGGGATGATGAGATGATTACCGGTAGAGTACTTTCTTCTCCCAAAAATGCATATTCCAATGTGTTGGGTAATGGTTTGAGCTCGAGTTTCGGTAGTGATTCTGATGATAGAATGAGTTTCTTCTCTGATGGTGCTAGTTGTTCAACTATTGACTTCTATTTATTAGTGTCCATGGATGATGCTGAGTCAAGTCGGGCGTTGACCTCATCAACTGATCTATCAATATCAAAATCCAAACCAAAGTGAGTTAAGCATGTCTGTAAAGAGTCATCACTAAGGTTTGAAACAAAAGAGTCATCAACTAATGCTTCAATTAAATCCACATCAACAATTCCATCATCTGCATTGTGAGGTTGTTTGACAATATTGAAAATGTTTAGCTCCATAGTCATGTTGCCGAAGGACAACTACATATTTCCAGTCCTGCATTGAATGTGAGCATCGGCGGTTGCCAAGAAAGGTCGGCCTAGAATAATGGGAATATGCTTCCTCGAATCCTGTATTGGTTGAGTGTCAATTACAATGAAATCAACAGGAAAATAAAACTTGTCTACCTGGATAAGCACATCCTCCACAATACCACGAGGTATTTTCGTGGACCGATCTGCAAGTTGTAACACCACTGGAGTTGGGTGTAATTCTCCAAGTCCAAGTTTCAAAAATACTGAGTAAGGCAACAGATTTACACTAGCTCTTAAATCTAACAAAGTATTCTCAATTGTGTGGTTCCCTATGCTATATGAGATAGTGGGGGAGCCTGGGTCTTTGCATTTTAGAGGAATTTTGTGTTGGAATATAGAACTAACATTTTCTGTTAAAAATGTCTTCTTTTGAACATGAATGTTTCTCTTTTTAGTACACAGGTCTTTAAGAAACTTGGCATACGATGGAACTTGTTTAATAGCATCAAGCAAAGGGATGTTAACACTTACCTGTTTAAAGATCTCAAGAATCTCACCTGTGGATTTTTCCTTCTTTCCTTTCGCTAACCTCTGAGGAAATGGAGATTTGGGAACGTATTCTCTTGGGTTGGTTTCTTCTTTTTCCTCCGGTGATGAGTCCTCAACACTCACAGGTACAATTTGATTTTCTTTTGTCACCGGCATCTCCACTTTGTTGTCGACTTCTTTTCCTTTTTGCAAGGTCATGACTGCTTTGACCTCTCCATGCTGCTGTGGTGAACTGGTACTTGCTTCATGCACTCCTTTAGGATTAGGCACTGGTTGACTTGGAAACTTACCTTTCTCAACAGTCATTGCCAAGGTCTGAACTGAAGAAGCGAGTTGTCCCACCATCTTCTCAAGGCTTGAAACTAATTGGGCTTGCGAATTGAAGCCTGCTCTCAACTCATTTCGTAGTCCATTAATGGTGCAGTTCTGTTGCTCAATCGTGGAGTGAGTAACATTCTTGAAATTTTGGAATGTATCCTCCCATGGTCTAGGCTGAGAGTAGTTCTGGTTCTGATTGAATGGTCTAAATGGGGGCTGAGAGGCTTGAGGAACTTGAGGAATTTGTTGCATTGGTGGAGCTGGAGCTGTTGGTCCATTCTGTTGGAATCCTTGAGACCATGAAAAATTGGGGTGGTCTCTCCATCCAGGATTATAGGTATTGGAGTATGGGTTGTAATTTGATGGCTTTCTCATTACACCTATGACATTGGCTTGATCTGGGTATGAGTCATGGTCATGTGGTTCTGTTGATTTAGCAGTCGATAACGATGCTATTTGTCGAGCAAGACCTTCAACTATCTCCTTGACTTCTTTGATTCCCGAAGTTGACTCGCCAATTTGAACCTCATTTACTCCCTTAATTCTTCTAGTATTCCTGAGTGATCGACTCCGTTGTTGGGAATTATCCGCTTGTCGCTGGAAGAATTCCCAAATCTCTGATGCACTTTTTGACATTAGCTCTCCTCCACTTGTTGCCATTAGCCATTCTTGCACATTCGACAGTAATCCCTCCAAAAAGTATTGGCATTGGTGCCATTTCTCATACCCATGATGTGGACACTTCAAGAGTAACCCATTGAATCGCTCCCATGTTTCGAAAAACTGCTCGTCCTCTCTCTGGGTAAACTCCGAGATTTCCCTGCGAATAGCGTTGGTTTTATGCACTGGGAAATATTTATTCAAAAATTTTGTTACTATTTGTTCCCATGATGAAATGCTATTAGCAGGTAAAGTATTTAACCATTAATGAGCTCTATCCTTTAAAGAAAATGGGAATAATCTGAGTTTAACATCATCGTCTGAAAAATTTTCACATTTAAAAGTTTGACAAATTGCATGAAAATCATTCAGATGATTATATGGGTCCTCATTTTCTAGGCCATAAAATGTTGGGAGACAATTTAGCACACTAGATTTTAATTCAAAACTCCTAGCAGCTACATTTGGATATCTTATACATGATGTGCTCAAATTAGCTAAAGGACTGAAGTAATCCTTAAATGGCCTCTCCTGTGGTTGCAAATCCATTTTATTTTTAACGTTCTTGTGTGTGTGAAGTATTTTTCTTATTCAAGATCTATAGGTTCAAGATTAGGAAATAATGACCTACGACCATGCATGCAAAACAAATAAAAAAAAATAAAGATGGGAACAAAACAAATAAAAATAAAGAAGAGGAAGAAATTACGATACTAACCTTATTGCGCTATTACAACCTTTCTATAAAAATACACAAAAATAAATACGTGAAATTAACTAAAAATTAAATTAAAACTTAATAAAGAAAATTAAATTAAGATAAACAAAAATTACAAAGAAAAATAACTTAAAAATTAAATTGCAGAATTGTAAAGAATACAGAAAGAAAAGAAATACTAACCTTTAAATGTAGATTCATTTTTTTCTTTTTTTTCTTTTTTTTTTAAAAAAATACAAGAAAACAATTTAAATGGAATTATTCACAAAAATTAATTCTATGAATTAAAATTACTTACCTCCCCGGCAACAGCACCAAAAACTTGTTGTGCAAATTTTAATGTACTCGCAAGCGCACGAATCTATTGCAGTATAGACTAATGGTGACGAGTGTCGATCCCACGAGGAGGTGGATTTTAGATTTGTGGTGGAAGTGAATTAAATTATCCTAAAATTGGAATTAAAATGGCGAGAAGAAATTGAAGAGAAAATTACTACGATTGAAGCGCTTGGGTATCTGGATCCGTATCAACATGCACCATGGGCTAAATATTCCTTATTAATACCAATTAAATCATGAGGGGGGAATCTACTCCTCATGAACCACGCTCTAATCAATATGGTGCTAAGGGCTTATCGTGCCAAATAATAATAACCTTGTACTAGGAGCGGAAATCGTGCATAGACAAGACTATTATTATTTGTCGACGAGAAGTCAAAACATCCATAAAAACTAGAGGGGAAAAAGAAAATAAATTTACCAAATAAAGCCCATGACACATGTTGAGACTTCACCTTCAACCCAAGCTTGAAAGAAAACTAGCCACTCATAATTGAACTAGGGGTAAAATGGGAATTTATTAAAATACGTAGAAAATACAAGATGGAGAAGGAATTACCAAAAACAGAGTCCAAAAATGGATTCAGAGGTGTCAAATTAGGGGGGGGAGGTCCCCTTTTTATAGATACATCGAGTAAATCATGGCTATTAAAAAGCTGACGCTCGTGATTGCGCCACGTCATCAACAAGACGCTGAATGCGACGCGGTTTAACTATGCGGCTTGAACAATGACACGGTTTGCACACGGTTTGAACAGCAACACGGTTTGCACAGTAACGCGGTTTGTTTGAAAATAATCCCATGTGTTGCATGTACCGTACGTGCGTTTTTTAGTCCACTAATATGCTGCCACGTCACCATCAACAGTGCATAAGAATTTTAGTCCAACAGGATCATGACACCTCATCAGTCAATGCCACGTCATCGGTCAATGCCACGTCATCGGTCAATGCCACGTCATCGGTCAATGCCACGTCATCGATCCGTCTATGTGAACAAGAATGCGCATGCATACATGTGAATAGTACCGTATATGTGAACAGTATCATTTTTCCTTTTATGTTCCTCTTAAGGTTTTCGACCATCCTGAGTTCAAAAATGATGTCCGTTTTGCTGTTTGATCTCTCCTTTATTGTGAAATGACTATGATACCCCTAAAATACACAAAATATTTAATTAAAATCAAACACACATAATTAAATTACAAGAAGCTTAAATACATAAAAGTAAAGGTTGTTAGTAAGACTTGAAATGTAAAATGACGATTTTCTCTTTTATAAATATACATTTTCTAATACTCAACATGATGGCCCCCAAAGATCTGAGTGAATGTAATCTAAAGTCTGCTTGGTTTCTTTTCTCCCCAAACTGAATTTCAGTCTTGTGGCCTTCCCAAATACACATTTCTCACAAAATTTTAAGGAAGAAATCATGTCATTACCAAACAAGCCCTGATTGCTTAACTCCCTGAGACCTCTTTCACTGATATGAGCTAGTCTCATGTGCCAGAGCTTGGTTTTATCTCTGGTCACACTTGCTGAAATCCCATGTACAGGTGAGGATCCAACAAGTATGTACAGCCCATATTTTCTAACCCCTTTCATTACAATTTTACCCTGATCTAAGACTTGTATCTCTCCATTTTCAGCTTTAATTGTATACCCCGATTGGTCAGCCATTCCTAAGGATATCAAGTTTCTTTTCAATTCGGGGACATATCTTACTTGGTGTAAGTCTCTAGTGACACCATCAAACATTTTTAAGCTGATGGTTCATATTCCATCTACCTTGCAGGCTAGGTTTTTCCTTAACAATACCTTCCCTCCATTTACATTTTCGAAGGTCTTAAAGAAACTTTTATTTGGGCACATATGGAATGAACAACCAGAGTCCAAGATCCACTCACCAGTTGGGTGCCTCTCTGCAACCACCAGGAGATCTGCTTCATCACAGTCACATTCATCCTCAGAGGCAACAGTAGTCTTCCTATTTGACTTCTTTTGCAGCTCCTCTAGTTTCTTTTTCTCAAAAATCCTTAATGTAGTGCCCCTCATTTTGGCAGAAGTAATGTGTATTTGAGAAGGCCACAAGACTGAAATTCAGTTTGGGGAGAAAAGAAACCAAGCAAACTTTAAATTACATTCACTCATATCTTTGGGGGCCATCACATGTTCCATCTTTAGGTGGAGCTAGGTACTTGGTGTTCTTCATAGATGACTTCTTAAGGAAGGTTTGGATTTATGTGCTAAAACACAAAAATGAAGCACTTGAGAGGTTTAAAGAGTGGATAACCCTGATTGAAAATCAAACTAAAAAGAAAATAAAGAGGCTAAGGAGAGACAATGGGCTGGAATATTGCAGCAAAGAATTTGAAGATTTCTGTAAATCAAAGGGCATAGCAAGGTATAGAACTGTCACCTACACTCCACAGCAAAATGGGCTAGTAGAAAGAATGAACAGAACCTTAATAGAGAGGGTAAGATATATGCTGCTGAATGCAAACTTATTCAAAGGTTATTTTTTGGCTATCTAGAGGGCATCAAGGGATACAAGATATGGACACTAAATGGAAAACCATCCAGAATACTAATCAGCAGGGATGTCACCTTTGATAAGGAGCAAATGCTTCAGTCAAAGGTAGAAACTGAGATTGAAGCTGCTGAAACAGAGGAAGCAGAAAGTGTTGAACTAAAGGTGGAGTACTCTGATGGTTGTAAGACTTCTAAGGAGCTAACAGAACAATCCAAAAAAGGGAAGAAACTATCAGAATTGAAGAGATACCAACTAGCCAGGGATAGGGAGAGGAGAACTATCAAGATGCCAAAGAAGTATGGCATAGCTGACATCATCTTTTTTACACTGACAGTGGCTGATGAAGTAAATGGAGAAGAGCCCTTGAGTTATAAAGAAGCAATGTGGTGTGGTGATAAGCTGAAATGGTATGCTATAATGTAGGATGAAATAACTTCTCTAAAGAAAAATAACACCTGGATCCTAGTTGATAAACCACCTAACAAGAAATTAGTTGGCAGCAAGTGGATTTTCAAATTGAAGGCTGGAGCTTCAGAGAAGGAACCACCAAGGCATAAGGCCAGACTTGTGGCAAAGGGATTCACACAAAGAGAATGAGTTGACTTCAATAAAGTGTTCTCACCTGTAGTCAAATACAACTCCATTAGGTTGTTGTTGGCTCTCTCTGCATATCATGACCTGGAGCTGGAGCAGATGGATGTCAAAACTGCTTTCTTACATGGCAGCCTTAATGAAGAAATTTTCATGGCACAACCAGAAGGGTTCATTGAAAAATGATCAGAGGACAAGGTGTGCTTATTGAAAAAGAGCTTGTATGGCCTCAAACAATCTCCAAGGCAATGGTATTTGAAGTTTGATGAGTTCATGATAAGCTATGGATACTGCAGAAGCAAATTTGATAATTGTGTGTATTACAAATTCCTATCAAGTGGTGGTGGCATCTACCTACTTCTCTATGTGGATGACATGCTTATTGCATGCCAACAAAAGGAAGAAATAAAGAATCTCAAGGTTAAACTTAGCACTGAATTTGAAATGAAGGATTTGGGTGCAGCTACAAAAATTCTGGGCATGCAGATAATAAGGGACAGGAACTCTAAGGCTTTATATCTGTCTCAAGCTGACTATGTGAAGAGAGTATTAACCAGGTTCAATATGGAAGATTCAAAACCTGCTTCAACACCTCTGTCAGCACACTTCCAGCTATCTAAATCTCTAGAACCTATAACTGATGATGATTGTAACTATATGAGTGAGATACCATACTCCAGTGCAGTTGGCAGCATCATGTATGCCATGGTATGCACCAGACCTGACTTGGCTCATGGAGTTGGAGTCATCAGTAGGTTTATGGGAAATCTTGGTAAAGATCACTGGAATGCAGTGAAATGGGTACTGAGGTACCTTCGAGGAACTACAGTCACTGCCATTATGTTTGGAAAAACAAATGGAGCATCACCTGAAGTTGCTGGTTTTGTGGATTCTGACTATGCAGCAGATAAAGATAGAAGAAAGTCTATAACAGGCTTTGTGTTTACTATGTGTGGAGGTGCTATAAGTTGGAAGTCCTCTTTGCAATCAGTGGTTGCTCTCTCAACAATAGAAGCTAAATATATTGCACTTACAGAAGCTATTAAAAAGGCAATATGGCTGAGAGGGTTGGTCTCTGAGTTGGGGTTTAAACAAGAAATTGTTATAATTAGCTATGATAGCTCAAGTGCTTTTCAGCTAAGTAAAAATCCTAAGTATCATGAGAGAACTAAACATATTGATGTTAGGATGCATTTCATAAGGGATGAAATCAGCAAAGGAGTAGTGAATGTGGTCAAGGTGCCATCTAAGATCAATCCAGCTAACATGTTAACCAAGCCTTTGCCATCAATCAGGTTCAGGGACTTACTGAATCTGATTGGGAGTGTTAGCTTGTGAAACAAGCTTACTGCTGATGTTGCAGTGAAGGGAGAATCATAAACAGAATTAAAACTAAGGTGGAGATTTGTGAAGCCATAGTTAGTTATATTTTGTTATGGGCTTGATGAGGTGGCAGGTGAGCGGGCATAAGTGGGATCCAAGTAAACGAGAGAAAGCAATTAGCAATAACAGACTGATTCGTTACAGTGGATGAAACACGTGAGAAGCATACATACATAAGTTGTCTCTAAGCTAGTTCAATATAGAGAGATAGAAACATTAAAGCAATACAGAGAGAAAACGCTAAGTCTTAGAAAGGTTTTAATCTGTATTGCAAATTCATTTCTTAATCTTGTTCAATAAAGTTTCTACCCTTGCTGGTGTTACAGTCGTGGATGTAGGTTCCTTTGTGGAGCTAAACCACGTTAGTTTCTTGGTGTATTGAGAGTTCTTTGATTGGCCTGTGTTTCTTTGTTCATTTCTTAATCTTGCTTGAGTCAATTCTGGTTTCAAGAGTTGCTTAGTTCTTGTTTAAGAGTCTGGAAAACTTAGTTGGCATAACAGTTTTCTATTTCATGTGCTAATTCTAATTGACTATTGCTAGCTATGTCTTTTGTATTTTCTACTTTTTCTTCTTTTAATAAAGAATCAAAAAATTATGTATTTATGTCCTTTTCTACAATTAGAGTTTTCTTTTCATATGGTAAGATATGTGTTTCGTATTTAAGTTGAATGAATGTTGATTTTTTTAAAGAAAATTACTCTATTAGTAGTTATTAATATACTACCATTATTTCCTAATAAAAAATTTGTATTCTACTTTTTGATTTGAAATAAATGTTTGTGGTAAATGAGTTTCGCCATTTATTCTTATTGGTCTATTAGTTATACATTATGTAATTTGCATTAATTCTCCATTAAATTGTCTAATGTTTACAAGGTTTCTAAGTTTATTCCTATTTTCTTTGGGTACTAAGTTATCATGTACAATACATTTATTTGCACATGTGTTGTGTCTATCATTGCTTTAGTGTAAACAATTTCTTTTTTAAATAATAATTCTAAAATCTTTATTTATTAATTCGCTACCTACTCTATTTATCTCTATTGTTTCATCTTCTACATGTTGTTTATCTTTACAATTATTACAAAAGAATTTTCTTGTGCTTGTGTCTCTATGTCCAAATTCAATTTTTTTACTACAATGTGTATAACGTTTACCAAAGAATGAAGTATAAGTTTCTAGAACATTAATGTCTATTTCTGGTTCTATGTCTGATTCTAATTCTAAGCTTGAATTACTATTAGTGTCTGATTCACTATTACTGACTATACATATGCTATCATTATCAGATAATTGATCTATATTAAGAATTTCTTATATATCTAAAATTTCTTCTTCTATATTATAATTATCTAATTCTAATAGATTGACTTTTTTTATTTTCTGGACAATTTGGCTTAATGTGTCCTTCCTTTCCACACAAAAAAACATTTATAAGTTTGATTCCTTTTGTATACTTTTTTTCAATGTCTTCTTGACTTTTTGTTTATTATTATTATATTTAAAGAATTTCTTTTTATAAAATTTTCTACTATTGTTTCTATAAGGTGCCTTATTTTGACCATATCTTTTCCTATGCTTTCTATACTTCTTATGTCTAGCATAACTAGGATAATTACAGTCTAATGTTTTTACTTCTGTTATGTCTATACACATTTTTCTAAATTGTAATTTTAACTGATGTCTATGTTATTCGTCTTCACAATATTCTCTAATCCTACCTCTAACGTATTCTATTACTGGTAATTATGTAGCATAATTATTTATTCCTTGTGTTTTTTTTTGTTTTAAACCAATTAATTAATTCATTGTGTAATTTTTCTCCTTTTGTTTTGGTAATTTTTCTACAAATTTTAATAATAAATCTTCATCAAAAGGTCTACCTATTTCACTTCAATGTTTAAAAAAATAATTAGTATATTTATCTCCGTATATAGGTGGGAAACCAACAACTTATATTCTGATGGTCAACTCGAATGGGGACCAGATCAGTGCACTGTTGTTATAACAAGTCACGTACAAGTTTCTCCTAGTCAAAACTTAGCATCTGTTTTTCTCTTTCCTTCTCTTTGGTATCAGAGCATCTATTTTGTTTTTTTTTTAAATATTTTTTATATGAATAGTTACAAGGCAGACTTCATTTGTTATATGATATTTTTCTACGATTGCTAAATTTGACCAAACTCTTGAAAACTATTATAAAAATCCATTTGCTGTTCTAAAAAAAGATTCTGATAGTTGGATAGAAAATAACCCTTACATAAATATTTTAGAACATGCTTTAGAGATTGTAGAAACTGAATTAAATAAAATTAATATTGAACAAGTATATTTAGACACTTTAATAGAAGAAAGGTTAGGCAATTTAAAGCTTCATGTAGATTACATATCTCCTTTACCTCCTGAAATAGAAAGAAAAATAAATATTAAATATTACGCTTTTACAAATTTACCAATATTTAATTTTAGAAGACATAATTTACAATATTATAATATTAATAAAAAAATAAATTATTAGACAAATAAGAAAATTTAGTATTAAAAATTAGGAATAAATTAGGAGATCTAGCAAATTAGTTTATGAATTTGCAGCAATTAGATTATTTAGACTTAGAAATTAGCCATCATAAAAAGTAAAAATTAAATTTAACAGAAAGAATAAAAATTAGTTGTAATATCGAGCACTTAGAAAATCAATATAAACATATTCCACACACTAGCAATAGTCAACAAAACTTTATAGTAGATTTATTAATTAATTTAGGACAACATTTAGAAGTCAATATAGAAAGGCCAAAAGAGCTAGTACTAGGACTAGGCAAATTCTTCAAAACAAGTAATATTACTACATTAAGAAAAAATTTAGATTATATTAAAGAATTATTAACAGATTTTAATAGTTAAGTTAAAAGATTTCCTAGCAAGAAATAAATAATCGAATTAATTCAATTATTAGACATAAAAACACCTACTCCAGTAGAATTAGAAATTAAACATATTGTAGAAAGTTTAAAACTAGAAATAGAAAACATTAAATTTACACAACGAGACTTACAAATTCAATTAGACACTATAAAAATAATTGTTAGTGAATGAGTTCAGAAAAATATTCATAGAATCTTTAGCAAGATTAAAATGAGAAATTCCACACTTAAATCCAGCAGGTTATAGTTATAAAGAATTTAGTCAAGAAAGTAATAATATTCAACAAGCATAAGCTAACACTATAGTTAAATTATTAGTCAAAATCAATAATAGACTAGAAGACTTAGCCAATAGAATTAATGGACTAGAGAATAATTTTCGAACGTTTAGAAAAAATAAAGAATCCATATCTAACCTAAAACTTAACAATTGTTTAGATAACATAGACAAAGAACTAGACATATTAACAAACCGAATAGAAAAATTAAATTTAAATAAACTAATCTTATTTAAATAGACTAATCTTAAGAACAATAGACATTAATGACATTTTAAGACCACAAGTAATATAAAAAGGTAAAATAACCGTGCAGATCACACAGACAGAGTCTACGTCCAGTTGATTAGTTGATCAAATTAACATTAAAAAAGTGCTTCAAACCCACACAAAGGAAGCACAACTTTGAGCAACAAGTGAGGTAATCGAGATTGAGGAATTGATGCACTATACCAAGGACCCCAAAATATGGCCTAGCCAGTGAAAGAGAACAATCAGATTATCAAAATATGACAAACTCAGCAGTAATGATATCATATTTTCAGAGAACGTTATGACTTTTATTTGGTGCATTATGGGATCAGGTTGTACTTTGCAGGGGATAAAAAGACCATTCAATCACCAAATCCCAGAAAAGAAATTGCTCCTTGCAAAAATCATATTTCGTTATTAATGATAAACCCATTCTTGCTTATTTTATTGGGTGTATACAGACTATTTGTCCTCAAGGTTTTGAACCCTCCCAAGTTGAACAAATGGCATCAATGGTTTCAGCTATAAAATACCAGAAATGAAACACTTTGATTGTTATGAGTGGCTATCTGGGCAATGAACTAAATGCCACCTTTTTGGATGAAATGACGCAGCGGCTTCCATTCAATAACATGATTATCTCTTTACATACAGTTATTCTAACTATTTTCGAGAATGAATAAACCTCTCAAATGCGCTGAAAGAAATAATATCCTGGTATAACAGATATAAACCACAGAAAATTGCTCATGAAGAGTTTTGGTTCGTCAGACAATAATCCATACCTCCACTGTCCCTACCATACCACTCCATGTCAACAATGGCCTCGGGATGTATGGATGTACTTTCGCACATATGCTAAAGGGACTCCAAGATTTTCATTACTATCGTTATCATTATAATTCCAGCCAGAGTGACAATCTGATGGGAAGAAAAACATGAATAAGTCAGAGCCATTACGTTGCTAATAATGAGCTAGTGATTGTAAATTGAGAGGAGTCAATCTACCCCAAAATCAAAGTAAAAAAATATATTAAGCACATACGTCCGATAATTATATATTTATATGTATGAATGATTTCAAGCCAAGATGCCCAACTCTACTATTAGTGGAATGATTCAGCACAAGATTTTTCACTCATTAACATTGGAAGTAGGGTCAGCTGACCAACTTGTGTCATACAACAATACAAACGAATAAATAAAAATCCATGCACCAAAAAAGAGAACACTTTAAATCATTGGAACCAGTTTATATTCATTAGATTGTATGCATGAATTATATGAATTATTCACATGCTTTTCAATCCAACTCACTTATACATGTATGAATTCTTGTGTTTTCACATTGATTCACATCATCATCCATGAATAAAACTGGTTTTGAAACATTCAGAGATCAACAATGGTCTTTAGAATGGAATAAAATTTATATAATTGGCTAACAGGTTCAAACTCAGCCCAGAAAATCAATTAACCGATACTAAGCTAACCAATAAGCCATTGTTCCAAATCGGTTAACTAGTAGATAGGTGGCAGTTTTTCACCACCAAATCAAAAATCTAACCATAGCGAACCAAAATCCCTAGAATTGACCTAATTTCTGGCTTACTTTCTTCTTCTCACTCCAAAATAAAAATTCCCCAGTTTGAATCTAAAAGCTAGCCCAACTGTCCTCCAAATTCAGTGGACTTTTGACGTTTCACATCAGAAAGCAGGCATCGAGCAAGCATAACATGTTTCCAGTTTTTGTTTCCAGTCATTAACATTAGGAATGAGACCAACCAATGTGCAGACTTCTATCACGTGCGTTTAATGGTTACAATACATCCATTAATCAGCAATTCAGCGTTGCATAAAATAACAAATACCAAACAGAGGAGTGCAAAAAATTATTTGACTAAATTTTTATCCATTACTACATAAAACTGGTTTTGATCGAAAACAGAAAGTGCATTATCAAAAGAAACTAAGCACATGGAACCATCTAGAACAGAACAGACAGAAACAAGCAGACAACTTATCTCACAAAGTGAGGAAAAGCTGGAGACTGGACTTCTTCTGAATTTTATAACCAGCAAGGGTACAGCCATCCTCAAGCTGCTTCACAGCAAGCCTCTGCTGGAATGCCTTCCTTATTCGGAAATGGTTGATCCAGTTTTGATAGATTGGACCTCAGCTCTCTGCTTCAAGGGTGGGTGAGGGTTTTCACAAAATACAGACAAAGCACAAGATGAAATGTGGACTCTTTCTGAATATTATAGTCAGCCAAGGTACCGCCATTTCCCAATTGCTTACCAGCAAAGATCAAACTTTGCCCGTCCAGTGGTAAACATGGCCGTGACATTATCAATTGCATCTGAACTCTCTATCTCAAGAGTAATCGTCTTCCAGTGAGGGTTTTGACAAAGATCTGCATGCCTCAATGGCAAAAACACTAGATATTTCACTATTCAAAGCATGAACCTCAGACAATTATAGATATGATAGCCACCAAACAGATCACATTCTACAATCAAATTCTGTGATTCCATGCGACATACATGGAACATCAACAAACAAGCATCAACAATGCCCCCACCATATCTTCAGAGCAATATTAAACAACAGTGCTCAGCAAACAGTCTTAAGAGGCTACAAAAGCCTATGTTTCAGAAGCAGGAAAGAGAGCCTCAAGCCCTAAAATTGGATCAGCATAGCAGCTAATAATAGCTAATGGTCCTTCAGTCACCGAAATTTGAAATAAACTGAATCAACAAGCAAGCTTTTAGGAAAACACAAATGGAGGGCACAGAATATGCATTTCATTAATTGGCAACTCCTCACCACACAAAACTTGTTTTGACAGAAGACAAAAAACAAAAGGACCATTATCTAGAGAAATTAATCAAATATGGCCAATTTGCAGACAAACAAACAAAGACAAAATCCAACTCACTCAGAATTCGCAGCTAAGAAATCAAGAGGGCAAGATGAAGGGTGGACCATGGACTCCCTCCAATCACATAGACAATATTTTTATGTGAGCAACAAGTTCAACATTTGAAATCTAAGAAGCAAGTGACCCCTACTGCCTCTTCCTGTTATGATCTGGAACATCAAAGCCAGCAACCTGCCTTGATTCAAAAGGTGTAACAGCAAAAGAAACTTGCAAACTGAAATATACTGATCATAGACTGTTTGTAAACAACAGAAGAAAGCACGCTGTGTATGCGTATATTATGAATAATGGAAACCTATGACCTACAGCATGTTCTAATTCAAACAACAGAAATTTTCCAGCATGTTCTCATTCAAACAAGTGAAATTTTCCAGCAAACATAAGTCAATCTCTTAACCAGCACAACCACAGTTGCCATAGACATGTTACCTGGATTTCTTCAGACAGCAATTGTATCTGTTCCTCCAGAAACTTGCACGTCAGCCAATGAGTGACGATTATGCAGGTTCAGTTCTATAGGTCTGCAAATCAATTAAAATAGAATCTGCTGGAAATTCATTCTCTAAGCAAGACTAGAATTGATAAATGTGAAGTAGGAACAAACTCTGGGATAAACCTAGGTCCCGACCATTGCTTCATGTCAGATAAACTTAAATAGAGAGAGCATACAGATATTTGCAATTGCAACTCAACCCACATTTTGTAAGCGTGCAGTATCAAGCCCAGATTTCCAAAAAGGAATAACATAGTAAGCATGTAACAGGCACAGGATGTTTCGATCATTGACACCAACGCACACTCGTTGTTCTTTTCTGTGCGTACAACATACACCATGATAAAAGAATCAATGGAAAATAATAGAGCATAGAAAATTATTTAAACTAAATTTTTATTCATTACCACATAAAACTTGATGTGACAAAAAGACTGAAACAGAAGCAGGACTAACAAACGAAAAATAAATATTACTGCTACAGCAGAGCAGAACAGACACGGCGGCAAGCAGATAACATTCTTAGAATTCACCACCACGAAGGCGGAGAACAAGATGGAGGGTGGACTCCTTCTGAATGTTATAATCAGCTAAAGTACGGCCATCCTCAAGCTGCTTCCCAGCAAAGATGAGCCTCTGCTGATCTGGTGGAATCCCTTCCTTGTCCTGAATCTTTGCCTTAACATTATCAATAGTATCTGAGCTCTCCACCTCCAGAGTAATAGTCTTCCCAGTCAAGGTCTTGACAAATATCTGCATACCACCCCTCAGGCGCAGAACCAGATGAAGGGTCGACTCCTTCTGGATGTTATAATCCGCAAGAGTCCTTCCATCCTCAAGCTGTTTGCCAGCGAAGATCAAACGCTGCTGATCCGGTGGAATTCCTTCCTTATCTTGGATTTTTGCCTTGACATTATCAATTGTGTCTGAGCTCTCAACTTCCAAAGTAATTGTTTTCCCAGTAAGGGTCTTAACAAATATCTGCATGCCTCCCCTGAGACGAAGAACAAGGTGGAGAGTTGACTCTTTCTGAATGTTGTAGTCGGCCAAGGTGCGGCCATCTTCCAACTGCTTACCGGCAAAGATCAATCTTTGCTGGTCCGGTGGGATCCCCTCTTTGTCCTGGATCTTGGCCTTGACGTTATCAATCGTATCCGAACTCTCCACCTCCAGAGTGATCGTCTTCCCAGTTAGGGTTTTGACGAAGATCTGCATACCACCACGGAGCCTGAGGACGAGATGAAGGGTTGACTCCTTCTGGATATTGTAATCAGCCAAGGTGCGGCCGTCTTCCAGTTGCTTGCCAGCAAAGATCAGCCTCTGCTGGTCCGGGGGGATTCCCTCCTTGTCTTGAATCTTCGCCTTGACGTTATCGATGGTGTCTGAGCTCTCAACCTCGAGGGTGATCGTCTTCCCGGTTAGGGTTTTGACAAAGATCTGCATGCCTCCGCGGAGACGAAGGACAAGATGTAGGGTTGACTCCTTCTGGATGTTGTAATCGGCCAAGGTGCGGCCGTCCTCGAGCTGCTTTCCAGCGAAGATAAGCCTCTGCTGGTCCGGGGGGATTCCTTCCTTGTCTTGAATCTTCGCCTTGACGTTGTCGATGGTGTCGGAGCTCTCGACTTCAAGAGTAATAGTTTTGCCGGTCAGGGTTTTCACGAAGATCTGCATGCCTCCGCGAAGACGAAGGACAAGATGAAGGGTTGACTCCTTCTGTATGTTGTAATCGGCCAAGGTGCGGCCGTCCTCGAGCTGCTTTCCAGCAAAGATAAGCCTCTGTTGGTCCGGCGGAATTCCCTCCTTGTCTTGGATCTTGGCCTTTACGTTGTCGATGGTGTCGGAGCTCTCGACTTCGAGAGTAATAGTTTTGCCGGTCAGGGTTTTCACGAAGATCTGCATATCGAACAGAGCTTTTTCTTGCGAGCAATGGAAGAACTAAGAATTGTTGCGATCAAGATGATGAAACGATGAATGAAGCGGAAGAGGCTCGTGCTTGGTTATATAGCAAAGCTAACCGACTCGTTGAACGGTTCAGAGAAGATGGCGAATTTCTGATATGAAAAGGAATGGTCCAGATTAGTCGGTCGAGAGTCTGATGACGTAATTGCCGACCTTTATTGAACTATCTAGAACCTTCGACCGATTTGTTGTAATAAAATGGGAATTGGGCCAACGAAGTTTTTCTTAATTGGACAAACTCTCGCTCGGCGGATTCTAACCAATGTTCAACTTTTCATAGTCCGTGGGCCAAGTCCCATTCAAGTAATAGGCTCTCGATTTTGCTTTTATTGAAAAACAAAATAATTTCAGAAAATAAAATAAGACTTTCCTGCTCTCTTTTTTTTTTTTGTTGAAAATTACATCCTAATATTTTTAAGTGTAAAAAAAATAGTTTAGTGAAGTGGAACTCTTGGACCTCTTTTAGAAGTAAGGTTGGTTAGTTGTGGCTTAAAAGTAACAATATTAAAGTATTCGATAAATACTAACTATTGTAACTTAGAGGTTAAGTTGGTTTAATTTTAAACTTGAAAAATCTATTATATCTCTACTAATTTTATTAAAATTATTATTTAAAAACCGTATTCACTATATTTATTTTATAGTTTTTTTTTATAATAACTGTAGTTTAAAAGTTATAATACCTCGATACCAAACACGGACTTAGGCTTCGTTTGGTATAGATTTTCAAGTAGAACTTATTTAACTAGAGCTTTTGTTAGTAGAATTTTTATAAATAGAGCTTGTACCAAAAAAAAATTAATTGTTTAGTTGTCAATAAGACCTTTTATTAAAAATTTATGAAATTATTTTAATAGACAAGTTTGTTAAATTTTTGTTATGAAAAGAATAAAATAAGATTGTCAAATAAGTAAATGATATTTTATATATTTTAACATTTAAAAAAAATTCGCCTAATCGAAGCTTTTAAACTGCCGTGAGCGTCGATTTAAAGGAGTGTGAAATGATATAATGCTAAGACCCCACATTTAATTATTAATGATTAGAATTCTTTCATGATCTGATCTCCTCCTAAGTAAAAAAATATATATAGATAATTAGTAGTTAATAAATAAAGAAAATAAAGAAGTTAAATCCTACCCATACACTATCACTTAAATACACATGACACAAAATCATTAAAAACTCATAAGAGCACATATCAGGAGAGTATCTTTATCAAACCATAAGACTACCAACGTCTGACTGCAAAGGAATTGTAAACTCAAAGCTCGAGCTTTGTCATAACCTTTTTGACCAGGAAACATAAAATGAGACTTTAAAACCTTGAGTCGTTTTAATTTGTGTGTTAATAGACTGATTAAAATTTAAAGACAAACCTATTGTAACACGGGTTTATCGAGTTTTCATTGGAATCAAATTATGAGCTAGTTTTTATTAAAAAGAAATATCTTTTAGGTAATTTCAGTAATGCCTAAAAATGTAAATACATAATAGGGTTATTATGTGCCACTAAGTGCCGACAGTTTTAATTCAAAATTTTTTTAGGAATTTTACTTCTATTTTCGAAGCAGCTTCCCTCAAAAGAGTATGACTAGTTTTCACGTTTTCAAAAGCCATATGGGTCCATTATTTTATCCAACACTACGCCATAAATGACATAGAAGCATATGCACCTAAAAACGCATTCTTATAACAAAAGGAAACGAAATGGCATTGAAATTTAAAGGCTCCAAATAATAAGATGGAAGCCTAAAATAAATGGACTGGCCTTTCACTAGCATTCCCTTCGACAAATTTTCTTAAAAAGTTTGTTTTTCCTCCGTTTGAGGGAATATCAAAATATCATTATACATATATACAGGAATCATAAATTGTAAACAACAGAAAGAATATACTTATTCCTTCTCACTATCAGCCATAACTGAAGCTTTGCAGATTGGACATACGTTCTTCATTGAAAGCCATTTCTTGATGCAGGTCACATGGTAATCATGGCCGCAAGATTTCAGTGTCCCAACATCATCCATGTTCTTATATTCCTCCTGTCAATTGATACAAAGTTATTAGAGCTAATAGAAGATTCAAATGTAAACCTCCCCAAATTAAAACCAAAGCTCAGTCTCAAGAATTGTAGAGAAGAGACCAAACATACACAGAAAGCAAAGTGCTCAAGTTCAATTTGTGTGCTCATATCTACTTCATTCTCTTTAATTATTACATATTTTATTTTTCTTTTTTAAAAAGAAAGAAAAGACAGTGTTCGGAGCTAATTACAAGATAACTGTTTCAAACAACATCGAGTTATTCGAGTCCTTACCAGGCAAATTACACAATTCCCTTCCTCCTGCATTTGATCAGCTGAACAGTATATTGATTCTGTCAAGCACCTGGATATCAAATCTTCTGACAGGCCTGTGCTGACACTCCCAATTCTTTCCCCTAAAGCCAGCAATTCCTGATCGGAACAATCATTCAAGATGTTTCAGGACCCAACAATTTCTATGAATAAGTCAAAATGTAATAGACACTGGAAAGTTATAATAACCTCATAAGTCATGTTGTCTATGTCTAGCCTCATGTCCCTGTGCTGATCTAACATACCCCTGGACCCATACAAAGGTGAGCGGTCCACAATCATAAAACCCTGCAAATTGAAGAGGAAAGTACGAATTTGAGCAACAATAATAAACATGGAGGAATATTTGTTTATTGATATACTGACTCCATATATCTGAAGGATGGTTGTCTCTGTGTGTGTTCAGTGGGGAAGTGGATGGTTGTTTAAATGATTCACTAGCTTGCCTATAATAACAAAAAATGCTGTGAAATACTGTATTTCTAATTAGAATGACTGCTCTCACAAGTAGCAAAAAAACAAAATTCCTCCCCAAAAAGTGCATACCTCAGAAGAAAATCGCTCATGCAGACTTGGTTCATCAGAAAGTGAGCGATATCTCTCATTCGACATCCTCGATCTACCACTCCTATCACTATGACGCCATGCTATGGCAGACAATGGCCTTGAATGTCTGGAAGAGTAACTTTCAGCTACCAACTGCATCCCTTCATCTGAAGATCCCACATGTCCCAAATGCACAGTGCTTGAAGAAGCCCTGAAAGCCGGGCTAGATCTCTGTGAATAACTACTGCGAACACCCCTCACAGACTGATTTGGGGCACCATGAAAACTTTGAGAAACAACAGGATTTCGACCCAAAATTAAATCATGATGAAATGCCCCAATCTCCAAAGAAGCATTTGTTGCTGTGCTTCCAACAATAGAATCATTTGTCTCATGATTAAAACCACCTGAATCTGCAAATTCCCAACAATAATCTTATAATTAATAAGCAATCCAATGTATGTTAAAGAATATTGTGCCAGTAACTACCTGAAACTTGAATCCTTCCATGAGCAGGAGCCATTCTATTATGGGGCCACTCCCTTGTCAAGGCACTAGAATGCTGGAGTGAATGATCCACTGAGCTAGAATGGTCATGATGGACTGTTGAAAAGGAACTGTGGGGAGGATTGATGGATAAATGTGCTCTGGCAATGTTGGATTCTAAATCAAGTGCAGGCCGGCTTCTGACATTCCTCATAGAACCCTCACTCCTAATTGAGAGGGCACTACTTCTGTAATTGGGAGCCATTGAAACACGATCCCAAGGCATGTGTTGAGAATCCATATTTGGTTTCTCCTGCCACGGTTCAGAAGGTATAGGAATATCAGAGGAACTTCCAGCACCATAATATCTGCTTGTGCTGCCTCTATCACAAACTGAAGGAACACCAGGGCTTTTTCGCTTATGAGGCCCTCTTCCGTTGCCCATGGTAAGATCAACTAAACCACCACCCTCAATGCCATGAAATGTCTGTCTTTCATAGTTTGAAGCAGCAGCATGAGGCACATAATTCTCGGGGACTGGATAAAAGGCTCCAGCATTTGACGGATGCAGAAAAGGATCGTAGGACGGGCCTGAAGCATCCGGTTGGTAATGTGGTACGTCAACATTGTGACTTGAAGTAAACCCACTTGAGTTGGGTGCAGGGTTCCAATGGGGAGCAACATGCACTCCTTCTAGAGACATATTGTCCCCTGGAAATAAGAAAGAGCCATTTTCAGCAGTGCCAGCCCTGGCTGCAATATAAATCCAATGACATAAATCTTGAGCAAGAAGATTGTTCACAAATCTCCACGGAATAATGGTTCAACATAACATCAGATCATATGACATCACAGGTTTATTACATCCTTTCTTAACCAATTCCCGTCCATGAAGATGCAAATAAACGAACACCTCATCAAGGTGAAAACAAGAATAGTTGAGATTATTCAAAAAATCAAAATTTGTTCCGTCTGTAATGCAAATGCACAAAGACAAAAAATCCCACAATTTTGATGTGACAATCATCACTGAGTAAACAGTTCAGCATTACGAAGACGTAATTTAATTATAAAAAAAAGAAAAATAACTTATATTGATACAAAATGAACCAGAAGCACACTAAACCAAAAACCTGATAGAGGAATTAATAAAAAGACTACAGAAAAATCAAAAACTTTAATAGCATCTAAATCAAAAACCCTAACTTCTCCGGCTAGAGCTGTTCTATTGATTTACAAACCAGTGATGTGAAGCCATAACTACATGAAAAATAAGCTGACTTTGCATAAACAAGTAAGCAGACATGTCTACACCTTCACATCAGCAAAGCCAAATACAGTCCCAAACTCCCACTGATTTAATGTGCAATTAAAGATATTGAAAGTTTCAGTACCTAAATTTGCATAAGGTTGCTCTGTATGCAAATGATTCCAGTTCTGATCATGTCCACTCTCAAACATTTGGGATGTGCCAAATAAATGTCTATGCCCCATCACTATATCACCTAAGCGCCAACAATAAATTATATCCTGGTGTCAAAATCAACCTGCACATGAGAGGAAAACATCTCTAACATTCAGAACATGATAACAAAATCATATACTTCTAAGAAAATATTATTAGATCCCAAACCTCAATACTATTGTCTCTACCAATAGAACATTCAATTATCACAAACAACTTAATCTTCAAACATATGACCTCATAATTATACATTTAACTATCAAACTTCAGATATTTTTCAACCTCTGAATAATATTACTTTAAAACAAAATATCAATCTCAGTGTCAATTAATTTATTGACAACCAACTTCAAGGTTTAATTTAATTATCTTTTATTTCTTCACCCATCTTACATCAAGCAATCAGATCAGCAAGTTACATTGTAAAAATGTTAATTATTCAAAATCAAGGTATTGAAACTAACCATCACAAGTTTTTTCCCAAAGGAACCATCACAGGTTAGGCAGTCCTAAAAGCATCACAGTTTATCCTTTAAAAACGTAAAATAGTGTATCCACTATTTTTTTCACAATTTGAAGATGAGTTGCAGATATAACTCCTTCAAAGTCTGAGCTCATAAACAAAGAAAAAAAGTTTTAAGAATAATAGCACGCCGAGATAATTAATTAAATATAGATGTGAAGTCGGGCACTAAGTACTCACTCTATAGACCTCTATGTTGCAATAGGAGCTAAAGATTTATTAGTAGAAGGATCAGGATTGGAGCTGCTGACAGGATCAGCCTACCTGAATTAGGATCAGAGGAGGCAAAGTAAGGGAAGTAATGGCGTCACCATCTATAATTCTTTCACTAAACAGAAACTTACTATTTTCTTTCTAGTCTCAGCACCTGAGGCTAATATTGAACCACAAAAAGGTTTGGAAGTTCATAAGGGCACACCAGATGAAGAAGATAGTCTTTCATTTCAATCAACCTCAAGGCAAATCAGAGGCAGAAGAGAGCCGTCATTCTACCCACCTTTCAAACCAGTCATAAAACCAAAGAAGAGAAAAATTTCACAAAGTAACAGCACGATAAAGTAAAATTTGTCTGCACCAGGAAAATTAATAGTTGTAATCTCAGTACGAAGATGCGACAGAAAGCTAGAGGTGAAAACGAATGGAACTGACTTTGGTCTGTCATAGAAACCAAGGAGCATTAAAAACATAAAAATACACTTTAGCAGGTAGAGTCAAGGAGGGTGTTTTAAATACTACACAATGGAGTTCAAATCTCTTTTTGTAACAACAGAATGCAAAGTCTCAATGACCGTCCAACAACTAGAAAGACAAATCATAGCTGTGAATCTTCGAAGTAGAAAAATGAGCCCTATCAAAATCACCTCCAATTCTTACTAGGACCAAAATCCGGAAAAAGCAATAACATTGGATTTTCCAAATTGTAAAAGTTCTAAGAAAACATTTAAATCACTTATTTGGATTAGAGCCATGAAATTTTTAGCATCAATGTCAAATTGAAAAGTTAAGAGCAATTTACAACCTCCCTAAGCACAGTACATTCTTTGTAATCTCATCACCATTTTTACAATAATGGTTACAAAGATACAGAGTAATCATTTTTTATGCAATAGGAAATTCTAATTTTGATAACTTAGTCTAAATGAGGTAAATGAGATGTTGCAGAAATAAATAAAAAGATAAACAACACTGTTACATTTTAATTGAATCATAAAAACTTCATAAGAAACACTAAAACCAGTACAAGTGCATTTGAACGTACACTGTCAGAATGGAATGCCGCTATTGGAAAGAGCCAGTGAGTCAAACACATATTGGAAAAGACTCTAGATCCTAGATAAAAATGAATTAGACCTATAATCCTGCCCAATGCTGTCTTCAAATCAATAAACAAAAAATTAGATTTAGTTAAACCACTGTCAATTATAACCAGAATTTGATACACAAATTTAAAAAATGACAATCATTGATCACTTAATACAAACAAAGAAACGTAACCAAATAAAAAACCGTGTCATTTTTGTATATTTTCAACAACTCTGAAGCAGAAGATCAGTCAATATAACCACATCAATACATTGCTTAAAGTTGCAAGTCTTCACTAATTAAGAGTATCAAATCTTACAACAAATCCACTCTCAATAATAAGAAACTGTTCTTTAAAAGATCAAATAGGATCAAATGCCAACGCATTTTATCAACACAAATGTGAAGAAGTTCACTATCAATGCTCTGGCAAGTACAGATTACAGGAGATGCATTACCTAGAACAATATCCATAAGAAATTCTGGAGGTGACACAAGTGTATCACACAAGTTTACAGAAATCTCTCTCTCTCTCTCTCTCTCTCGCTCTCTCAGAGTAGTCTTGTCAGTTAAAATACATCCTAATACACAACTGGAACATTCTCTTGGCAATTGTTCTTCGATATCAAGCAGCAATTGTCAGTGGAAAAATTTACTAGGTATTTTTATTTTTCTTTCTTTTATAATGAGAAAACAAGCTTCCGGTCAAGAGGGTCAACTGCACTGCATCTAGGAAAGGATATCATAACATACAACTTAATTACTGGTCACAACTACAATTTCTCCTCCACACTCATCTACATCAACCAGAAGGCACCAGGCTATTTCATTATTCTTTTATGTTATCAGCAAGATGATGCCATAACTATCCCTTACTGGAATCAGGTCACAATAAGAGTAAGAAGAGAACAGCCACTTAACATTTATATCTGCAAACACACACATCCACCCAAGAACTAAATCCATACCCAGCCACAATGCAAGTCCCACCGAGTGCCTTCTGCCATCACCAACAAATCAAGTTTCTTTAAGACACTATCAATTCCACTTCACCAAAAAGATAGTGGACATTCAATAAAAACAAAGATTTTGTTAAATCCAACATGAAACCCCATATTCCCTGGCTTAGAGCAACGATAATTGGCCAAAACCCATCTACCAGTACACCACTTATTAAAAAGTAGATTCCCATATTCTTACAGCCATGGAGATGCCCCAGTGGGTTACATTAACCAATCCAAAACATCATATGAGCACTGCATGCCACATGCTAGAAATGAAATACTCAGTTATGCTTAGTCCTTTCAAATCAATTTCACTCCCTAAATTCCAGGCAATACACTCTTAGCCAAACCTCTTGGATTATTAATATATATCTCAAACATAAGAGATCTAAAGATCATAGCATCCTCAGCGTAATCACTAGGTTTTCCTCAATACAGCTACCATTTCATGGACTACATGACGCTGTTGTGAAACCAATTCCAATGAGGCCTAAGAAGTCAGAAATGGAATCTCTACCACCATATAATTTGCTCTCCCCATGGAGAGGTCAATATGAAACGCTCTTGAAATTGCAGTACAAATGATAGAATATTCTTCAGAAAATACAGGTGTGCAATTCATATCTGTTCTTCAGTTGCCCCAAGACCCAAAAATTCCTGCAACATCATTTGCAATTCAGAATATGTAAACATAAAAGACTAACTAAACCATCCGCCAAGTAAAGCATCCTACTTACGGCTGGATCAAAGAGATCAGTCGCCAAATGTTTTATAATACTCTGCAACTTATAAACCAAAATGAATTAATGCCCCAAGAATGGGGCAAGGTATTTGAGCGTGTGTTAAGATTAGACAAGATAATAAGGATCAGGATATTTAAAGAGAAGGTAAGTTCACTGACCTACTTAACCACTGACCAAAACCTACAATGGATAGATACATATATAAATGCATTTCTTACTATTGTTTGAAAGAAGTGTCTGCTCGAACAATAACAGGGAGAGCACAAAATCAAAGCTTCTCAGTTCTCACCGGTAGATGTAGGCGTGTTATACTTCCAAAACCTCCATACTAGTTAATGCTCATTTCTGTGCTCTAACTCAAGACACATGAGCAATATTGAACAGATCATCAGAGCCCCTAAACCTGCATAATAGAAACCGTCTAAACCTAGTTGATGCTAAGGCAATCATGATTAAAAACCAGGACCGAGGCTATCTGCTATAGACCCTCATCCAACAAGCATTGATAAACTACCAGCAATGAAACAGATCTTAATCGTTCATTTTTTTTCTCAGATTATTAAAAACAATCAGACAATTACAAACGATAACAATAATCCACCATTATCAATAAAAATAAAAAATTTCAAATTTTAAATGATCAGACGTTTATATTCAATCCACATCATAGCAAAAATTTCTCCATGAGATACAACATATGGCAACGACAATCGTCATCGTCGTCGTCATCATCATCATCACGGTGACGATGATAAGAATTCTAAAACATTTCGTATTTTCTCGAAGAAAGTTGTGCTTGTATAGATAAACTTAAAACACGTGTGCGGTTGATAGCCAAAACGCAACCATCAAAAGCGAAAAACGACAAGTCAGACAGAGAGGAGGAAAGATCAATCATAAAAGTTAGAAGCTTGATAAAGAAAACGACGATCGGACAACGGATAAAGAAAATTAAATTTTATACAAAAAAAAATTAAAAAAAATTGAAGGACCGAATAAAAACACGCGCGTTGATGACCTTCATCTATAATCAATGAGGAAAACTCGCCGGAGAAACGTACCTTGATATAAATTAAAGAGGCGGAGGCGTGCCGTGCCGGTGAAGGAAGAATCGGAGGAGGATTTTATTTTTTCCGGCGGAGTTTTAACGCGAGAGAGAGAGAGAAAGAGAGAGGTGCTGAAGAAAGAGTTGCGTTGTGTTATTGAAATGAAGACAGAAATAAAGCGCTGTCTGTGTAAAAATATATACTAATTAGAGGAGGAGAAAATTGGCTAGTCTGCCTACCTTCACCGGCAACCGATTCAATCTGTATTTGAACTCTTTATTTATTATGGTTACCTCCTTTAAAGCCTATGATATTATGAAGCCATAAATTTTACTCGGCCACTTGTGGCACTTTGGTAAATAACTTCTTTTATTAAATTAAAAATTTGACTTTTTTAAACAATTAAAATAATTAAAAATTTTGATTTCAACTAGGGATAGCAATCGTACCCGAAACCTGCTCAAATTTGACCGCCAAAACCCATTCGTTGTGAGTAATTTTGCGGGTTACGAGTAAGTTTAGCATCACAGATTAAAACTTACACTAGACTCCAGGCGGGTTTAATACATATTAAATATCCGACAGATACCCGTATAGGTATATGCTAACACGCATTTTTTTCAATTATTTTTTTAAAATGTTAATAATGTTAATATTTATTATAATTATAATATACAAATTAATTTCATTATATAATTATGGATTATTATATATTTTTTATAATTTTATTCTTCATATTAGTGATTAGAAAGTATTAATGTTTACAAAATATTAATCTTAAATTGTTATTATAGGAATCGTGTTGGATGGGTACTAATGGTAGTGAATGAAATAAAGATTTTTAACTCTTGGAGCTTGTGTTTTTTTTTTTCTTTTTTGGAATTCTATGAGACCATTATTTAGATTATAACTCATATTATATGAGATTACAATTGATATTTACAATTAGATAGTTGTTGGGATTAGTTTATATTAAATCTTATATAGTACTGTCCAAATTTTAACCTTCTCTAATATTCGAGAAATGTCAACTCTACTCACATTTTAAAAGAGATAAGATTGTTTTCACTTAAATTTGAGGAAGGAATTAAACCCCCACAATGCTTTTGTGGATAGTCGAACCACTAGTCGAGTTCTTGAAGCTTGTGTTGAATGAGAATATGAGATGATAATTGTTGCACTTTGCAATGATGCTACTTTTGCATAATTGTGTTGTTACTTTTGAATATTAGTTTGTGGTTTGTTTTTTCTTTTTTTTTCTAATTGAAAGCACTTTTACGGTTTGATGGATTCATACTTAAATCTGAAAATTAGTGTTTGATTGATGTTAAAAATTTAATTTTCTATTTATATTGATTAAATTTATAATTGATTTTTTTATATACAATTTTAGGCTATTGTTATAATTTTACATATTGAGTTATATAATTTAAGTTTTTAAGTTTTGTTGACATTATCTTTTAAAATTCTTCTCTTGAAGTTTTGATTGATGTCTTACTCGTATTTTATGTTTGAATTAAACTAATCTCTTTCCAAGATTAGTCGTTAGTGTAATAGAGCTTCAAACATTAAACCTTTAACCTTCTATATTCATTTCTAATATATATGAACTAACCATCCCTAGTGTTTTGATTTTTTTAAGTTATCAAATATATTTTTGGGTCTTAAAAAAGTTTATATAATTTTTTTCATTTTAATTTCAAAGTCTTTAAATTTTTTTAAGAATTCGCACGTGCTATTAAAGGATATACCAATGACTTGTCTTAACTTTTGGTTGCTGACTTTTCAAATAAAATCTACATTATTATATTAAGGAGATAAATTGTAGAATTTTTCAAATTCACCGTTTTAAGATTTGACACAAATATGGGACAAACTTCTTAATTTGAAAATAGATCAAATATCTTTTTGAAAAAAAAAAAGAAGAAGAAGAAGAAGAAAGAAAAAAGATCTCTCATCTCAAAAAGAGAAAAAAAGAAAAAAAATCTCTCTCGCTCGAAATTCTTAAAAAAAAAAACAGAAAATCCGTTTGTCGTTTCACATAATTTATATTAAAGAAAATCATTTTCGTTGGATGAGTCGTTGCTTAATTCAAAAATTAAACCAATAAATGCGCAGTTTAGTCAAATACATTTAATGAAATTTACCCAAACTGATAATGAGACGTGGGTTACGTCCCGTCGAAATGCCCGTATAGAAAAACGCTCACATGTGGGGTGTTTTTGGTAATTGCATATCATAAAGACAAGATTATAAAGTCGCCCTGGTGCGACCATAATGGAGCTTAATAAAAAGGCAGAAGTATTAATTTTTTACTTTTGGGACGATGAATGCCGGCCACGCGTAGCCATTATGGTGCTGTTAACTCATTCTTGGCGTTTCTCGTTGCACAATCTTGACACGTCAAGAAACACGAAACAATTTTTCGGTTCGTAACGTGTAAATCGTGGCGTCTGAAAATCATATTAATTCAATTAACGCCAACTCCTTTGAAAAAAAAAAGAAAAAAAAAAAGATGGAAAGAAACAAAGAAAAATCACCCGCAATCTATGAAAGGGAGATGAAACCTTTAGATTGGGTTTGCAAGATGACGGGGCGGGACGGGACGGGACGGGCGAAATTTACCAGATTGTTTCAAACAATAAAATAAGATAAAAATATATCTTAATTTCGTCACAATCATAATCTCAAATTATTTTAAATGATATGAGTTTTCTGCCATATATTCTAGATTTGGTATACATTATAACCAACACATCACATTTGTGTGACTCATTAAACTGACTTATTATATATATATTTTTAATATAAATTTTAAATCTTTAAAAATTTTGATCAAAATTTTTAAACATTTCAAATCCCAACTTAAATAATAAATTAAAATAAAATATCAAATTATGGGACCAGGCTACAGTATAATGATCAAAATTTTTAAACATTTCAAATCCCAACTTAAATAATAAATTAAAATAAAATATCAAATTATGGGATCAGGCTACAATATAATTCTGGTACTATACTATAACTATATTTAATCGTTAAATATATTTAAATTGATGAAATCTATTAATATCTAACGACTAAATATAATTATAACACAATATCATAATTACACCACAGATTTTTCCCGATTAAGATCGACATTCAAAAATTTTGGCCAGGCTTACCTCAATATACAGTAAACTGATGGAGATAATTCGATGTATGATCATGAGGTCAGAGACTCCGAGAGAGAAAATTAATTCTTCGGCAGCAGGCGACTGTGTGCGATTTCTCCCAAAACAAGCATAAATTAAAGTCTACTTTACCACCATTGTGTGACATGTCAACACGCCTTCGTCAGTATAGCAGTTCTCCCCTGTCAGTCTACAAAAGATTTATCAAAATTAATATGTTTAACTTTCTTTTTTTATTTTTATCATGAAAATATAATTAAAAAATGAAGAAGATTAATATTTAATGGTAGGCCGTGCTATTAGTATTATTCAAGCTATCAATTTAAGTTCAAGTTCTGTAATGAGTGGAGACATGATTTTAAAAAATTAAAATTTAATTTTAGTATTTGATGAATTTTTTTAAAATTACTTTTGACAAAATCATCTCATCTTATAATAAATTTTGAAAAAAAAAAAGAATAGTCTTTTAAGATCGCATTTTGAGAATAAATTTTATATTTAATATAATTTCATATATACCCTTGTATATATTATAAAAGTTCAAAACTATCCTTATTACTGAAGAAATAAAATCATAAACTTTAAATGAATTATTATTATTACAATTATATTCAGATAACAGAATAAAAAATAAAATTTATACTATAAAATATTATTTTAATTATTAGTTATTATATGTACAATTAAAAAATATTTTATATACATATTTATACACCGTGTAAATAAATTTTATTGAACATTATATCCAATTATATTTATACACCGTGTAAATAAATTTTATTGAACATTATATCCAATTTACTCATTTATATTTTTACAGTAGTTTAATAGTAAGATTTACTAAATACATATGATTATTTTTAAAATTCACATTACTTTTAAAAATAAATTTAACCAAATATTTAACAAATTCTTTTCATAGTTGATTATTTCTATAGGCCAGTTATCGACAATTATTTTAAAACTTATATTATTACCAAATTGGCCTTTAAACCAGTATAATAGGGAGAGTAGATTTTTAAACTAGTATTAAAAAAGAAAGTTGCCCATACTACAAATATATCTATATAAAACCTTAGTAGACTCATATTGATTGTAACTATTAAAAAAGAATAAAGGAGAAAGGGAAATGATTTAAAAATGGTGAACACATTAATTTAATTTAAGTAGATGGTACTCATCTTTAAGAATAAGAGAATTACATTTTTTTTATTAAAAGTTCTTGAATTTTTTTTAAATATCAAAGAATAATTTTCTCTCTTGTCTATTTCAAAATTTATAATAAATTAATATTTAATTTTGGATGAGAATGAATCATATCGTCACACTTTTTTTTTAAAATTTTTTGAATATTACGTATCATCGTCATGCTTGGATTATGTCCAACTATGACACATGGAATGGGTATTTGAATTAGTGGCAGAGCATGAACGGTACGGTCACCCAACCCACTAAAACTTGACCAAACTATTGCCATTTTGAATTACCCAAGCAACCGAACATAACATGTCCTCTTTTTTTTTTCTTTTAGAATTTTCTATATTGGCCACTGAAAATTTTTACAAATACTAAAACTATTAAATTTATTAAACTTATTTGTCTTCCAATCTTCCATACAAGAGTTCAACAAGTCAAGTTATCCTTATAGAAATATTTGTTAATAATCAAATGAATTTGATATTAACTTTTTCAAATACAAATGTCATTGAGTATATATTTACATTGCAATAGGTGTTACTTTCAAAGTGCATAAATTTTTATTACTGTGCCGTGAGTGTTCTTTCTACCTGTAGTAACAAGTTTTTTCTTTCTTTTTTTTTTGGAATTGGTGGCAACGTTTTTTTTAAATATAAATACAAACATTTATGTATTAACTTGTTATTTGTAATGATAAAATTATTTCAAATGACGAAAAATTGTAATTGTTAAGAAAAAAAATGAAAATTTATAACACTTGTTGCAACAAAAGCGAACCCATTTAAGAAATATGCTAGAAATTATTTATATATTTGACAATGGGTTCGTACTTCGTAGGCTTTAACCACCATCTCTCTCTGTTGGCTTTGGATAAATTATAAAAATAGCTTAGAGTTAAAGCATGCACAATTTATTTTAATAATTTATAAGATTTCGTATGATACCCTCTCACAAAATGGTCCATTGCCAACTAAGGAGCATTTCTTGTCTTTAATTAAATTTCATGAAGTGAAAGCATATTATAATTTCATTGACGGAATCGTCGCGAAAAAAAGTCAGTAATTAAATAATATCATCGATAATGGAATTGACTTGCATTTATGGGTATGAAACATACACGATATAATGCTTACCTACCAAATATTATTCTCCACTTAGTTTGTTTCACAGAGAAAAATAAATGTAACAATTATCAAACTTACTTGGCTACTTTTTGATAAAGACGAAACAAATAAAGTTTAAATTTTTCTTAATAGTAGTGCTTGTAAGAAAGTGAAATTAATAAGCATTAAATGTACTTAGCACTTAACCATGCACTTCACTTACGTACGTGTTTACTTTTAGAAAGGTAAATGATATATATGCAACGGATTGTATTGGTTTATATTAGATTTAGAAAGATAATTCAATAGTCTAATCTTGTAATTGGATTTTACAAATTATGATAAAATCCTATTTAATCAAAAAAGTAAAAATTATAAAAATTGAATTAATTTATATTAGACCAATTAATTTGATCGGTTCGATTTGAATTCTGAACACCCTTATAATCAGAATATTAACTTGTACAAAAACAAAAGAACCATTATAGAAAATTAAGTTATTAATTATTATCATCATTTTTGTTATAAAATTATCATAGGATGTGTGCATCACATTTTCTCACTTTATTATATATACTCTCATATTCGTAGTAGTCATTTACATTTCATCAATAATCTATCTTATATGTTGGACAAACATACAAAACGTACAATAAAAAAGGGTTTTATGAAACATATACGCGAAACTAATGTAGTGTTTAGTGAGATTTCTCCCACTTTTCTTATAATGTTTTTGGAAATCTCACCCACCTAATTTTGGAGTGGGGGGTAGGATTCCCACTCCCATGGGGGGAGGTAGGAGTGGGAATCCACTCCCCTCTCTTCTCCTTTTATCCTTATATTTAAAATAAAATAAATAATATTTAATAAAATATTATACTTAATAAAATAAAATAAATAATATCATATTTATTTAAATAATAATATTATATTATAAATTACATTTATTATTAATAATAAAAAAACATACTTATTTTATTAAATTTAATAAAATAATATAAAAAATATTATATTATATTTATTTAAATAATATTTGTATGTTATTTTATGGATTAAATTTATTAAAATAATACTATTAAACATATTTTAATATAATATTATTATATTTAGTTAAAAATAATAATTTACATTGATTCTAAGTTAAAATTACTTAAAACTAATATTATTATACTCGTAGGGTGCGTTTGACACACTATATTGTATTATGTTTTATTACATTATTTTAGATGTATTGTATTATGTTATATTGCATTAGCACGGTATTATAATAATACTGTACAACGCTTGGTACTACACTGTATTAATTTTTAATAAATATTTGATATTACACTGTATTATATTAAATTTTTAATGAGTAATTTAAATTATATATTTAGAAAATAACATTTATTAGTAGTTAGAAAAATACTAAATATAGAATTCTTAAATTTTAGAAATTTAATATTATTTTTTTGATATAAATGTTGAAAAAAAATCATAATTCTTCGTAAAGATTGAAATAAATAATTCAATCAAGTAACCTTCAAATAATATTATAACATAAATAAATAATTAAAATGTATAAGATTAAGTCAAAAATCATTTTAAGATAATAAAAAAAATTCATACATACTATAAAATAATATAGTAGCTGTAGTATAATAACCAACAAAATAGATTGTACTAAATAATTCAAGTAATACAACAATATTTACAAGTATCGTTTTTGCTATCTTTCTCTTTTAAAGGCCCATTTTTTGTTTTATTCTCAGAACTTCATAGTTCTTTTGTTTTTTTTCTTTTTCTTTCTTTTCCTTTTCTTTTTTGTTCTTCTGTTTCCTTTTTCGTTCTTTTCCTTTTCCTCTGTTTTTTTATCTTTCTTTTTCTTATAAGTTCCCTTTGGGTGATTTGTCGGAGAGTTGTGTGGCTTTGATTATTGGGTCTTGAGATCGCCTTCAATAGTTTTAGTGTTTGGGTTCTTTTGCATGCCTTTGTAGCCATAGTATGTGAAAGAATATGGCAATTTTCCAGCGCTTGAATAGTTATTTTTCCGGTGGAATCGGCACCTGCGGTGGCGAGGATGAGGTCATGTTCGTCGAAGATGGTGGTTGTGGACATCTGGTTCTTGTTGCGGACATTTCTCATTTCTTCGACTCCTTCAATTTTTCTTTTTTTTCCCTTTTTTTCTCTTTCTAACACAGTGAGGCGTAATTCCGACTCCGCCGCAGGTAAACACAAATGCAGAGGCAAATTGTAAGAAATAAAGAGAGATTCAAATTACCTTAGAAAAGACACAAATACAAAATTAAGAATGAGAGATCTTTAGCTCTTGTAAAGGCATATATATTAGAAGTTTTGAAAGATCTCATTGGGTATATATTTTGAAAAAAAAATATTTGACCAATAGTATGTTAGTACTTGTTGTGAGAGAAAAATTAAAATTGATATAAGATTATTGTCAGTAAAAATTTAGTTGTTATGATAAAATATCTAGGATCCTGAATCATAAAATGTGAAGATCATCAAATTATATGATTGGCCAATATTGTTTAAATATTTGGACATGCAGTCCATACGCTGGAGAACGTAAAATTGATTAGTTAAATTTGAAGAATTTTGGACTTGTAGTCCATACACCTAAAGTCGTAAAATTTATTAATAAAATATGAATATGAACTATAGCGTGTCAAAAATTAAATTGAAGAATCTATGCACTTATCCCTGAAGGATAAAATACTTAAAACAAGTACTAAAAGTATTAAATCAAAAAGCTTGTTGTTGGTTTTTTTTTTTTATCAAATGCTATTGATGCCAATGTGCAAGTGTACACAACAAGTAATAAAGTGATGAATATTTAAAATCGTCTCCACATGGATTGATGTTACTAAAAATGCTACAGCAATCACAATAGTGCAATCTACCTTGATTCCGAGAGGAACAAATGTAAAGTTGGTTACTATTAAAACTGATAATTGTGAGAGAATAAAATGAAATAATGAAATAATGAAATAAATTAAATAAAAATGCGTCAAAGAATCAAATGAGAATAATGTAGTTGAATGATCAAACTCTCTTTATGGGCTGACTACTTTTTATCAAGTTAACACTAGTTGCTACAACAATTTCTATGGCATTGGACAAAATTTATTTTGCATCCTCAACTGTCGCATATTGAAATTCTCATACCCATAAATATCTTAGCAATGACCAGTTGCTATTCTATCTATGGCATAACATTATGAACATCCACTCTCTCCACCCTACAAGGTGAGTACCTATGTCTAAGTTATCACAAATCTTAACTTCAAGTATGACCCTTATGGGATTCAAGATAAACTTAATCCATGAAACTTAAATTAAGATCAAGTATTACTCTAATAATATCCACTAAGACATGCCTTTTTGCGGCTCTATCTTAACTTGAACCATTAAATGGGTGGTCAACCAAGATAACAGTTATAATAATAACTACTAGAGTAAAATGCTATAGCAATTATATAGCAACTCATAGGAACAGTCAAGAACCCATTAGATTATTTGTCACTCAACTGCAATCAAGTTTAGTTCATATTCTGAAAGAGAAAAACAAACAGTAACATATTGGTCACGAAATACATTGGTTTAATCAAAGAGTGAAGAAAGAATTAGTGAAGAATGATAGATAGTGAATCCAAATAACTCTGCTGGATTATTTAATGATGCGGCCTTGGTTCCCTTGAGATATGATCTTCTTCTTTTTCTCTTAAAATTTTCCAAAGATAATTCCTTGCCATTGTTTTATGTGATGTACGCCTCCTTTTATAACTGAAAACTAGGGTAAACAAAAGCCTCGAGTGTACATGAGTCAAATTAGAAAACTGCAGATCGCAATTCTGCAGCTAACCCGTGCTAAGTTTTCTCCCTCGGTGTTCCAGGATTGCTACAGCAATGGTTGCTCCAACAATGGCTATAACACTCCACTGTTCCTGGTTGTGTTTTACTTCTTTTGTGGCCATATTCTTTCTTCTTCTTGTTTGCCTAATATCTTAGCATCCTTTTATGAATTATGAACTTCTGAAAACCTACAATTATGCACATGTTTTGAGCACAAATTACTTTAAATCAAGCAAAACTTATTAAGACTTAACTAAAATGGATGTTTATGCAAAATATAACCAAAATATAATAAAAAAACATTGTTTACTCTCTAAGTGGTCTTGATTTAAGTTTAGAATTGCCGTAATAACTCTCATTTCATAGAGTTATCACACCCCCAAACTTAAACCGTTACTTGTCCTCAAGTAATAACAACATACTAACACTTCATGTACACAATCATGCAACACACAACTTAGCTATTTTATCAAATTTGGAAGGATTCTTCCACCTTCATATCACAATCCCAATCATGCAAAATGGCTATAGTAAATCAGTTCTAGACTTAAGCTCCTTCTGTTCACAGTGTGTGTGTGCTACTTTGATTGAATTCCAGAGATGCTACAATATTACCAAGAGATTGCATGTAATTCAGTAGTAGCACAATTTTATTCATATATGGGGCATTATAAATCTCACATACTTAAACTGTGCTCTATTTAAGAATGAAAACTTGAGAGTATTCAACCCTCCTCACTGTAACATTTATTTTTCATGTGAATGCCAATCAATTGTAATGATGACACTCAATTACTCAAACCATGCACAGATCAGAGTTGCTGTCGCAATATCTGTAACATAATCTTATCTAGAGATATCTTTTAACTTAAGACTGAACATGGGGCTCATGAACAGACTTGGCTACTCAATATCCTAGACAGAGGACTTCCTCGTATTATTGTCTCATTTTTCATTTTTTTTTCAAAGCAGCTGCTACAGCACTGCTCATAACTCTTGTTGCCTTTGAACGCAACTTTGCATATAGGGTACATACTCAACTCTGGTTACTCAGCAACTTGAGCCATTGGAGCAGAATTTATTTCATAGCAAGCACAATCAATTAAATTTTTTTCCCCAAACTTAAGATCTTTTCTATTCTTTTGGCTCTGCTACAGTAGTCTCATAAAACTCCACCAAAGTTTAAGTGTCAGGATAAAATTTCACTCTCCATCGATAACTATCTCTACTCGGCATTCTTATAATCACTAATTAACACTCAATTTATCTTCATTAGGTTTTCAAATCCATACACAAATATTAGATAGCAGAGCTTCACACAACACATACATAAACACATATTCAAAACACCCAGAGATACATCCCCCCCAAACTTTAAATGGTGATGTGTCTTCATAAGCACACAACAGTAAAATCACATAACCCGACAAGGACATGGAGGAGGAAGTTAGAAAATAAACCATACAAAATGAAATCATAATGAAAGAAAAGTTTTGCAGAATTGAATAAAATGACTAGCAGAAAGGGGATACTCCCCTATTGATTGGGCACTGCGGCAACATGGTGTGATGACGTCAGCGCTTTTTGGATGCACTTCGCAGTTTATCCTTTGGGGATTCTTGTGGAGAGGTGGCTGGCAAAGTCTTTTTCTTTTTCTTCAATGGGCTGGTGGGAGGGGTTGTAGTTGGGGCAGCGTGCTTGGTTGACACCGATCTGATCCTTTTTGTTCTGGTGAGGTTGTTGCAGCAATGCCTCCAGAAGTGTTGTCCTTTCTTTTGCTGGATCCTTTAGGACTAGCACAAACAAGTTTACTAGGAGTTTGTTGTGGAAGAGATGGATCAAGTGCATCAGCGCATGTCCCTCAGCTGTGATGGCAGCAATGATGTCAAGTAGCTGCTTGGCTTTTGTAGGTGTATGAGTGACTCTAGTTGCTGTAGCTTCCAACTCTGCATGAACTTGCTCGGGTTCATCTTCAGAGGTAAGATGGGTAACTATTTTTTCCTTGCCCTTTCTCGAAAGGATTAGAATGAAGGGCTCCTCTTTAGGTTCATCTTCATCCACTTCTTGGATGATGTGTTTTTTCCTGGGTTTGGAAGAGGTCTTGACTGGAGGTTTCTCACGTTCTTTCTCAGACTCTTCCTCTGCCTCTGTTGGTGAACTGTCAGTTGCAGACTTGTCATTTTCTTCCTCAAGTTGGTCAGATAGTTCAGCCTCTCCTGAGTCAGTCTCTGCTTGTGGCTCGGTTGCGGCTTATTCTTCTGGTTCATTTATGTCAGTGGCTTCTTCACTGCCCACTGCTGGAGCATCTGTAGTGTTGGTGTCAAAATTTTACTGCTGGAGCAATGAATCAGGGAAATTCATGTGGATTCTTTTCATGTAAAGAGCAAATTAGTGTAGGTGGCTTTTTAGGTGTTGTAGGTAGCTCCAAAACCGATCATTCTCCCTCTGCTAAGCCTCAGCACATTGAGTGATGCTGGTGCTCAGTGCTTGTATCCTCTGTTCTAGCCCAATAACTCGTCTCGCTCCTGCTACCACAGCTGGTTCAGTTGTTGCTCCAGTACTTTCACAAGCAATTCTCTCAATGGTGCGTGCAGTGAGGGCACCATCATTCTTGACATGTTCATTCTTTGCATCAAGACGAATGCTTGATACTACACATATGCTAATGATGAGTGAAGGAAATAGCAAGGCAAAAGTTTTGTGGTTTTTCATGGCACAATCGCGAATTTCTTTTTCGATAATGCTTCCCACATCTATGGAAGCCCTCTAATAATAACATATAACAACACCAACCTTTCCTTTGAAACAATAGTGGTGTGGGTGGTTGGCATAAGCTTGGATTTCAGAAATTTCACCCACACCTTAGCAATGGGTTTTAAATCTATCAGGTTAACTACACGCTCTTCCTCATTAGCCCATGACGCACCCTCTACTCTAAGTGTCTTGAAATTGTGTTCAATCGTTGCGAGGTCAGTTTATCAAGCAACTTGGCATACTCACAAGTAATTTCAGCAGGTAAATTATAAAAAGTATTTATAACTCAAGAATCTAATAGAGCAAGTGAGTTTCTTACCCAAATGTTGTGTTGATCAAGGCTTACCAAATTGGCGTAAAATTCTTTTACTACTGGCAGCACATGATCTCAAGGGTGGTTGCAAAACTCTAGCCACCCACGCCTTACTGCAGCATTGTGTACTGTTTGCACAATTCTTGTGGGTTGAGGTGGAAATTGAAACCCTTTTTCTTCCAAAATCTTGTGCGGTTCAATGAATTCTTCATATTTTTCTTTCGCGTGGTAACTTTGGAAGCGTGAAGGATCTTTGAGTCAGCTGGCTGTTCTTTTATACCTTAGCATTGCTATAGCAGTAAGAATTTGATGCTAATATGCCTGAAAGTGAAATGAGAAGAAGAAGTTAAGAATTATTGGAGTCGTGATTGCGAAGGAGAGGGGAAATAATGTCGTAGGTCACTAAGTACAATACTCCCTTTTATAGTTGAATTTAAATGAAAAAAAATTCAGTAAAGAGAGATAAATTAGGGAATAATATATTTTAAATTCATTAAGTATATCCCATAAAAATAGGCCAGAGAAATTAGTGCATTAATTTCAAAGATTTTTCTTCCTCAATTTCTATCCAAATTCATTCATCTATCTGTCATATTTTATCTCCAACGGTAAGTGAGAGGCTTCAACTTTAAGTTATTGTAACGGTAACATTGGTTGTTGCAGCACCCAATTGTTTGCTCTAGCAACGGTTACATACTCTTCTCCAATAGCTGCTAACACGTGGCTTGCCTCTGCACGTTGTCAACAATACAACCCCAATTGTCAGTATAGAATCTATTTGTCACACATATTTCCCTCGAAAATTTTAAAAATAAAGACATAAAACGACAATAAAAATAAAGGTTCACTAATCCAAAATAATAAAATTAAATAACAAGAAGTGAATAAAAAAATTAAGATGAAATAAAAGGAAGAGCCTTCAACAAAACTAGAGAGGATGAAGCTCGGTTTGAAGTGACTACTCCCACAATGGGTTGCCTCCCATTGAGCGCTTGATTTAAGGTCCTTTAGCCTGACCTTCTTTGACTGCTCAATAGCTTGGTTCTTTAAGGAGTAAGACCTCCTTTGCAAAATCTGTAGCTGGGTGTATGTAATGCTTAACTCTGTGCTTATTGACTTTAAATTATTGGCCTGTCTTTTCATCTAGGAGATCAACAGCCCTATGAGGATAAATTCTGAGCAGTTTGAAAGGTTTAGACCATCGAGATTTTAGTTTTCTTGGAAATAATCTTAGCCTTGTATTATGGAGCAGCACTAGTTGACAAGGGCTTAATTTCCTGTGTTGGATATGCTTGTCATGCCAGTGTTTTGTTCTCTTTTTATAGATTCTTGCATTTTCATATGAGAACAGCCATAATTCATCAAGCTCACATAGTTGAAGCTTCATTTGCTCTACTGCAGCATGTATATCCCAATTTAATTGCTTCAATGCCCAGTATGCTTTATACTCTAGCTCAAGTGGCAAGTGACAAGCCTTCCATAAATAATTTGGTAGGGAGACATGCCAAGTGGTGTTTTATATGCTGTTCTGTAGGCCTATAAAGAGTCATATAAACGCAAGGACCAATCATTCCTTGATGGGTTCACCACTTTTCTAAGATCTTCTTAATCTCTCTATTGGACACTTTTGCCTAACCATTGGATTGTGGGTGATATGTTGTTGCTACTTTATGTCTGACTCCATATTTGACCATAACTGCAACAAATATTTTATTATAAAAATGAGTACCCTCATCACTAATAATTGCTCTTGGAGTGTCAAACCTGAAAAAAATATTTTTATGAAAAAAGTCCACCATTGCTTTAGCATTATTGGTAGGTAATGTTGCAGCTTCTACCCATTTAGAGACATAATCTACAGGAATAAGAATATATAGGTTCCCTAAGGATGGTGGAAAAGGTCCCATGAAATCTATTCCCCATACATAAAAAACTTCCACTTATAGAATGTTTGTTAATGGCATTTCATGTCTTTGAGTTATGTTCCCTGTCCTTTGACATCTGTCACAACATTTAGTAAATTCATAAGCATCTTTAAAAATAGAAGGTCAGTGATAATCTGATTGCAGAACTTTAGCAGCTGTTATGTGACCACCAAAATGTCCTCCATATGCTGCAGCATGGCATGATTCTAGTATGTGGGGAATCTTTCCCTCTGAAGTACGTCTTCGTATTACTTGATCTGAGCATAACTTATATAAATATGGGTCATCCCACTGGTAGTTTCGAACATTATGAAGAAATTTCTTTTTTCTTGTGAAACTTCAACTCAGATGGTAGCAACCCACTTACTAAGTAGTTAACAAAATCTATATACCATGGAGTTCCTGAGTGCTGCAGTATCTGTGCTTGCTGTACTACTAACAGTTGTTCATCAGAAAAAGTTTCAGTGATGTCTTTTCTTGTCAATGTGCTTGTGTCTGCTTCCAGCCTCGACATGTGGTCTGTTACTTGATTCTCAATCCCCTTTCTATTTTTAATTTCGAGATCAAACTCCTGAAGCAATAAGATCCATCTTATTAATCTTGGTTTAACATCATTCTTTGAGATTAAGCACTTGATGGCTGCATGGTCTGTGTACACTGTCACTTTAGTACCCACCAAGTAAGCTCTAAATTTATAAAAAGTAAATACTAATGCTAGCAACTCTTTCTCTGTAGTAGTGTAATTAATTTGAGTTTGAGTAAGAGTTTTGCTTGCATAGTATATAGAATGAAAAATCTTATTCTTTCTCTACCTTAACACTGCTCCAACAGAATTGTCACTGGCATCACACATCAGTTTAAATGGTAGAGTCCAATCTGGTGATATAACCACTGGTGCAGTGATCAAAGGTTTCTTTAATTCTCTAAAGGCTTGAAGACAATCTTTATCAAAATGAAAAGGTTTGTCATGTTCCAGCAATGAGCATAATGGTTTAGCTACCTTGGAAAAGTCTTTAATGAATCTTCTGTAAAATCCAACATGACTAAAAAAACTCCTAATACCTTTGATTGAAGTAGGAGGTGGTAGTTTATCTATTACTTCTATCTTTAGTTTGTCTACCTCAATGCCATTCTTAGACACCTTATGACCCAAAACTATGCCTTCTTGCACCATGAAATGACATTTTTCCCAATTGAGTACTAAGTTAGTCATCTCACATTTTTTAAGAACTTTTTCCACATTGTGTAAACAATCATTATAGGTCTCTCCAAAAACTGAGAAGTCATCCATGAAGACTTCTAATGTTTGCTCCATGATATCAGAAAAAATAGACATCATACATCTTTGAAAAGTTGTTGGAGTATTGCACAGACCAAATGGCATCTTTCTGAAGGCAAAAGTTCCATAAGGACAGTAAATGTAGTCTTTTCCTGATCCTCTACAGGTATAACAATTTGGTTGTAGCTTGAATACCCATTTAGGAAACAATAGTATTGTTTTCCAGCAAGCCTGTCCAACATTTGATCTATGAATGGGAGTAGGAAGTGATCTTTGTGGCTTTGTTGTGCTTCCTATAATCCATACATACTCTCCATCCAGTTACTGTCCTTATAGGAATAAGTTTGTTCTTCTCATTTGCTATCATTATTATTCCTCACTTCTTTGGAACATATTGGATTGGGCTCACCTAAGAGCTGTCTGATATTGGGTATATGATTCTAGCATACAACCATTTAATGATTTCATTCTTCACCACTTCCTTCATAATAGGGTTTAACCTTCTCTTTTGCTCTACTGAATTGCTGTAACAGTCGTCTAACAGAATTTTATGCATGTATATTGATGAGCTTATCCCTCTGATGTCTACCATGGTCCATCCAATTGCTCTTCTGTATTTCCCAAGTACATATACTAGACTCTGTTATTGACCTGCATCCAAAGTAGAGGAAATGATTACAGAGAGTGTGTTGTTTTGACCGAGATAAACATATTTCAAATTTGAGGGTAATAATTTTAATTCAAGACTAGGAGGTGATTTAATAGATGGTAAAGTTGTTTTTACTTCCCTATATGAAAGATTCAGATGCTCAACAAATCTGTTATGTCTATCAGATTGCTTTCCTTCCATCCAATTTATCTAGTTTGCTGCAACATCTTCTTCTTCAAAGCCTTCAAAGGTGGTAACTTTGATGATCTCATTACTGCAGCATTTGTTGATTCTGTTTGCTACAACAAAATCCATAACACTCAGAAAATTGCAATCTTTTACCTCATCAGGGCTCTTCTTAGCCTCTAATACATTAAATATGACTTGCTGATCATTCACTCTCATGGTTAGCTCTCCTTTCTGCACATCTATCAGAGTTTTTCCAGTTGCTAGGAAAGGTCTTCCAAGTATAATAGGTACTTCTTTATCAGCCTCAAAGTCTAGTACAATGAAGTCCACTAGGAAGATGAATTTATCAACCTTCACCAGTACATCTTTAATTTTTCTTTCATGATGTACATGAGAACTGTCAGCTAATTGCAGAGTGACTGTTGTTGGCTTGCATTCCCTTACTCTCAACTGCTTAGTTCCAATGGAACATGGTATTGTAAAGCTTCTTGGATCCTTCAATTTTGTATGAATCTTACTTTGGAGCATATGACTGCTTTCCTGTGTTAAAGCAATAGTTTCAAATTCTCCCAACTTTCTCTTTCTTGCTAAGATATCTTTTAGAAATTTCACATAATTAGGCATTTGCTCCAAAACCTCCACAAAAGGTATGTTGATGTGTGGTTGTTTCAGCACTTCCAGGAATTTGCTGAACAACTTGTCTTGTTTTTACTTCTGGAATCTCTGTGGAAAAGGAGGTGGGTGCCTAAACTGCTGGGTAGCCTGAGGAGGTACCATACTCTGTTCATTTGGTCTTTTGTAAACTGTTACTACTAGTGTTGTAACTTCGTTTTCAGCATGTACTGGTTGAGTTCCTTCCATAGTTGCTGCAGCTTGATCCCTAATACCAGTGTCTTGATGGCTGAGTTGTTGTAACATGCTTCCATCTTGAGGTGGTTTTTGTGAAGAATTAAGTTCCAGCCTCTTTTTAGTCACATCAACAGGGATATCAACATTCTTTCCAGATCTTAAGTTGATTACTTTGCAGTGTTCCTTTCCCTCTCTTCTTGGATCTTCTGTGTTGCTGGGTAATCTTCCTTGAGTTCTACTACTCATTGTTGTGGCAAGTTGTCCCATTTGGTTCTCTAAGTTTCTCAAGGATACAATTTGACTCTGCACAATTGCTTCATTTTTTGCAATGTATTCCTTAATTAGTGTTTCCAATGAAGTGATTGGATCTTGGCTAGTGTGTTTTTGCCCTTGACTCTGCTGATAAAAACCAGGTGGTTGAGTGTTCCTATTCTGACCATTCAATGCTGGAGTATTTCGATTTTGACTACGCCATGAGAAATTTGGGTGTTGCTTCCATCCAGGGTTGTAAGTATTTGAATATGGGTTGTTTTGAAGCTGTCGGTTGAAATTACCCACATAGTTCATTGATGCTGGATTTCCAGGACAGTTATCAAATTCATGTTCTTCACCACAGTAAATGCAAGACAGTTCAACAACTTGCTTTACTACTGCTGGAGCAGATCATGGCTTTTACCATGTTAGTCAATGAGGCTACTTGTGCTGATAAAGCTGTAATTGCATCTATATTATGTACCCCTGCTGCTCCTCTTGCTGCTGGTTGTCTAGTTGATAGCCACTGATAATTATTGTTGGCAATTCTGTCCAAAATTTTATAAGCTTCAGTGTAAGATTTGGATAACAAAGCTCAATTTGCTAAAGCATCCACCGTCAGTCTTGTACTAGGATTCAACCCATTATAGAAAGTTTCCAATTGTATGCAACATGGAATACCATGATGAGGACACCTTCTAAGCAGTTTTTTGAATCTTTCCTAAGCCTCATACAAACTCTCATCTTCAAGTTGATGGAAAGAAGTAATCTCATTCCGTAATTTTGCATTTTTTGTCGGTGGGAAATATTTCATTAAGAATCTATCACCCAACTCATTCCAAGTAGTGATGGAATCAGATGGTAATGAATTTAACCACGCTCTTACTCGATCTCTTAAGGAGTAAGGAAAAAGCCTTAGTCTTAAAGCATCTTGTGTTGCGCCAACAATTTTAAAAGCATCACTCACTTCCAAAAATAACTTAAGATGGATGTGAGGATCTTCATTCTGCAACTCATTGAATTGACCCACTGTTTGCAACATTTGAAACATTACTGGCTTTAATTCAAAGTTTGTTGCTTCCACTTCAGGTCTGATTATCCCAGGGTGTACAACTTGAGGAGTTAACACAACATAATCTCTGATAGCTCTGTCCCTGTCGTTTGCCATGTAAATGATATTGTTATTGCCTGGCTGTCTCTGGTTAGGATGCTCATTCTGCTCTTCTTGAATGTTGACTGGTTGTAATGGCCCGTGAGGGTCCAAATTTCCCACATCCTGTAAATTATCCATGTTTAAAACAATTTTTGAATTTCTTTGTTCTATTTATAGTCTCATTACAGTCCTTTCGATCTCATGATCAAATTGGATACAACAGATCTGTCTTTGCGCATGCAAGTGTTGATATGTCAATAAATAGAACAAATCAAATTAAATTGGCAATATCAAGACTTACTTCACACTTCGAAAATAAACAATCAATCCCTGGAAACGGCCCCAAAAACTTGTTGGTTATTTTTTTTATCAAATGCTATTAATGCCAATGTGCAAGTGTACACAACAAGTAATAAAGTGATGAATATTTAAGATCGTCTCCGCAGGGATTAATGTTACTAGAAATGCTACAGCAATCACAATAGTGCAATATACCTTGATTTCGAGAGGAACAAATGTAAAGTTGGTTACTATTGAAACTGATAATTGTGAGAGAATAAAATGAAACAATACAATAATGAAATAAATTAAATAAAAATATGTCGAAGAATCAAATGAGAATAATATAGTTGAATGATTAAATTCTTTTTATGGACTAATTGGTTTTTATCAAGTTAACACAAGTTGCTACAATAATTTCTATAACATTGGGCAGAATTTATTTTGCATCCTCAACTGTCGCATATTGGAATTCTCATACCTGTAAGTATCTTAGCAATGACCAATTGCTATTCTACCTATGGTATGGCATTATGAACATCCACTCTCTCCACCCTACAAGGTGAGTACCTATGTCTAAGTTATCACAAATCTTAACTTCAAGTATGACCCTTATGGGATTCAAGATAAACTTAATCCAGGAAACTTAAATTAAGATCAAGTATTACTCTAATAATATCTATTAAGACATGCCCTTTCGCGGCTCTATCTTAACTTGAACTATTAAATAGGTGGTCAACCGAGATGACAATTATAATAATAACTACTAGAGTAAAATGCTATAGCAATTATATAGCAACTCATAGGAACAGTTAAGAACCCATTAGATTGTTTGCCACTCAACTACAATCAAGTTTAGTTCATATTCTGAAAGAGAAAAACAAACATTAACATATTGGTCACGAAATACATTGGTTTAATTAAAGAGTGAAGAAATAATAAGTGAAGAACGATAGATAGTGATTCCAAATAACTCTGCTGGATTATTTAATGATGCAGCCTTGGTTCCCTTGAGATATGATCTTCTTCTTCTTTTTCTCTCAAATTTTCCCAAAGATAATTCCTTGCCGCTGTTATATGTGATGTGCGCCTCCTTTTATAACTGAAAACTAGGGTAAACAAAAGCATCGGGCGTACATGAGTCAAATTAGGAAACTGCAGATCGCAATTCTGCAGCTAACTCGCGCTAAGTTTTCTCCCTCGGTGTTCTAGAATTGCTATAGCAATGGTTGCTCTAACAACGACTATAACACTGCACTGTTCTTGGTTGTATTTCACTTCTTTTGTGACCATATTCTTTCTTCTTCTAGCTTGCCTAATATCTTAGCATCCCTTCATGAATTCTGAACTTCTGAAAACCTACAATTATGCACATGTTTTGAGGACAAATTATTTTAAATCAAACAAAACTTATTAAGACTCAACTAAAATGGATGTTTATACAAAATATAACCAAAATATAATAAAACACATCATTTACTCTCTAAGTGGTCTTGATTTAAGTTTAGAATTGCCGTAATAACTCTCATTTGATAGAGTTATCACTTGCACTTTATATATTCTTGGTAAAGCTATAATCATAGTTGTGTATATTATAGCAATTTAAACTTATGAAAGTACAATCACTTGAGGAAATTTATTATAAGTGGTTTACAAATCACTTGCTATAATAGTTGTGTATATTATAGCAATTTGCTATGTGATTTTTTATTAAAAATTGAAAATTTTACAATATTTGCTCAATGTGTTGATGACTTCATCATGAAAAGACTCCTGAAGAGCTTATGGAATTATTTCTTTTAAGAATACAATTTAAGATGAAAGATTTTCCAATAAAAGAATTCTTCTCAATTTATGAATTTAAATTTATCAAGTGGAATATTGATATTATAGAAATATTAGAAGTATTTCATATTTAAAATTGTTCTACTTTAAAATATGTTGTATATGTCTTGGTCCTAAAGAACCATACTTTACTCAAAATTATACTTATAAAGACATTGGAAAGTTGCATAATGTAAATTAAATTTTGCTCAACATAAACTTGAAAATTGCAAAATAGTGTGAAAAATATACCACACTCTTTCCATTATATGGATGCAAAAGCTTAGTTTTATTTAAGAAGATCAACAAAATTATGAAGATATATGTATAGCAATATTCTTCAAATTCAAGATGATGGTATCTATAATTTATTACATGTTTTTAAGCTTTGAAAGGATGGTGTTGATCCTGCAGATTATTTCACCAAAATATTGTTAATTACAACAAATTATGATTGACTTTCAAGCATCCATGTCATTTGGAGGGGGATTATATTTAACAAGGAGAGTTATTGATATGGAGGACTACATGTAGTGTGTACTCTTTTTCCTTCACTAGACTTTTATCCTATTGGGTTTTCCTATTAAGGTTTTAACAAGGCAGTTTGCACCTTCATAGATACAAATGAATAATGTATTTTTTTTCTTTTGCTAGTTTTTTCTCCCATAGGATTTTTACTAGTAAAGGTTTTAATGAGGCATATTCTTTGTAAGATGAACATCCATGGGGGAGTATTATGAAATAATTGTAATTTATGTGGATGTTCATCAGAGTATTCTTTTATCTCCTTACAAGCAACTTTTCATTTCTTATAACTCTCATTATTTCCCTAATTTGAGGGTTGTTATCTTTAGTACTTATAATGTATTAATTACCACTTCATAGTTGTATAACTATAAAAGGAGGCTTTTACTCCTTATTTGTATACACAAGAGATAGAATAAGATTCCTCTTTACACACATTGTGTCTCTTATTTGCTTTCTTTCTTTCTCTTGCAATATGGTTGTGCTCTTAATTGATAAATTATTTAACATTACTCACTTTCTTAATGGAAGGAAGTAAATAAAGTTCATTATAAATGCTAAGCATCCCTAACCTAGCCAAAGAACAGTTTTGCCTATAAAATACCCATCATATAAAAAGGCTATATAGGGGAATATGATATAAGGTTCTATCCAAGTATTATTCAAATTTAACTTGAACAACAATGATTGGAGGTGGAGATATGTAACTTTATTTAAGTTGATGATCTATAATATTTAAACTAACATGTGGTATTAGAGACAACTTTCAGACCTTGTTGTTCAATTATATAATATTTTTGCACTCGGTTTACAATTTTTGATCAAATATAACCATGACCTTATATGCTATGGTGTTAACAATGTATACATTATGGAAATTATTGTATTTATGATTGCAATACATTATGTATTGTTTAGCCTAATACTTGAAATATGATAGATTAGCCAAAGAATATTTATACGATCTTATATGAAGTTATGGAAACATGTTCTATTAATGCATTTTCTTTGTAATATCATCACAATTTGAAAGAAGCCACATCATTTCAAATTTATGATATTTGTATAGCACATGCTCATATGCTATGAAGGATTTTGTTTTAAAGATATGAAAGGCATTGAACATATTGCAATTAATTTATAATCATTTGGCCCCAAAGGGAAATAATTATTCCATAGATTTAATTGGAATAAAATGGTGATTTGAGCATCAAAATTAGAATTCCCTATGCCCATAGGCATGAAATTTTTAGTTTGGTGTTTATATTGAAATATGAGCATCAAAATTCGAATTTAGAACTGAATTTAAAACCTTCCCTATGCCTATATGTTATGTAACCTCCACCCATAGGAAGGTTTGAATTTACAACTGAATTTTTACGTTGGTAAATTCAATATTGAGATTAAAATTTTATAGCATTAATGTATTTTTATTCTCCTATACAGTGGTTCCTAGTTATTTCAGTGAATCTACTTGTATTCTAATTTTGTGTGGTGATAACTTTTCTGACTGGAAATAGAGAATTCTCTTAAATTTGGGGTACATGGATATTAACTTGGCGCTTTGTGAGGATGAACCACCTATTGCCATAGAACCAAGTACGCAAAGTCAAGAAGATGCATATGAAAAGTAGGAGCGATTTAATTGCTTAAGTTTGATATTCATGTAATCTCATGTCAGCAAAAGCATTAGGGGTTTCATCCCACAATGCATTAAAGCTAAGGATTTTATAAAAGCTGTTGAAGAACAATTAGTAAGTCCTAATAAAGATTTGGCATGCATTTTAATGCAAAAACTTTCAGGCATATATTTAATAATATTAAATGTGTATGAGAGCATATAATGGAAATGAGGGATATTGCTGCTCAACTTAAGTCACTTGAGATAGAGATGTTTGAGTCATTTTTGGTTCATTTTATACTCAATTCTCTTCCTAATGAATATGTTTAATTCAAAATATCATATAACTCACATAAAGAAAATCAAACTGTTAATGAACCTTCAACTATGTATGTTCAAGAAAAAGAGAGATTGAAACATGAAAAGTTCAAAAGTGCCTATTTAACTATTCATGTGAAAGGAAATAACCAAAAAGGTAAAAGTGTTCCAAAGGATAAGGAGAAGCAAGTGTCAATGAAGAAATTTGGTAAGAAGGACCAATTTTTTTTTTTGTAAGAAAAAGGGACACATAAAGAAGAATTGTCAAAAATATAAAAATAGCTAGAAAAGAAAGGTAAATATATTTCTCATGCATGTCATGAATCTCATATTGTTGATGTCCCTAATAATACATGGTGGGTTAATTCCACTACTACAACTTACATTGCTAATATCATGCAGGGTTTTCTTTAGGGGTGGGCAAACGGTTCGATTTTTGCTGAACCGAACCAACCAAACCCAAAAAAATTTAGTTTGGTTCGGTTCAATTGGTTTCAAAATATTTAAACTGATTGGTTTGTATTTGATTAGGCTTAAAATCGAACCGAACTGACAAACCAATTAGTTCAGTTGAATTTAATTAATAAATATTTTTAATTTAAAATATGAAAACCAAAAATCCTAAAATCGATTTCCAGTCGAAATCCCTAAGCCTAATTCGCTGTACAGCTTACACCCTAAATTAATTGACATCCATCTCTCTCCTCCATTCCCCGTCGCAGCCTCACGATGATGCCGTCACGGTTGTAGCCCAGCCCAACATCCCCTCAATCACGGTTAGCCTAGCCCCTCATGCGTGGTCATCTCACTCACCCACATGGTCTTGCACTCGTTTGTCATCACTTACGCCTCACTGGCGACGCTCTTCTCACTCTCATCAGACATCATTTACGCCTCACTCGCGACACTCCTTTCACTCTCATTAGACATCACTCACGCTTCACTCGCAACGCTCCTCTCATTCTCATCAGACATCGCTCACACCTCACTCACGATGCTCCTCTCACTCTCATCAGACATCACTCACGCTTCACTCACAACGCTTTTCTCACTTTCATTAGTCCAAACCACTTGCCATCAACCTGCTTTCTTCGCTGCTACAGCCTGTAGGTTTTTTTTTTAAAAAACTTTTGGCTATATAGTTGCTTTTGTGCTAGTTGACACGACGCAAAAGTGTTGTTTGGTTATAATATAACCTGGTGAGTCTAGGGTCAAATCACATGGAATTTAAAATCTAGTAATCAATTATTAAATAAAGAAAATTAAGTGCAGGAAAAGAAATTAATAGAAATCAATCTAAAAATATGCTAAGGGTACGGGATCCACTCTCCAATTTCAAATTATGGTGATAACACTCTCTCATATTTGTATTTTGCATTTATTTTGTTAGTTAATTATTATATCATTTAATTTTTAATTAATCATTAATGTGGATAAATATGAGACCAAGTACTTAATATGCCATAACTATATTGAAGTGTCAACATTATGTTAACATACAATATAAATTTAAAGAGATCTAGATCTATAAATTAATATGATATGAAAGAAACTGGTAAGGAAGAAAAATAAATTTTAAGACTCACTTGATAGAGTAATTAATCAATAATTTGAATCCTTATGCTTCTTCCACCCCAGCTTAGAAAATTAGTCACTCATATTAATAAGCAAAATACTCATTTTATTTAACAAACTTCTGAAATATATTACAAGAGAACTAACTACAAAAGAATTTTTTTTTTTTTAGTTTCAGTCTCAACTCCTCCTTTCTGCCCTCCTCCCTTCCATCTCTGTATTCTTGCATTTTTTAGGCTAATCATGCCATCTTCTCTTATTTTATTATTATTTAGTTTATTTTTTAATATATATATATACATTTTTGCCACCTGACTATTACGTGCTTGTTTGCTCACTTTCCTTTTTTTATTTTTTATCTATTTATTAATTATATCTCCTCGATAATGCATTCTAAATGACTCCAACAATTCTTCTTTGTTACCCACTTTCAGTTCTAATTTCTTCTTTATTCCTGAAATATTTATAATATAAAAATTAACGTACTACAAATTAATGTAACATAAAAATTTATTAGGGGAGTATTAAGATAATTTAGGAATAATGAGCGCATTAATCAATGCTGCAAGTGAAAACTTGATAATTTTAAACTTATTAAATGTACACTTTTAGTGTCAATCACTAGTGTTACTAGATGAGATTAGATTGTTTGGAACTTGTGAGGCGTTGCTTTTGTGCTGGTGCTACTAGATGAAATTAAACTGTTTGGAATTTGTGAGGGGTTGTGATAACTCTATAGACCAAATGCTGGACAGACTTACTCGAAAATGATACTAGTGTTTCTTGGATGGATATTCAGGCTACAACTAGATTGTTAGAACACCAGAAGATCAAAAGAAGACAACATTCACTTGTCCTTATGGGACCTTTGCCTTCAGAAGGATGACATTCGGTTTGTGTAATGCTCCAACAACTTTTCAGAGATGTATGACTTTTATTTTTTCATATATGGTTGAGTAAACATTTGAGGTATTCATTGATGATTTTTCAGTCTTTGGGGAATCATATGATGACTAATTGCATAACCTAAAAAATGTGTTTAGAAGTTGTGAGGAGACCAACTTAGTGTTAAATTGGGAAAAATGCCATTTGGGGTACAAGAAGGGATAGTCCTAGGCCACAGAGTGTCTAGAAAGGGAATAGACGTGGCCAAGGCAAAAATAGAAGTGATTGATAAACTTCTACGACCTATTTTAGTGAAGGGTATTAAGAGTTTCCTAAGTCATGCTGGGTTCTATAGAAGGTTCATTAAGGATTTTTCTAAAATAGCTAAACCTTTATGCATATTGTTGGAGCATGACAGACCTTTCAATTTTAATGAAGATTATTTAAAGGCTTTTGTTGAGTTGAAGACAGCTCTTATTACAGTACCAGTTGTTATAGCACTAGATTGGAGTATGTCTTTTGAATTGATGTGTGATGCCAGCAACCATTCTGTTAGAGCAGTGTTAGGGCAAATGTAAGGGAAGATGTTTCACTCTATTTATTATGCCAACAAGACCTTAGCTAATGCACAACTCAATTATACTACTACTGAAAAAGCGTTGCTGGCAATTATTTTTCTATTTGATGAATTCAGAGCTTATTGGTTGGCACCAAAGTGATTGTTTACACGGATCACTCGGCTATGAAGTATTTGATTTCAAATAAGGATTCCAGACCAAGGTTGATTAAGAGGATCTTGTTGCTACAAGAGTTTGATTTAGAGATCAAAGACAAAATAGACACTAAGAATCAAGTAGCAGACCATCTTTCCAGGCTAGAATCAGATGAAAGCACTCTGACCAAGCAGGATATTACAGAAACATTTCCTGATGAGCAATTATTAATTCTAGAACACTCTCAGATGTTACAACAATCAAGATTTCCATGGTATGCCGATTTTGCTAACTATTTGGTGAGTGGACTATTGCTACCATATTTGAGTTATAGAGAAAAAAATATTTCTTTATGATATAAAGAGTTATCATTGGGATGAGCCTTACTTATACAAGTGTGTTCAGACTATGTGATAAGAAAATGTGTACTAGATGAAGAAATTTCAGACATCTTGCGTTCTTTTCATGCTGCAGAATATTGAAGGCACAAGACAGCAGCAAAAGTCTGTCAATCAGGTTATTACTGGCCCTCTATTTTTAAGGATATTTATGAGTTTGTTAAATGTTGTGACATGTGTCAAAGGGCAAAAGACATGTGTCAAAGGGCAAAAAACATCTCTCAAAAGCATGAGATGCCACTCATTAACATTTTAGAAGTGGAGCTTTTTGATGTATAGGGGATAGACTTTATAAGACCATTCTCACCCTTTTTCGGCAATCTATACATACTAGTGGTTGTAGACTATGTCTCTAAATGGGTGAAAGTTGTAGCATTACCAACTAATAATGCCAAGACAGTGGTGAAGTTCCTTCAGAAAAACATATTGTCAAGATTTGGCACTTCCAGAGCCATTATTAGTGATGAAAGAACACATTTTTGCAATAAAACATTTGCTACAACATTGACGAAGTATGGAATAAAGTATAAGGTTGCTTCAGCATATCATCCGCAAACAAGTGGACATACAAAGGTATCCAACAGAGAGATAAAAAAGATTTTGGAGAAACTTGTGAGTCCAAACAGAAAGGATTGGTCACTTAGATTAAATGACTCATTATGGCCTTATAGAATAGTCTATAAAACTCTAATTGGCATGTCACCATACATAATTGTTTATGGAAAAGCTTGTCACTTGCCATTAGAGTTAGAGCACAAAGCATATTGGGCAGTCAAGCAATTGAACATGGACATGATTGCTGCAGTAAAGCAAAAAAATTACAACTTTGTGAGATAAATGAGTTCATGTTATTCTCTTATGAAAATGCAAGAATTTATAAGTAAAAGACTAAGCAATGGCATGACCAGAGAATCCAGCAGAGGGAACTCATTCTAGGCACTCAAGTCTTGCTTTATAACTCAAGATTAAAGCTCTTTTTTAGAAAATTGAAATCTAGATGGTCAAGACCTTTCAAGCTTGTCAAGTTATATCCTTATGAGGCTGTTGAACTCTTAGATAAAAGAACAGATCATGAATTCAAGGTTAATGAGCACAGAGTGAAGCATTACATGGGAGCTGGTGTGACTCACCCAAGGGAGGACTTGTTTAAGAGGAATCCAACATGGGTAATTAAGGATGGTTAGGTTAAAGGACCTAAAATCAAACGCTAATTGTGAGGCAACCCAATAATGAGGGAAGTTGTTTCAATTTTTCCTTAAACATTACGTCTACTTTTTCATATTTTTCTTTACGATTTTTGTCATTTTGAATTGATTATTTAATTTATTTTCTTTCTTTTATTTTATTGCAGCACATACATAAAAAAGAATGGGCTAAAAAACTGACACGATTTGCTGCAGCATCACATACAACTTGACAGTTGCTACAACATCACATACAACATGACAGTTAGAAATGATTTTTATCCAATAAGGGAATTTATCGTTGTTGCTATAGCACTAGATTAATTGCTGCAACAACAATTTTTACCGTTGCATCAACAAAATCGTGGAACTTCTTACCGTTGGGAGTTTGTCAGGATAACGTAAGCATATCAGAGTTGTAGATAAGGAAAGATTGTACAATCCCTAAATAACTGTGACAAATATCCTTTTCTTTTTAAAATTGGATTTGTTTTAAATTTCAAATATTTTCCCAATTTATGCTCTTAATTACCTTCCTTTTTTATTTTGTCTATATATATAAATTAGGGATTTAGAGTAGTGTCTTTCACTCTGACCATAATTCTTTCTCTTCCTGTCAACAAATCTCACCATTATTTACAATTCTTTTTCTGGTTTACTTATTTTTTAGGCACTATACGATTCTGTTTAGTTTGCTCTAGCAATGCCGAAAGTTTAAGAAGAGAACTGCTCGATTAAAATACCCTTTACACTTTTATAGTTATAAGGCCGAAGACAAATTTAAAGAATTATTGAGCCACACAAACTATTAAAGGAAAAGTGTTTTTTGTTCCCCAACAACCAACGAGGATGATTAATAACATATATACTGTTGTAGCAAGCAGATGATGGGTCAAATTTTGCTCTCACCCTCAAGACCCAATTGTTCTAGTTGTTAAAGAATTTTACTCCAACATGTTGCAGTAGGATCAGCGTAATATTTTTGTAAGGTAAGTCCAAGTTCCTTTAGACGCTAGAGTTATTAATGCTTTTTATGATTTGCCTCATATGATTGAGTATAGGTACACAAAATTTACTGAGAACATGATTGTGAAAAAATGAGGGGAAATTCTTAAGACCCTGATTGTTTCGAGAAGAGAATAACTGAATAAGGAGGGAAGAGTGGTTAATATGATTGATTTGAAATCTCGCGTAATGCCAACCACCCACACCACCACTATTTCCCAAGATTGACTTATATTACTCTATGTTATAGTCAAGGGTTTAACTATAGATGTTGGGAAGGTCATTAAGAAAGAAATTAGAGAGTGTGCATTTAAGAGACAAAAGTTTGCTGCTTTATTGTTTCCTTCACTGATCATTGGTATTTGAGAGGCCTCTAAAGTGAGATTTGAGGAAAAAGATGAAAGAGTGAAGAATGAAAGGGCCATGATAACAAGAGTAGTTGAAATGATTGTTGTGGAATCTAGTACTGCAGCAACCCTAGAACGCCCTAATCTAGCAAGGGCAGAACATACTACAAGGATAAAAAACATGGTTCAAACATTTAGTGAAGTTGTTAATGCACGTGTCTTAGCACAAATAAAAGAAAATAAAAGGTTTTGGACCTACTTACAGCATCTAGAAACCCAAAAGCATCGATTTCCTATATACATGAAGAATAAGGATATGGACTTTCCAGACTTGTTGTTGTAACAATTTAAATTTGCAAAAGTTAAGGAAGTCGCCTCAACAGAAAAGAGTAAAAATGCTGAAGCAGAAGAGGAGAGAGAATGAGAGTCTGAGGAAGATCAACAGCCAGAGCAAAACAAAAAAGCGAAAGCAGAAGCAGAAGACTCAGAAGAAGAAAAAAAAGAGGAAGATACAGAAAAAGGAGAAAAGAAGGAAGAGTCTCAATGGTGACTCCCTCTCGCAAAGGAAATGAGAAAATTTTGGAATAAGATGAATTAGATTATAAAGCAAGCTATTAGCAAAGGTTCTAGAACAGAAGAAGTAAAAAGCAGCCTAAGAGACCTCATTGCCTATATCACTGCTGAGGAACCTGCTGCAGCAAAACCTGCTCCAGCTGCTACACAACAAACTCCAACAAAATCTCCTGCCACAGCTCATAAGGTCTCCAACAAATGCAAAAGAGCATAGCCCTTTAGAGGTGCTACATCACTAGAAAAGCCAGAACATAAACGAACAAGACCAACTCAGCCCAAAACTACTGAACCTACTAGAACCCCACCTATCAGTCCAACTCCAAGCCAAAGGAAGAAGCAACTAATTGCTATAATTCAAGGTTCACATAAGGAACGTTTGCGAAGTGCAACTAAGAAAAAGTGAACTTTTTTCAACAACAGCTATAGCGGAATATCCAACAACAGAGGAGTATCCCCTGCCAGCCCAATTTAATTTTCCAACTTCTGAAACTTTTCTTTTATTTATTTTAATTTGTTTAGTTTACATTTCCTTCTTGTTAGTGTATGCATGTTTGTCTTATTTTGTTTTGTATGCTTGTGGGGACACAACACTTCTCAAGTTTGGAGGGTTGTATTATGGTGTAATGTATTTTTTAGTGCTAGTGTTTATATTGTGTGTTATGTATAGCTCTGGTATCCAGTATTTGTATATGAATTGGAAAACTTAATGAAGATAAATTGAGTGTCATTAAGATGAAAGTTGAAATTCTGTCTCAACACTTAGGCTTTCGTTGAGTTTCATGAGTATGCTATAGCAAAGCCAAGAAAACCAAAAAGGGTAGAAAATATCTTAAGTTTGGGGGGAAATTTTTTGTTAAATTGAGCTTGTTGTGAAATAAATTATGTTCCAATGGCTTAAGTTGCTGAGTAACTAGGGCTAAGTATGCACCCCCATATGAAGACTTGAGTCAAAAGGCAACAAGAGCTATGAGTATTATTGTCGCATCTATATAAAAAAAAAATTCCTCTCTCTAGAATTTTGAGTAGCCAAGTCTGTCCATGAGCCACATATTCAACCTTAAGTTAAAGGTGTCTTTAGATAAGACTATGTTATAGTATTTCACAAGTTATTGCTACAGCAACTCTGATCTGTGCATTGGTTGAGTAATTGGGTGTCAACATTACTAGTGATAGACATTCACATGAAAAATCAATGATACATCAAGAGAATTCAAGTAAAAAAATGTTGTACGCTTTACCTATTTGTGTCTTCAGTCCCCCAAATGTAAATGTACTTATGTTTTACCTCTAATTTATATGTAATGTTTAATGTTGCAGCACCTCTGGAATTTGATCAAATTGACACACACACACTTTGGATATAATAAGGCCTAAGTCTAGAAAGTCTAGAACTGATCTGCTATAACAATTTTGCCTTGTTAAGAATGTGATTTGAGGGTTGATGAATCCTAACCAACTTGATGACAAAACTAAGTTAGTTGTTGCGTGATTGTGTGATTGAAGTGTTAGTGTTGTTGGCATTACTTGAGGACAAATAATGGTTTAAGTTTGGGAGTGTGACAACTCTATAAAATGAGAGTTATCATGGAACTTTTAGACTTACATCAGTAATATATAGAGAGTAAATGATATGTTTTTATTTCATTTTAGCTATATTTTGCATGAACATCCATTTTAATTTATTTCTAATAAATTGAGTTGTTTTTAGAATAATTTGTGCTTAAATTATATGTTTAATTGTAGGTCACCGAAAGCTTAAATTTTATGGAAGGAATGCTGCTGCAATAGACTTGCAGAGATAATGAAAGAACTTGGCTATAGAAGAATTGAAACAAATTTGGAACAATGCAAATGTTGTACTCATTGTTGTAGCAATCCTGAAGCAATGACAAACTGGATTTCGTGCGCCACAACTAAAAGATTGCAATCTAAAGGAGAAATCACAGAGATCAATTGGAAATAAGTTCTTCTTATTATCTTCTTGTTTTCTATTTATTTATAGGGATGTATTTGATGGCTGAAACTATTTTATTTACGGTTCTATCGCAAATCATGAACTAAATTCTATTGTGGTTGAGTGGTAAATGATCTTGATGGATGATTGACTGATATATATGCATTTCTCTTTATTTGCTATAGCATTTTGTCTTAATTTTTTTATTTTAATTCCTTATTTCGGCTGACCACTCATTTAGTGGATACTAGCTAAGAAAGAGCCTAAAAAAGGTTTGACTTAGTGGATCAAATTAAGATAATACTTGGTTTTAGATCGGGTTTTCCAAGTTGAGTAAATTTCAATTTGAATAGGGTCATACTTGGTCTAAAATTAGTGATGAACAAGACATAGGGATTCACCTTGTAAGGTAAGTGGAACCTAGATCATTTAATGACATATTTAATGTTAGCGTAAAAATTGGTCACTGTTAGGTTGCATTAGATATAAGATATCCAACAGACAACAGCTGAGGATGCTTGAGGGATTCTGCCTAGTGTTGTAGTAGATGTTGTAGCAACGGTACTGTAATTGAAAAAATAATCAAAGTCATTAAATGAGTTTATTCACTCAACTGCTCCATTCCCATTAGTTACATCCTTGTGTTTGATATGTGAATTTTCTTTATTACATTTTTTTAATTAGTTCATTAGTTCCATAAATTGTCTTATTTTAATTTAGAACAAAACTGTACCATTAAGATTCATGTAGCAAATCTGATAACATCAATCCCTGTAGAGACAATCTGAATACTCATCAATATATTACACTTGCACATTGACATCTATAACATTAGAAATCACACACCAATTATTTTAATTAAAAAGAGGGTGGGAAAAAGAAAAATGAGGAACCACCATTATTACAATTTGATATGTCAAATTGCACAATCTTTAAAATCATTGTCTGCTAGAAATGATAGCCTTTTGGATTTGATGGCAATTAAAATGAAGGGAAAATTTTATAAGTATTGGGAGGGCTATTTCAAGATAAATAAGTTGTTGATTGTTGCTTCTGTACTTGATACTTGATGCAAAATGAAATTTGCAACACATTGCTTTGAGAAATTACATGGTAAGGATAGTGCCAAATGCATTGAGATGAAGGAAATGGTCAAAGATTTGTTTACTAGTCTTACTGAGTCTTATAATGCACAATATAAACTGCGTGGAAGTGCGAGTGCAAGCGGAAGTACAAGCGGAAGCCAAAATTTGGCTATTGGAAGTGGAGGTGGTTCGAATTTTTGGGATTTGGGTGATGATGATGATGATGTTATGATTGAGGATCCATTCTCCGAATTGAGTATAGCAATTGTGGTTGATGAAGGTAGCCCAGAATTGTCAACTGAGCTGGATCTTTACTTGACGAAGAACACCGAAAAAATTGCAAAAAGTAATTTTGTCACTAAAGTTTATTTTTTATTATGGCGGAGGGTGAATAGTGTTAATTATCCAATCTTGTCAAGTATAGCAAGGTATGTTCTTGCTATTTCGGTGTCTATTGTTGCCTCTAACTCCACCTTTAGTATTGGAGGTTGTATACTAAATTAACATAAAGGCTCATTGACTCCGGACAAGGTTGAAGCATTGGTATTAATACATAATTGGTTGCGGTCTTCTCTTTTTGTAGATACAACAACAGACTTAAATAAAGTAGTTGAAGACAATGACTTTATGGATCAGCTTACAGAAGATATATTTTGTAAAATTTTAATTTTAATTTACTTTTTGGTATTATGAACCTTATTCAATTTGATTAATTTTTATTAAAGTTTATTTTTTTAAGTAATGTGAATCTTGTACAATTTGTTAATTTTTTTAATATAGAACTTCGCAAATCAACAACGGCTGACAAACTTAGTAGGGTAACATGAAAATTGCAGCTCAAGATAAACCATGTTTAGGTAATTAAATTGATAAATATTTATTTGCTAATTATTAAATATCACTTTATTTTATTTGCCTTAATTATTGCGTGCTTTGGCTCACTTTAAATTTTGATGTTGGTGATATGGATAGTGGATGTTATTAGGGCTTGTGTTATAGTGGAGTTTTATCAAATGTCGCCGCAAAGACATGTACTTCTAGTATTTTGTCTTTTGTTGTATGGATTTAGAATTTGTAATAGATTTTAAATTTAGGTGCGTTTATGAATTGTGACTATGCCGTATTGGGACTTTCATTATTTTGCTTTTGACTTGAAGACTTTGTACTTGTTTATTTATATCTAGTATTACTATATGTGTAAAGTGTAGATGGTAGTAAGTACATTGTAAACTGTAAAATTCAGTGAAATCAGATGAAAACTGTCAAATATAGTAAGATTAAGTAAAAACTGCAAAATTGAGAAAATATATGAACCAAACTGAACCAAAATATTTTAGTTCGATTTGGTTCGTATTCGGTTTGAAATATTTAGAACCGATCGGTTTCGATTTGGTTTAGTTTTGGCCCCGAATCGAACCGAGAAATGTGCATCCCTAGTTTTCTCAACCTAACGAAGCCGAAGGCAAATGAGCAAGGCATCTATTCAGGAAATATGATGGAATCAAGTGTTAAGGCTGTGAGAACTTTGAGACTAATTTTAAAATCTAGTTTTTGTTTAGAACTTAAAAACACATTTTATATACCCACATTTCCTAGAAATTTAATTTCTATTGTTCGTCTTGTTTCATTAGGATATAAATTTGTTTTTGAACACACAACTTGTAATATATATAAGAATAATAATTTTATTGGCAGTTGTATTTTATTTAATAGTTTATATAAATTAAATTTAGATCCCACATTTGAGTCTAATATTTTTACTTCGCATGACGAAATATTGGCATTAAGTGTTGTATTATTAATGAGAATTCCTCTAAACTTTGGCATAGGAGATTATGACATATCTCCACAAAAAGAATTAAAAAGTTAGTGAATGATGGAGTTTTACAAAGACTTGATTTTACTAATTTTAATACTTGTATAGATTGCATTAAGGAAAAACAGACTAACAAGACTACTAAAGGTGCCAAGAGAAGTTATGAAATTCTTTAGATTATACATACTCATATTTGTGGACCTTTTTCCACTCCTTGTAAAAATGGTTAGAGATGATTTATCTCATTTATAGAGACCATTCTAGGTACATGTATATTTTTTTCTAAATTATAAAAAAAAGCCATTGATGCTTTGAAGATTTATAAAACAGAAGTAGAGACACAAAAGGAAAGAAAAATAAAAATTGTGAGGTCTGATAGGGGTGGAGAATATTATGGAAGGTACACAGAAAAAGGACCAATGCCTAGCCTATTTGCAAAATTTCTCGAAGAAAGAGGCATTATTGCATAATATAAAATCCCTTGCACACCACAATAGAATGAAATTTGTTGTGCAAATTTTATTATACTTGTAAGCGCACAAATCTATTGTAGTATAGATTTGTAGTGGCGAGTGTCGATCCTATAAAGAGGTAGATTTAATTATGAGTAGGGTTAATTTTCTAAATATGTATGTGAGTTGCTTGGAAGTGATTTCTTTATTTTAAGGATTTAAAATAAAATAATGGGAATGTATTATAAATGAAACAAGACAAATAAATCGCTTGAGTCTTTGGATTCACACTCAAACATTTCACCACAAGCTTAATATTTCTTTTTAGTTCTAATTAATTTATGAGGGGATATTTCCACTCCTCATAATCTTCACTCTAATAAATATGGTATCAAGAAATCAGTGCGTCAGTGGGTGATGATCTTCCACTAAGTGTGGTGTTAAGAACACATTATGCCAGACGATAATAATCCTTTTGTCGACAACGTGGCAAGACCACCCACTAAATAACTTAGATGCACTATCTGTTGACAATGAGTTAGGAAAACTAAAGATGGCCAATAGGTCGGCGGCATGTGCCACGGCACGGGCACGGTATGCATTCGTACAGCACGGTATAGTGCGAGCACGTTTTGGTAGGCCACACAGCATGGCACAGCATGCACGTGGACTGACCTGGGCCTAGAATTTTAAGCATGGTGACCTTAAAATCATAGCACGATTAAATATGGGTCAAAGCACGGCACGCAAAAAGACACATAATAAGCACGCTTTATTGGTGAGCTAGCACGCGACCAGTAGACCAAAATATATTAAAATAAAATTTTTTAATGAAAAGTAAATATAAAATGTTATGATTTTACAAATATCTTGAAATTAAATTTTTAATATATTTTTTAGCATAGGCTTTTAAAAATTAGTTTAAGTCTTAGTTTAAATAAATATTCTAATTGTTTTATTTTTATAGCTTATTAAATGAATAAATAAATATCATGATTTTGATAAATAAAATTATAACTATCGTGATTTTATAATTAATATCTCGTAGTTGTGACTTCTTGTAATCGTTATTCCAAGATTATAATATTAATTTTCATTAATCATTACTATGATCTATGGAATTAAATTTATGTATTGTTGTGCTATGATTGGTTATTGTAAAATTAAATATATAGTTGTAAATTGTGATAAAATGTTAATTGCTCCCTTAATAAAAATTATTGTTATTGTTATTGTTGTTGTTGTTATTGTTATTATTGTTATTATTCTTATGGGCTTAAAAAAGCACGCCAGACACGTGGGCTTTTTTAAGCACGCTGAACATGTGGGTTTGAAGGAAAAAAAAAAGTTGATGGGCACGGCACGAGTGGGCTCATGCCATGGGCCGTGCCAGGCCTTTAGAAAAAAAAAATTGGGCACAGTACGACATGACCTATTTACTTGGTGGGTTGTACCGTGCCGGCCTATGGGCCCTAGTGGGCCGTGGTTTGGTGCCGAAACAGCTGTTGGCTATCTATAAAGACGACCCACAAAATACTGGAGGGGAATTTTCTTTTTAATAAATATGGTGATTAGTGTGCCACAAGACGATCTTTACTAAGGAGCCAATATACCGCAAAATCTAGTTAAGATATTAATCGTCGATGATGAGCCAAAACAACCACTTAAATCTATAAAACAAAGTAAATAAACTTACTAAATTAAACTCATCTATCATGTTGAGGCTTCACCTTCAATCCAATCTTGAAATTAAACTAGCCACTCATAATTAAACTAGGGGTAGTAGACAGTGCCATGGGTCGTGCCAGGCCTTTAGAAAAAAAATTTGGGCACAATATGGCACAACCCATTTACTTGGTGGCTTGTACCGTACCGGCCTATGGGGCCCTAGTGGGCCGTGGTTTGGTACCGGCACGGCCTGTTGGCTATCTTTAAAGACGATCCACAAAATATAGGAGAATTTTCTCTTTAATAAATATGGTGATTAGTGCTCATTATGCCAGACAGTAACAATCATTTACTAAGGAGCCAGTATACCGTGCAAAATCTATCTAAGATACACTGTCTGTCGATTATGAGTAAAAAAAACCACTTAAATCTGAAAGAAAAAGTAAAAAAACTTACTAAATTAAACTCATGGATCATGTTGAGGTTTCACCTTCAACCCAAGCTTGAAATTAAACTAGCCACTCATAATTAAACTAGGGATAGAATGGTAATTTTATTAAAATAAGTAAAAAATATAAGATGGAGAGAGAATAACAGAAAATTGAGCTAAAAAATGGATTTATGGGTGTCAAATTAAGGTGAAGTCCTCTATTTATAGATACAATGGGTAAATCATGACCATCATATTAAAACAATTTGACCGCTCAGGATTGCGCCACGTGGCAAGCTTTGATTGTCTGCAACACATCATCAGTCAATATCACGTCAGGATTTCGGTCTAATAATATGCTACCACGCCATCACTCAAATACCACATCAACATTTCGTTCCAATAGAATCATGTCACATCATCGATCAACACGACATCATCAGTCAATGCCACATCATTGTGAAATATAAATGTGCAACCCAAGAGGGGGGTGAATTGGGATTCTAAAAATTATTTTATTCTAAAACAAATTATCAAGCAAATCTAAAATGAATTTAATGAAATAACTATTAAATCAATTACAATATAAAAAGATAAGGAAGAGAGATTCAAACACGAAGAGTTTTACGTGGTTCGCCCAACCTCGCCTACGTCCACGCCTCCAAGCTTTCCGGGCTTGAGAATTTCACTAAGTAAGCCTCCAAGGCTTCAAATATTTACATTTGACTTCCAAGGTGTCAATGAACCTTTACAAAAAGATTTTATCCCCAATCTCTTAACCCAAGTATATCCCAACACTTACAATCACTCAAAGTAAAAGATTAAAAATTATTTTTCTCTCACACAATATTTAAGATTACAAATCAATGCCCAATGTGTGAACAGATGAAGCAAGAATGTGTTTTAAAGTTCAATAAAGATTGTATTCTCGAATATAAGCTCAATAGTCGTGTTGTGATCAACCTTGTTTGAATTTGAATGAGCTTATTTATAGTTGGAGCTTAAAAACTAGCCGTTATAGACTGTCTGCTCGAAAATGATTCGCTATTAATTATTAACGATTAACCGTTTAGGCTAGTCAAAGTTACCGTTGGGCCAATTTTCAAATAAACGGTTTGTCGTTTAGAATTACCCTTTCGCCGTTAAATTCCAGAGACCTACAAAATAAGCTTCAGCTATCCATTTTCACTAAACGGTTAAAGATTAGCATGAAATGATAATCTGGAATTTATTGGTTAGCCATTTGATATTAACGGTTTTCCGTTTGTTTCCAGTAACTTGCAAAAAAAATTAGCTTTATTCATTTTTGTTAAGCGGTGCCAGATGAGTACAATCTTCAATTCTGGATTTTATCTGTTAACCGTTTCAATAAACGGTTCACCGTTAAATTCCAGTAGCTTTCCCAGCATTTTGTGTTTTCTGTTTTTCTTAATCGGTTAAAGTTTAGGCAATTTGTTACTCTCTGGTTTTAATCGGTTGAATAACTGTTAAATTTCAAAGGAAAATGGTTCACCGTTTATTTCCAGAATCATAGTTTAAGCCAAATATTGCAGAGAATCATTTTCCAATTTGAAATTTAACAGTTATTCAACTTTTATGAATATAGTTGGAATGATTATAAGGCTTTCGTTTATTAAAGAATAGCTCCAACATTTTAATAAAAAACATTTAAAGTTTGTTATCATCAAAATCAATATTATGAACATATTCATGTTAACAATCTCCCCCTTTTTTTATGATGACAAACTTCATTCAATACTTTTCTCCCCCTTAATATATGCTCCCCCTAAATGTATGGTCAATTTTAAAAAAATGTCCAATAGATGATTTTCTCAAGGAAACATTTAAAAAAATCATTTCAAAAATGAATTTTATTCTCATTAATTAAACGCTATCCCCTTTTATCATTAACGTAATCTCTCACCCTTCATCATCAAAAAGAAAATAGAAAAGAAAATGTAAAGCATGTAGAGTGAGAAAAAATTACCCATTTGGCGAAAGGTAAAAATTTTGGCAGAGTTTCCCCTTAAAATGGAACAAATCTGCAAATACAAGATGAGATTGAACACTTCCAAAGATATTAACAAGTGTCCATATACCAACAACTCCATCAACCAACATAAAATCATCCAACAGATAATCATCCAACATAAAAAAAATCATAAAAACAATCCATCATCAAAATCATAGAGAAGTAGAAGTGTAAACCCAAAATATAAAAAGCAACACACAAACAACCAGAATATGAAATGTATGTGCGAATATGAAACTCAGAAATTATGGAGGTGGTGAAGATGTGCTCCCTGGATCATAACCGAAATAATGAAGAAGAGTGCGCTGTCCAGCTAGAAGCTCAAGCTGCTGATCAATGCTCTGCTGCTGGAAGGTCTGAAACTCAAAACAAAGCTGCTGATGGTTGTAGGAAAAGGTGTCCAAACAATCGAGAATTAGTTGCTGCCTCTCCGAAATCCTGTGAACATTGTCCGCCAATTGCTGCAAGGCGGTGGAAGCAGGGGGCTGAACTAAAGCAGGAGGCTGCTCGGGAGCTGGAGGTGGCTCAGAAACGGAGGGCTGCTCAGGAACAGCAGATGGCTCGGGGCGGAGCTAAGGCCGTCAGGCCGAGCCGAGGTGGCATCGAAGTGGATGGAATATCAGCATCCATCTCACGCTCCTCAGAGTCAGAGTCAGCTGAAGGCTGGGGGACAGAATAGCGACGTGGAGGAGGTGGATGAGATCCTAATCGAAAATCTGGAAGTTGATCGAAGGATAGACATCGTTGACCATCGATCGTCCTCTGGAGCAATCAAGGTATCCCGGTTTTTAGAGTTTTTAGTCTTTATCCACTAGCTGTTCTTTCTAGAAAAATTGATACTAGTCATGGCCTCTAGACCAATCCGTCTAGTCTCCATATAACCGGCATCTAGAAGAGGCACCTCAAAGTGTCACAGTATCTTAGTAATGATACTGCCATATGGAAGTAAGCGGTGGTTAACCGCGGGATTACTTAACATGTGCCTCACATTAACATAGCCGAGGTTGATAGGTCGACCTATGATAAGGCTATCTAATAAGCCAAGATCTAATCTCGTGACCTCATCTAAGTGACCCTTCCTAGGTGTCATGATATGCTGTAGAATAGTGTGGAGGATACGAACTTGGAGAGGTAATAATTGAGACTGAAAGGGTAAATTGCAAATGTCATTAGTCGAGTCCCTATGGTGACAAATATTTCGGACACCAAGATGATGAGTAAAACTACTAAATGAGAGGGCTTTCCTAGATGTATATTTTATGGCCATCACTAAATATACCTAGAAAGCCATTAAGGTCTTCATCATCAAATTCAATATGAACACCGCCAACTTGAGTAATTATCATATCAAGGCGAGCTGTAGAGATTTCCATGTTCGAATAAAAAACTCGCACTAAATTTGGATATACTTGGTCATCAAAATCAATGGCGGACTCCCAAGGTTGAAGCATATTTCTAACACTTCTACCACACACAATTAAGGTTCTAAAGTCTTCTATATCAACATAAAACGAATCAAGTACCTTTCATCCATTGAAGCGGTCCTCAAAACACTTGGCCAATGAGGGTGTGGGAAAATGAATTTTTGCGCATTTAGATACTGCTCGTGGTGGTATGGGATTCCGTTGAGGCGTATCTTTCCTCCTTCGAGTTCTCCGAGATGACTCAAATGTAAGAATAAGGAGAATGAGGAGTTTGAGAACAATGAGTTTGGACAAAAAGAACCGATTTTGGGATCAAGGAAGAGTGTAGGATGGGATTTGGAAGCTTAATTTGGTTGAAAAAGACAAGAATCGGGGTCAAATTGACGAAACCTAATGGTTGCCATTAGTGGTTTTGATTTGGGATTTTTCAATGTGCTTGATTTAAAGATTCAATCGGTAAAAGTGATCTAAAGATGATGAGAAATGATGTTTTAGGTGTGATTTGGCAAGGAAATCAAGAAAAATGGAGGTTTGAGGATAGAGAAAACTTCGGTTGCGCAACAATGGTGGAAACGGTAAGAGGGCAACTGAGAGGAGAGAGAAACCCTTGAACAATTTTTATATCGCAGCAGTTAACCGTTTATTTAAACAATTAGGGAGTAACTTCCAGAGGCTAAAGAATGGGAAACAGTGAAAGGTTATCCTTTTAACGGCTAGGGAGTAACTTCTAGTGAGCTCTCTGTTTTTAAATGGTTTACCGATTGCACCAAACGGTAAAAGGGTAAAAAGGAAAACATCATAATCTAGTTTTTAGAATAAAACGGTACACCGTTTATTGGAAACGATTAGCTGTTTATTTTATCTATAATTTCGCACATTTGATTTAATTTTTTGCCAGCAAATAATACATTCCAAGATCATTTAACTAATCAGAAAATGTTTTATGAGCCATTTTAATGCATGATTCATGAACATGTATTCAAGCAATTAATTCATATAATCATTTAAGAATTACTAAAGCAAACACATCACTTGAATATCACGCTTGAGCATTTCATAAATATTAAATCATCAAATCACCAATAAGTCAATTAATTTAATACACTCAATAACATGAATAGAGACGTTAATGCAAAAATTTCATCATCCTAAGTTCATGCCGAATTTTCGAAATTGTTCTTCGCCAAGGGGTTTGGTAAAAATATCGGTGAGTTGTTTTTCTGTAGAAATAAACTCTAATGCAATATCTCCCTTTTGAACATGATCTCTCAAGAAATAATATCTTATTTCTATATGCTTGGTTCTAGAGTGTTGAATGGGATTCTTTAAAAGATTTATAGTACTAGTATTATCACACTTAATAGGAATTTGTTCTAGGTTAATACCATAGTTTCTAAGTGTTTGTTTCATCCAAAGAGCTTACACAACAACTTCCCGCAACTATATATTCAAATTTCTAGTTGAAAGTGCAGATTTTATTTCTTGATAAACCATGAAACAAGTGAGTGACTAGAATATAGCAAGTTCCACTTAGTGCTTTTTCTATCAACTTTATAATTGGCAAAGTCCGCATCCGAATAGCATGTTAAATCTATATAGAGTTCCCCAGATACCAAAGGCCGAGATCTATGGTTCCACTTAAATAGCGAAGATTTGTTTCACAAGTAAATGAGATTCCTTGGGACATGATTGAAATCTTGCACACAAACATACACTAAATATGAAATCGGGTCTACTTGCAGTTAAATAAAGTAAAGATCCGATCATACCTCGATACATTTTGATATCCACTTCTTTGCCTTTTTCATCTTTGTCAAGCTTGTCAGCAGTTTACTCTAGTATTTTTGGTCTTTGAGTTATCAATGCCGAATCTTTTGAGTAGATCTTTTACTTACTTGGCTTGATTTATAAAAATTCCTTCCTCATTTTGTTTTATTTACAGCCCAAAGAAGTACTTCAACTCTCCTATCATACTCATTTCAAATTCATTACTTATGCAAGATGAAAATTCTTTACACAACAATTCATTAGTAGAACAAAAAATAATATCATCAACATAAATTTGAACAACAAGTATGTCTTTGTCCTTATGTTTTACAAAGAGAGTAGTATCCGCTTTACCCATTAAAAAATCATTTTCTAATAAGAAATTCGTAAGCCTATCATATCATGCTCTAGGTGCTTGTTTTAAGCCATACAAAGCTTTAAATAACTTATAAACATGATTTGGAAATTTTTCATTTTCAAAACCAGGGGATTGTTTTACATACACTTCTTCCTTTATATAACCATTCAAAAAAGCATTTTTCACATCTATTTGAAATAAAATGAAATCTTTATGACATGCAAATGCCAACAACATTCTAATTGATTCTAGTCTAGCTACGAGCGCAAATGTTTTATCAAAGTCAATTCCTTCTTCTTGGTTGTAACCTTGAGCCACTAATCTAGCTTTATTCCTTACAACCACACTGGATTCATCTATCTTATCTCTAAATACCCATTTAGTACCTATGACGGATTGATGTTCCGATTTAGGAACTAATTCCCACACATTGTTTCTTTCAAATTGATTTAACTCCTCTTACATTGTCATAATCCAAGATTCATCATTTTCCGCATCCGCAAAAAATTTGGGTTCAATTTGAGAAACAAATGCATTATGCTCACAAGTATTTCTAAGTGATAATCTAGTTGTAACACCTCATGAGGGATCTCTTAAAATTACATCCTTAGGGTGAGAAGAAACATACCTCCACTCTTTGGGGAGTGATCGAGGTAAGTACCCTTTATTTTGCTCTACATTCATTTCCTCTCATGCTCATCTTGATTCCCATTGAGACACATCCTTTTGATTATCTTTTGATTTCTTTTTGTAAGTCTTCATCTACATCATTATCAACAACAACTTTCTCAGTAGAGGAGGGATTAGATCAAATGTAACATGCATCCATTCTTCACAACTAGAGTTCTTTTGTTATAAACTCCATAAGCTTTGCTTGAGTTTGAATATCCAAGAAAAATACCCACATCGATTTTGAATCAAATTTACCAAGCTTATCTTTTTGTATTCAAAATAAAACATTTATATCCAAAAACTTTGGAAATAACCAATATTGGGTTTTCTATTTCCCCTCATATAGAGTTTTGTTAGGTCTAATCAACACACGATTTAAAAACAAAACAAGCGGTGTTGTGGCTCGCCCAAAAGTACTTAGGCGGTGAATTTTCATTCAACATAGTCCTAGCTATTTCTTAAATGGATCTATTCTTCTCTCAACAACTCTATTTTGTTATGGAGTTCTAGATGATGAAAATTGATGCTCAATACCAAAATCATTACAAAAGTCTCGAATGCATGATTTTGAACTCTCATCCATGATCACTCCTAATGCAATGCATGCATACCACTTTTTTCATTTGAATTTTCTTACAAAGCACTTTAAAGGCATCAATAGCATCATCCTTATTAGTAGAATAATACTCATATATATCTAGAATAATCATCCACTATCACAAATGCATAATATTTGCCATTTAGACTAGCATATCTAGAAAATAAATCATGTGAAGAAATTGAAGTGTGGCTTTGAAGTAGAAATATGATTTTTATTTTGAAAGATGTTTTGATTTGTTTTCCAATTGACAAGCTTCACAAATCTTATATTTTGAAACCGATTTTTGGAAGACCTTTAACTAAATCATCTTTCAAATTTTCAAAATCAAATCTATACTGCATGTCCTAACCTGTATACCATAACCAACTATCATCATGCAATGCTAAAAAATATTTATCAAGAGTAGATGCATTCTATGTCATGATATAAACATTACCACATCTATTCCCTGACAATAAGATCTTGTAGCATCAAAGTGAATTATCAATAACACAATAAATTTATCAAAAATAATTTTATAACCTTTGTCACATAATTGACTAATATTAATTAGTTGTGTTCAAGTTTCTCAACCAAACATACATTCTCAATTAGAGTTGATGGAAACTTTCTGCCAACATTTCCAATTCAATAATTTTCTAAACTTTTGAAATTGTCTCCGAGCATCTCCAGCCGTTTCAGGGTGGCGAAGCTTGAGAACCATGCATAGTTTTGATCGTGTGCCTTGAACAACCCCTTGTCAATGTACCATTTATTTTTCTTACTTTGTGAGCCGCGAAGAAAATCTCCAAGTTTTTTGTACCCTAAGCTTTTGGGTCATGAGAGTTAGTAGTGATTTCTTTGAACCCAGTGCATTTAAATACCATAATATGCATTTCTTTGAACCATCCATTTTCGCATATGACCATCTTGATTACAAAAATGACATACAATGATTGATTGTTACTAGATTTATTCCATAAATGGTTTTATAATAATTTTTGTTTAAGTTTGCTTATAACCAATACTCCTTTGCTCCGACGCACATTTAAATGAATTAGCATAGCCATCTGACATCTTTTTGCCTATTGTAAATTTCAAAACAATCTCATTATTTCATTTGCTCTTTTTCTTGCACTTATTTCGTTTTCCATTTTCAAATCACATCTGTAATGTGATTCTAAATATACTCATGTGAATCTTTAAGTTTCTCATTTATTAATGCAATTTTATGTGCAATGTTTGTTCTCTATACAGACATGCAATTCTTGCATTTAGAGATTCATTTTCATTTTAAGCTTTGCCATTTCCTTTTTAAGGCATCACGTTAACACTGATCTTGATTAACTCATTATGCAATTCTTTAAAAAGCATCATTACAATTAAATGTAAAGGCGGATAAGCTTACCAATTTGAGATCCTTAATCCTCTGTTACCGTAAGCGTTAGATTTGATCTTTGCGTATGCCATCGCTTAGATCTTCTCGCTATCATCTCGGTTGCAACGTAGCTTTTCTTCTTGAGTTTGTTGATAAGTGGCTTTTCCAGATCTTATATGGCGGCTTAACTTTTGCATTCGCTAGCATGTGATTACCTCTTTTCTTTTGGTTTTTGAAGTTTCTAGGAAATTTCTTCGCTCTCTGGTTTTCTTGAAGAATTTTACGAAATTTTCCTTTTCTTATAGCCAACTCTTTTCAAATGTCAAATTCACTCTCATCCTCTCGTATTTTTGAAGCTTTGAGGAAGCAATCTTCTTATTGCCATAAGTACCATTTTCTCTTGCCAAATGCTTATACAAGCTTATGAAACAGAGAGGCAAATTAAATAATGAAAGATAAGAAGTATTTTAAATGTAGTATATTGTAAATGTGCGCAAGTGCTACTGCCAACGTTTTTGGAAGTGACTAATGATTTTCTTAACTTTCTGCGCTATTTGAGAATGTCTTTCTTAGGGCTCTTTAGGGTGTTATTGTTTACTATGTTCGTAATCTGCATTATCACATGGAAATGCTGCCTTTCTCATTTGTTCAGTTGGAGCAAGTCGTAATGTCAGTGTCTTTACTAATTTTACTCTTTCAACTTTTAATTTGTGCCTTCATTAAACTACTTCAAGTTTGTCTCAAATTTAAATTCGCTTCCAGCTGACTAGATACTGATAAATTCTTCTTGCTCAAGTCTGAAAAT
>JASUUJ010000156.1:0-122624 GCA_030449895.1 Citrus mangshanensis
CATTTTTGGTGTAGACGAATCTCAGACGTGACCTTCGGGGCTTATTTTAAGACTTGATGCGCCGCCGCCTTTGGTACATCGAGGCCGCACAGTCTCGCCTTCGAGCCTCAAGTGATTTAGCTGCCAGCCTCCTCCCCCAAGCTTATAGCCCACCTGCTTATTGGGGCATTTTTGCGGCGGACTAACTTGGGGACGTGGACTCGGTGGCTTATTTTTGCCGCCACAGTTCAGCGGTGGTATATTTTTGGCACACGGAGGGCGCCGCAAAGTCTTGCTCATTCTGAGTCCGCGGACGGTTGGCCAGCCCCTCCCCAAGGCCATATAGCCCACCCGCTTATTGGGCATTTTGGCGCGGATTTAACTTGGGAACGGACGTGCTCGGGCTTACTTTGGGCGGCAGTTCATGCTCATATTTTCACATCGGATGGTGTTTCAAGGCTCAGCGCTTTTCCCGAACCGGGCGACGGGTTGGCCAGCTCCTCCCCAAGTGCCATAGCCTACCCGCTTTTCTGGTATTCGACGGGATCATCTCAGGGACGGAACCTTCTGGTGGCTTATTTTTGGGTAACGGCTGTGCTCAAGGCCCATTTTTCGCAGCACTGAGGCCGGGCCACAAAGTCTCGTCTCATTCCGAGTCCGCGACTTGTTGGCTGGCCTTCCTCATGCTATAGCCCCACCCGCTTAGCATTTCATGCGATTTAACTTAGATCGGACCTTCTGGGCGATTTTTCGGCGCTGCTGTGCCCGCTGCCTGTTTTTAAGTACACGGAGGGTGTTCAAACCAACATCTGAACTCAAGCGGATTTATGGGTTGTGCCCTCCTCCCACATATACACAGCCCACCCGCTGGGCATTTTGCGGGGCGGACAAACTTGGGGACGGACTCAGGGCTTATTATTTTGTGCACGGCAGTGCCCGTGACTCATTTTTGGTACACGGAGGGCGCTGCAGTCTCGCCTCATTCGAGTCCGGCGTGATGAAGTTGGCCAGCCCTCCCTGCTGCTATAGCCCACCCACATTTTCATGGTGGATTTAACTTTGGGACGTGGACCTTCAAGGCAGCTTATTTTTGGGTAATGGCTGTGCCAGCCCATTTTTGCACACGGTGGAGGCGCTCGTAAGCAGTCTCGCCCCATTCCGAGTCCGGCGGACGAAGTTGGCCAGCCCCTCCCCCAAGCAGGAAGGCTATAGCCCACCCGTTTTTGGGGCATTTTCATGTGGCCGGACGAACTTGTGGACGTGGACCTTCGGGGCGACATGGCCAAGCTTTGTCCGCGCCTATTTTTAGCATACAGGGGCGCTCTCGCAGTCTCACCCTGTCTCCAGTCCAAGGGACGAAGCTGGTTGCCCTCCCCAAGGCTATAGCCCACCCATGGGCATTTTGCGGCGGACGCAACGTTGGGACGCCAGGACCACAGGGAGGGTATCAGGGTCCGCGGCGAAGTGGGCCAGCCCTTTCTCCCTCAAGCTATAGCCCACCTGCTTGGGGGCATTTTTGCGGCAATTTGGGGACATGCCCGTGCGGCCGGAGGCGCAAGGTCTCGCCTCATTTTCCTCGGCGGGCGAAGTGGGCCAGCCCCTACAGGCGGGCATTTTGCATGGGACAACATTGGGGACGGCTGGGGGCTTATTTGGGCGCGTAAGGCCTATTTTTTGACACGTGAGGGCGCTGCAAAGCCCTTCGCTTCATTCCGAGTCCGGCGGACGAGTTTGGCTGGGCAGCCCCTCCCTGCCGCTATAGCCCCACCCGTTTTTAGGGGCATTTTGCGGTCGGACGAACTTCTGGGACGGACGCTTTCGGGGCTTATTTTTGGGTACGGCCGTGCCCATGCTCTATTTTTGCATACACCATGAGGGCGCCGAAAGTCTCTTCGCCCCCATTCCGAGTCCGCGGACGAAGTTGGCCAGCCCTCCCCAAGGCTATAGCCCACCCGCTTTTTGGGCATTTTTCGCGTCGCGGACGAACTTGGGGACGGGACCTTCGGGGCTTATTTTTGGAGTGCGGCTGTGCCTACGCCTATTTTTGGCATTTTCACGGAGGCGCCGCAAGGTCTGCGCCCCATTCCGAGTCCGAGCGGACAGGTGGCCAGCCCTCCCCCGAAGGCTATAGCTCTACCCATTTTTTGGGCATTTTTGAGGCGGACGAACTTGGGGACGGGACCTTCGGGGCTTATTTTTGCGGCGCGGCTGCTGCCATGCCTATTTTGGCACACAGGGCGCTCCCAGAGTCTCGCCTCATTCGAGTCCGGCGGACGGTTAAGCCAGCCCCTCCCCAAGGCTATAGCCCACCCGTTTTAGCATTGCACGAACTTTGGGGGGACCTTCGGGGTATTTTGGGCACGACTGCTCATGGCCTATTTTTGGCACACGGAGGGCGCTCGCAAAGTCTCACCCAATTCCGAGTCCGGCAGGGCGATTTAGTTAAGGCCTCTCTTATTTTTGGGCTAGGCTAAGTCTAGCCCCACCCCCTTGGGCATTGGCATTTTTGCGATCGAACTTGGGGAGAACGGACCCCAGGGGCTTATTTTGTAAAGGTGCTGTGCCACGCTGTTTGGTATACGGAGGCGCGCAAAGTCTCGCCATTCTTGAGCTCCGGCGTTGGCCAGCCCTCCCGAAGGCTATAGCCCAACCGCTGGGCATTTTTGCGCGGACGAATCTGGGGACGTGGACCTCGGGGCTTATTTTTGGGCGGCTGCCCACGCCTAATTTTCTGGCACACGGAGGGCGCTCCAAAGTCTCGCCTCATTCCCGAGTCCGAGCGGGACTGTTGGCCAGCCCTCCCCCAAGACATAGCCTACCCGGGGGCATTTTGCACAAGGACAACTTGGGACGGGACCTTGGGCTATTTTTGAGCACGACCATGCCGCATGGGCCTATTTTTGGCTAGGGCGCCCTAGTCTCACCCCATTCCAGAACCAGGGCAGATTATGGGCTAGCCCTCCCCCAGGCTATATTCAGCCCAAGCCCCGTTTTCAAGGACGAACTTGGGGAGATTTGGGCTTATTTTTACAGGCGAGCCTATTTTTATGCGACGGACTTGAAGTCTCGCCATCTCCAGTCCGGACGGGAGCAGGGCCCACCCGCGGCACCTTCGCCTCTCAGGGCTTTTCATGCTGTGCCCGCGCCTACTTTTGGTACACGGAGGGCGCTCGTAGTCTCGCCCATCTCCAAGTCCGGGCGAAGGCCAGCCCTCCCTGCTATAGCCCACCCGCTTTTGGGCATTTTTGCGGCGGACGAACTTGGGGACGGGACCTTATTTTTGCGCGGCTGTGCCTGCCTAGTTTGGTTTTTGTAGGTAATACTCATTTTTGGAGGGTGTCAAAGTCTCAGTCCATTCCGAGTCCGCGGACGGTTGGCTTTTCCTCCCCAAGGCTATAGCCCACCCGCTGGCATTTTTGCGGCGGAGACGGGACTTAAGGGATGGACTGGGGCTTATTTTTAATGGCAGGCTTATTTTTGCACACTTGGAGGGCGCTCGGAAAGTCTTTCCGAACCCGGCAGAAGGCTAGCCCTCCCCAAGGCTATAGCCACCCGCTGGGCATTTTTCGCGGACGAAACTTGGGACGTGGACCTGGGCTTATTTTTAGGGCGCTGTGACCGCCCTATTTTGAGCACAGGGGAGGGATGTCTTCGCCCATTCCGCGAGTCCGGCGGACGAAGTTGGCCAGCCCTCCCCAAGGCTATAGCCCACCCGCTTTTTTGGGGGCTATTTTGCGCTGACGCGTACGAACTTTTGGGACAGGATTTGGACTGAAGGTCTCGCCAAGGCCGTGGCCAAGCGCAGCCCCTCCCCTGCTGAGAGCTTCCACCATTTGGCTGGACACCTGGAGTTTCGGCTCCGAGTCGTCAGAAATTCCCATTCTGAGTCCGCGGCTGGCCAGCCTCCCCCAAGGCTATAGCCCACCCGCGCTGGGGCATTTTGCGAGCGGGAACTTGGGGACGTGGGACCTCGGGGCTTATTTTTGGCGCGACAGCTCGCCTATTTTTGGCACACGGAGGGCGCTCACAAAGTCTCGCCCCATTCCGAGTCCGGGCGGGTGAAGGGCCAGCCCCTCCCAAGGCTATAGCCCACCCGCTTTTTGGGCATTTTGTCGGACAACTTGGGGACGGGACCTTGGGGGCTTATTTTGGGCGCTGCTGTGCCCGCGGCCTATATTTTTGGGCACACGCAGGAGGGTCGTCAGAAGTCTCGCCCCATTCCGAGTCCGGCGGAGTTTGCTGGGCCAGCCCCTCCCCAAGGCTATAGCCCACCCGTTTTGGGCATTGCGGGACACCTTGGGGATGGGACCTTCAGGGGCTTATTTTTGCGCAAGCTGTGCCTCGCGCCTATTTTTGCAAGCACGGAGGGCGCTCGCAAAGTCTCGCCCCATTCCGAGTCCGCAAGAAGTTGGCCAGCCCCTCCCTGCAAGGCTATAGCCCACCTAGCTTTTTTGGGCATTTTGGCGGACGGTCTTATTTTGGGTCGGTCACGCCAAGTCCGGCGACTTCAAGCTTAGACTGGCACGTGACTGCCCAATTTTGCACACGGGGCTTCTCCCAAAGTTCCCTTCTAAAGCCCCACCCGCGGTCTTGTGGCGTCGGATGGGGACGGGACCTTCCGAGTCCGCGATTGGCTGCCTCCCCCGCCCATCCTCCCCGACGAGGTAGCTGCACCTGCTTTTTGCATTATGGCATTTTATGCGGGACCTTCTGCTTGGTTTTAGCACGGCTTTGACAACATAAAGCTCACCTATTGGGGCACCCTGAGGCCTATTTTAGCACACGGAGGCGCCGCAGTCTCACCCCGAGTCCGCCCGGCAGGGAGATGGGGCTAGCCCCTCCCCCAAGGCTATAGCCCACCCGCTTTTTGGGCATTTTTGATGGACGAACTTGGGGACGGGACCTTCGGGACTCGCGGGCTCTATTTTTGGTGCGGCCATGCCCGCGCATGCCTATTTTTGGCGCACGGAGGGCGCTCGTAAAGTCTCGCCCATTCCGAGTCCGGCGGGACGAAGTTGGCCAGCCCTCCCCCCAAGCTATAGCCTCCACCCTTTTTTTGGGCATTTTTGGCCTGGACGAACTTGGGACGGACCTTCGGGGCTTATAGGGCATTTTACATGACGATCTTGCGAGCTTTCTTTTGGGTGCGCCCGCCCGCATGCCTATTTTTGGCCACGGAGGGCGCCAGAGTCTCGCCCATTCCGAGTCCGGCGGGCGAGTGGGCCAGCCTCCCCCAAGGCTATAGCCCACCCTTTTGGGTATTTTTAAGCGTCCAGGACGAGATTTGGGACGGGACTCGGGGCTTATTTTGGGCGCTGTGCCCCACGGCCTATTTTTGGCACACACGGAGGGCGCCTGCAAGTCTCGCCCCATTCCGAGTCCGGCGGATCTAAGTGGGCCAGCCCTCCCCAAGGCTATAGCCCACCCGCTTAGCATTTTTTGCATGACGAACTTGGGGACGGGACCCTTCGGGGCTTATTTTTGGCGGGACTGTGCCCTCCCTGTTTTGCACACTGTCGCAAGTCTCGCCCCATTCCGACAGTCCGGAAGCTGGCGCCCCTCCCAAGGCACAGCCCACCTGGGCATTTGCGCGGACGAACTTGGGGACGGGACCTCAGGGCTCAGCCCTATTTTTATATGCTCGCCTTCCGAAAGTCCGCGACGAAGCCCACTTGGCCAGCCCTCCCCAAGGCCATAGCCCAACCCGCTTGGGCATTTTGCGACGGACGAACTTGGGGACGGGGCCTGGGGCTTATTTTGGGCGCGGCTGTGCCGCGCGCTATTTTTGGCACAGAGGGCGCCACAAAGTCTCACCCCATTCCGAGTCCGCGGATTTAGGGGGCTGGCCAGCCCTCCCCGGGCAAGGCTATAGCCCCCCTCCCCAAGGCCCGCTTTTGGGCATTTTACGAACTTGGGGACGGGACCTTCGGGGCTTATTTTTGGGTCTGCAGCCCCTGCCCGCGGCTATTTTTGGCACACGGAGGCGCTCACAAAGTCTCGCCCCATTCCGAGTCCGCGGACGTTGGCCAGCCCCTCCCCGAAGGCTATAGCCCACCCGCTTGGGCATTTTTGCGGACGACTTTGGGGACGGACCTTCGGGGCTTTATTTTGCGCTGCTTTTTGCCCGCGGTCTATTTTTGGCACACGGAGGGCGCTCGCAAAGTCTCGCCCCATTCCGAGTCCGCGGATTTGGCCCCCTCCCCCCAAGGCTATAGCCCACCCAAGTGCCATTTTGCTGGACGAACTTGGGGACGTGACCTTCGGGGCTTATTTTGGCTGCGGCTGTGCCCAAGGCCTATTTTTGGCACACGGAGGGCGCTGGAAAGTCTCGCCCCATTCCGAGTCCGCGGACGAAGTTGGCCAGCCCCTCCCCCAAGGCTATAGCCCACCCGCTGGGCATTTCGGCGACGAACTTGGGGACCTTCGGACCTTCGCTTATTTGTGCGCTCGGCCTATTTTTTGGCACACGGAGGGCGCTGCAAGTCTCGCCCATTCCGAGTCCGCGGACGATGGCCAGCCCTCCCCGGCTATAGCCCACCCGCTTTTTTGGGCATTTTTGCGGACGAACTTGGGGACGGGACCTCTGGGGCTTATTTTTGGGCGCTAGGCCTTTTTGGCAGCGCTGCTTCAGTCCCGCCAGTCATAGCCCACCCAGGGGCATTTTTTGCAGCAAAGTCTCACCCCATTCGAGTCCGCCCAGCCCTCCTCAAGGCTATAGCCCACCCGCTGGGCATTTTTTCGGACGAACTTGGGAACGGACGCTTCGGGGCTTATTTTTACACACGGAGGTGCTTCGCTGCCTTCCGAGTCCCGTGGCCAGCCTCCTAAGGCTATAGCCCACCTGCTTTTTGGGCACACGGGGGACGGAACTCGCGCTGGCCGCTGCCTCATTTTTCGGCACACGGAGGTCTCGCCCCATTCCGAGCGACAAAGTTGGCCAGCCTCCCCCAAGGCTATAGCCCACCCGCTTTGGGCATTTTTAAGGCGGACGAACTTGGGGACGGGACCTTCGGGGCTTATTTTGGGGCTGCGTGCCCGGCCTATTTTTGGCACACGGAGGGTGCTCGCAAAGTCTCGCCCCATTCCGAGTCCGGCGGACGGCCATCCCTCCCCAAGGCTACAGCCCACCCGCTTTGGGCATTTTTGCGGCGGACGGGGACGGGACCTTGGTGGCTTATTTTGGGCTGTGCCCGCGCAGCCTATTTTTGTACACGGAGGGCGCCGCAAAGTCTCGCCCCATTCCGAGTCCGGCGGATCAGTTGGCCAGCCCCTCCCCAAGGCTATAGCCCACCCGCTTTTTAGGCATTTTGCGGGGACGAACTTGTGGACGGGACCTTCGGGGCTTATTATTGGCTGCGGCTTTGCCCGCGTCTATTTTTGGCACACAGAGGGCGCCGCAAAGTCTCGCCCCATTCCGAGTCCGCGGACGAAGTTGGCCAGCCCTCCCCAAGGCTACAGCCCACCCGCTTTTGGGCATTTTGCGGCGGACGAACTCTGGACGGGACTTCGGGCTTATTTTGGGTACAGGCTGTGCCTGCGCCTATTTTTGGCACACGGAGGCCGCCACAAAGTCTCACCCATTCCGAGTCCGCGGACGAAGTTGGCCAGCCTCCCCCAAGGCTATAGCCCACCCGCTTTTGGGCATTTTTGGGGACGAACTTGTGGACGGACCTTCGGGGCTTATTATTGGCTGCGGCTTGCTCCGCGTCTATTTTTGGCACACAGAGGGCCGCAGTCTCGCCCCATTCCGAGTCCGGCGGACGATGTTGGCCAGCCTCCCCAAGGCTATAGCCCACCCGTTGTTTGGGCATTTTTGCGGACGAACTTGGGGACGTGGACCTTCGGGGCTTATTTTTGGGCGCTTGCCGCGTCTATTTTTGGTACATGGAGGGCGCTTGCAAAGTCTCGCCCATTCCGAGTCCGCGGATTTGTTGGCCAGCCCCTCCTCCCAAGGCTATAGCCCACCCGCTTTTGGGCATTTTGCGGCAGACGAACTTGGGGACGGGACCTGGGGCTTATTTTGGGTGCGGATGCGCCCGCCGCCTTTTTTGGTACACGAGGCCGCCGCACAGTCTCGCCTTTCCGAGCCCGGCGGATTTGCTTGGCCAGCCCCTCCCCAAGCTTATAGCCCACCCGCTTATCGGGCATTTTTGGGCGGATAACTTGGGGACGGGACCGCTGGGGCTTATTTTTGGGCGCGGCTGTGTCCGCTGCATATTTTTGGCACACGGAGGGCGCCGCAGTCTTGCCCCATTCCGAGTCCGCGGATTTGCTGGCCAGCCCTCCCCAAGGCTATATAGCCCACCCGCTTATTGGGCATTTTGGGGCGGATTTAACTTGGAACGGGACGTTCGGGGGCTTATTTTTGGGTGCGGCTGTGCCCGCGGCCTATATTTTTCACACGGATGGTGCTCGCAAGGCTCAGCCTTTTCCGAGTCCGGCGGACGAAGTTGGCCAGCCCCTCCCCCCAAGGCTATAGCCCACCCGTTTTTTGGGCATTTTTGCGGCGGACGAACTTGGGGACGGGACCTTCGGGGGCTTATTTTTGGGCGCGGCTGTGCCCGCGGCCTATTTTTGGCACACGGAGGGTGCTCCCAAAGTCTCGCCCCATTCCGAGTCCGGCGGACGAAGTTGGCCAGCCCCTCCCCCCAAGGCTACAGCCCACCCGTTTTTTGGGCATTTTTGCGGCGGACAAACTTGGGGACGGGACCTTTGGTGGCTTATTTTTGTGCACGGCTGTGCCCGTGACCTATTTTTGGTACACGGAGGGCGCTCGCAAAGTCTCGCCCCATTCCGAGTCCGGCGGACGAAGTTGGCCAGCCCCTCCCCCCAAGGCTATAGCCCACCCGTTTTTTGGGCATTTTTGCGGGACGGGACCTTCGCGGGCTTATTTTTGGGTACGGCTGTGCCCGCGGCCTATTTTTGGCACACGGAGGCCGCTCACAAAGTCTCACCCCATTCCGAGTCCGGCGGACGAAGTTGGCCAGCCCCTCCCCCCAAGGCTATAGCCCACCCGTTTTTTGGGCATTTTTGCGGGGGACGAACTTGTGGACGGGACCTTCGGGGGCTTATTATTGGCTGCGGCTTTGTCCGCGGCCTATTTTTGGCACACAGAGGGTGCTCGCAAAGTCTCACCCCATTCCGAGTCCGGCGGACGAAGTTGGCCAGCCCCTCCCCCCAAGGCCATAGCCCACCCGTTTTTTGGGCATTTTTGCGGCGGACGAACTTGGGGACGGGACCTTCGGGCGTTTCTTTTTGGACGCGGCTGTGACCGTGGCCTATTTTTGGCACAGGGAGGGCGCTCGTAAAATCTCGCCCCATTCCGAGTCCGGCGGGCGAAGTGGGCCAGCCCCTCCCCCCAAGGCTATAGCCCACCCGTTTTTTGGGCATTTTTGCGTCGGACGAACTTGGGGACGGGACCTTCGGGGGCTTCTTTTTGGGTGAGGCTGTGCCCGCGGCCTATTTTTGGCACACGGAGGGCGCTCGTAAGGTCTCGCCCATTCCGAGTTCGGCGGGCGAAGTGGGCCAGCCCCTCCCCCCAAGGCTATAGCCCACCCGTTTTTTGGGCATTTTTAAGGCTGGACGAACTTGGGACGGAGCTGGGGCTTATTTTTGGGCGCGCTGTGCCCGCGGTCTATTTTTGACACACAGAGGGCACTGTAAAGTCTCGCCCATTCCGAGTCCGCGGATTTTGGCCAGCCCTCCCCAAGGCTATAGCCCACCCGCTTTTGGGCATTTTTGCGCTGGACGAACTTGGGACGGGACCTTCGGGGCATCTTTGGGTGCGGCTGTGCACGCGGCTCATTTTTGGCACACGGAGGGCGCTCGAAAGTCTCGCCTCATTCCGAGTCCGCGGGCGAAGTGGGCCAGCCCTCCCCCAAGGCTATAGCCCACCCGCTTTTGGGCATTTTTGCGCTGGACGAACTTGGGGACGGGACCTTCGGGGCTTCTTTGGGCGAAGCTGTGCCCGCGGCCTATTTTTGGCACACGGAGGGCGTCAAGGTCTCGCCCCATTCCGAGTCCGCGGGCGAAGTGGGCCAGCCCTCCCCCAAGGCTATAGCCCACCCTTTTTTGGGCATTTTTGCGCTGACGAACTTGGGGACGGGACCTTCGGGGCTTCTTTTGCGCGGCTGTGCATTTTTGGCACACGGACGGCGCTCGTAAAGTGTCGCCCCATTCCAAGTCCGGCGGGCGATGTGGGCCAGCCCCCCAAGTCTATAGCCCACCCGCTTTTTGGGCATTTTTGGCCGGACGAACTTGGGGACGGGACCTCGGGCTTTTGCGCGCTGTGCCTACTTTTGGCACACGGAGGGCGTCAGAAGTCTCGCCCATTCCAAGTCCGGCGGCGAAGTGGGCCAGCCCTCCCCAAAGGCTATAGCCCACCCGTTTTTTGGGCATTTTTGCGTCGGACGAACTTGGGGACGGGACCTTTGGGGGCTTATTTTTGCGCACGGCTGTGCCCGTAGCCTATTTTTGGCACACGGAGGGTGCTCGTAAAGTCTCGTCCCATTCCGAGTCCGCGGACGGCGGGCCAGCCCTCCCCAAGGCTATAGCCCACCCGCTTTTGGGCATTTTTACGAACTTGGGGACGGGACCTTCGGGGCATCTTTTTGGGTGCGGCTGTGCTTTTTTGGCACACGGAGGGCGCTGAAAGTCTCGCCTCATTCCGAGTCCGCGGGCGAAGGGGCCAGCCCTCCCCAAGGCTATAGCCCACCCGCTTTTTGGGCATTTTGCTGGACGAACTTGGGGACGGGACCTTCGGGGCTTTTTTGGGCGCAGCTGTGCCCACGGCCTATTTTTGGCACATGGAGGGCGCCAGAAGTCTCGCCTCATTCCGAGTCCGCGGGCGAAGTGGCCAGCCCTCCCCCAAGGCTATAGCCCACCCGCTTTTTTGGGCATTTTTAAGCGCCGGACGAACTTGGGGACGGGACCTGGGGCTTCTTTGGCGAGGCTGTGCCCGTGGCCTATTTTTGGCACACGGAGGGCGTCAGAAGGTCTCGCCCCATTCCGAGTCCGGGGCGAAGTGGCCAGCCCTCCCCTAAGGCTATAGCCCACCCTTTTTTTGGGCATTTTTAAGCCGGACGAACTTGGGGACGGGACCTCGGGGCTTCTTGCGCGGCTTGCTCTGCGGCTATTTTTGCACACGGAGGGCGCCAGAAGTCTCGCCCCATTCCAAGTCCGGGCGATGTGGGCCAGCCCCTCCCCCAAGGCTATAGCCCACCCGCTTTTGGGCATTTTTGCGGACGAACTTGGGACGGTAGCTTCTTATTTGGGCGGCTGTGCCCGCGGCCTATTTTTGACACACAGAGGGTGCTCGTAAAGTCTCGCCCCATTCCGAGTCCGGCGGACGAAGTGGGCCAGCCCCTCCCCCCAAGGCTATAGCCCACCCGTTTTTTGGGCATTTTTGCGTCGGACGAACTTGGGGACGGGACCTTCGGGGGCATCTTTTTGGGTGCGGCTGTGCCCGCGGCCTATTTTTGGCACACGGAGGGCGCTCGTAAAGTCTCGCCTCATTCCGAGTCCGGCGGGCGAAGTGGGCCAGCCCCTCCCCCCAAGGCTATAGCCCACCCGTTTTTTGGGCATTTTTGCGTCGGACGAACTTGGGGACGGGACCTTCGGGGGCTTCTTTTTGGGCGCAGCTGTGCCCACGGCCTATTTTTGGCACATGGAGGGCGCTCGTAAAGTCTCGCCTCATTCCGAGTCCGGCGGGCGAAGTGGGCCAGCCCCTCCCCCCAAGGCTATAGCCCACCCGCTTTTGGGCATTTTTGGCTGGACGAACTTGGGGACGGACCTTCGGGGCTTCTTTTTACGAGGCTGTGCCCGCTGCCTATTTTTGGCACACGGAGGGCGCTGTAAGGTCTCGCCCATTCCGAGTCCGCGGGCGAAGTGGCCAGCCCTCCCCCAAGGCTATAGCCCACCCGCTTTTGGGCATTTTTGCGCCGGACGAACTTGGGGACGGGACCTTCGGGGCTTTTTTGGGCGCGGCTGTGCCCAAGGCCCTACTTTTGGCACACAGAGGGCGCCAGAAGTCTCTTCCCATTCCGAGTCCGCGGGCCAAGTGGGCCAGCCCTCCCCCAAGGCTATAGCCCACCCGCTTTTGGGCATTTTTGGCCGGACGAACTTGGGGACGGGACCTTCGGGGCTTCTTTGAAAAGGCTGTGCCCACGGCCTATTTTTGGCACACGGAGGGCGTCAGAAAGTCTCGCCCCATTCCGAGTCCGGAGGGCGAGTGGCCAGCCCTCCCCAAGGCTATAGCCCAACCGCTTTTGGGCATTTTTAAGCGCTGACGAACTTGGGGACGGGACCTTCGGGGCTTATTTTTGGGCGCGCTGTGCCCGCCTATTTTTGGTACACGGAGGGCGCTCAGAAGTCTCGCCCCATTCCGAGTCCGCGGATTTAGAAGTGGCCATCCCTCCCCAAGGCTATAGCCCAACCATTTTTGTGCATTTTTGCGGACGAACTTGGGGACGGACCTCGGGGCTTATTTTTGGGCGCGGCTGTGCCCACAGCTTATTTTTGGCACACGGAGGGCGCCAAAGTCTCGCCCCATTCCGAGTCCGGCGGACGAAGTGGCCAGCCCTCCCCCAAGGCTATAGCCCACCCGCTTTTTGGGCATTTTTGACGAACTTGGGGACGGACCTTCAGGGGCTTTTTTGGAAGCGGCTGTGCCCACGGCCTATTTTTACACACGGAGGGCGCTCAGAAGTCTCGCCCATTCCTAGTCCGGCGGACGGCGGCCAGCCTCCCCCAAGGCTATAGCCCACCCCTTTTTGGGCATTTTGCCGGACGAACTTGGGGACGGGACCTTCGGGGCTTCTTTTTGGCGCGGCTTTGCTCTATTTTTGGCACACGGAGGGCGCTCGTAAGTCTCGCCCCATTCCAAGTCCAAGGGCGATGTGGGCCAGCCCTCCCCAAGGCTATAGCCCACCCGCTTTTGGGCATTTTTGCGCCGGACGAACTTGGGGACGGGACCTTCGGGGCTTTTGGTGCTGTGCCCGCGGCCTACTTTTGGCACACGGAGGGCGCTGAAAGTCTCTCCCATTCCGAGTCCGGGGCGGGGGCCAGCCCCTCCCCCAAAGGCTATAGCCCACTGTTTTTTTGGCATTTTTGCGGCGGACGAACTTGGGGACGGGACCTTCAGGGGCTTATTTTTGGGCTCGGCTGTGCCCACGGCCTATTTTTGGCACAGGGAGGGTGCTCCCAAAGTCTCGCCCCATTCCGAGTCCGGCGGACGAAGTTGGCCATCCCTCCCCCCAAGGCTATAGCCCACCCGTTTTTTGGCAATTTTTGCGGCGGACGAACTTGGGGACCGGACCTTCAGGGGCTTATTTTTGGGTGCGGCTGTGCCCGCGGCCTATTTTTGGCATACGGAGGGCGCTCGCAAAGTCTCACCCAATTCCGAGCCCGGCAGACGAAGTGGGCTAGCCCCTCCCCCGAAGGCTATAGCCCACCCGTTTTTTAGGCATTTTTGAGACGGACGAACTTGGGGACGGGACCTTCGGGAACTTATTTTTTGGCGCGGCCATGCCCGCGGCCTATTTTTGGCGCACGGAGGGTGCTCGTAAAGTCTCGCCCCATTCCGAGTCCGGCGGACGAAGTTGGCCATCCCTCCCCCCAAGGCTATAGCCCAACCATTTTTTGTGCATTTTAAACTTGGGGACGGGACCTTCGGGGCTTATTTTTGGGCGCGGCTGTGCCCACAGCTTATTTTTGGCACACGGAGGGCGCCGCAAAGTCTCGCCCCATTCCGAGTCCGCGGACGGGCCAGCCCTCCCCCAAGGCTATAGCCCACCCGCTTTTTTTTTGACGAACTTGGGGACGGGACCTTCAGGGGCTTTTTTGAAGCGGCTGTGCCCACGGCCTATTTTTGGCACACGGAGGGCGCCAGAAAGTCTCGCCCCATTCCTAGTCCGGCGGACGAGTGGCCAGCCCTCCCCAAGGCTATAGCCCACCCTTTTTTTGGGCATTTTTCGGACGAACTTGGGGACGGGACCTTCGGGCTTTTTTACGGCTTTGCGGTCTATTTTTGGCACACGGAGGGCGTCAGAAGTCTCGCCCCATTCCAAGTCCGCGGGCGATGGGGCCAGCCCCTCCCCCAAGGCTATAGCCCACCCGCTTTTGGGCATTTTTGGCTGACGAACTTGGGACGGACCTTCGGGGCTTTTTTTGCTGCGCACTTTTGGCACACGGAGGGCGCTCGTAAAGTCTCTCCCCATTCCGAGTCCGGCGGGCGAAGTGGGCCAGCCCCTCCCCCAAAGGCTATAGCCCACTGTTTTTTTGGCATTTTTGCGGCGGACGAACTTGGGGACGGGACCTTCAGGGGCTTATTTTTGGGCTCGGCTGTGCCCACGGCCTATTTTTGGCACAGGGAGGGTGCTCCCAAAGTCTCGCCCCATTCCGAGTCCGGCGGACGAAGTTGGCCATCCCTCCCCCCAAGGCTATAGCCCACCCGTTTTTTGGCAATTTTTGCGGCGGACGAACTTGGGGACCGGACCTTCAGGGGCTTATTTTTGGGTGCGGCTGTGCCCGCGGCCTATTTTTGGCATACGGAGGGCGCTCGCAAAGTCTCACCCAATTCCGAGCCCGGCACGGTGGGCTAGCCCTCCCCCGAAGGCTATAGCCCACCCGTTTTTTAGGCATTTTTGAGACGGACGAACTTGGGGACGGGACCTTCGGGAACTTATTTTTTGGCGCGGCAATGCCCGCGGCCTATTTTTGGCCCACGGAGGGAGATCGTAAGGTCTCGCCCAAGTCCGAGACAGGCGGAAGAAGTTGGCCATCCTCCCCCAAGGCTATAGCCCACCCGCTTTGGGCATTTTTGGCGGACGAACTAGGGGACGGACCTGGGGCTTATTTTTGGCGCGCTGTGCCCGCGGCCTATTTTTGGCCCACGGAGGGCACTCCCAAAGTCTCACCTCATTCCGAGTCAGGCGGACGCAGTTGTCCATACCCTCCCCCCAAGGCTATAGCCCACCCGTTTTTTGGGAATTTTTGCGGACGATTTGGGGACGGGACCTTCGGGGCTTTTTTGCGCGGCTGTGCACGCGACCTATTTTTGGCATACGGAGGCCGCCACAAAGTCTCGCCCATTCCGAGTCCGCGGATTTAGTTGGCCAGCCCTCCCCAAGGCTATAGCCCACCCGCTTTTTTGGGCATTTTTGACGAACTTGGGGACGGGACCTTCGGGGCTTATTTTGGGCGCAGTGCCCGCTGCCTATTTTTGGCACAAGAAGGCCGTTCGCAAAGTCTCGCCTCATTCCGAGTCCGCGGATTTGTTGGCATCCCGCCCCCAAGGCTATAGCCCACCCGCTTGGGCATTTTTGCGCGGACGCATCTTGGGGACGGGACGTCGGGGCTTATTTTTGACGTGGCTGTGCCTCGCGCCTATTTTTGGCACACGGAGGGTGCTCGCAAAGTGTCGCCCATTCCGAGTCCGCGGATTTGTTGGCCAGCCCTCCCCCAAGGCTATAGCCCACCCGCTTTTGGGCATTTTTGCGGACAAACTTGGGGACGGGACCTTCGGGTCTTATTTTTGGCGCGGCTGTGCTCGCGGCTATTTTTGGCACACAGAGGGCGCCGCAAAGTCTCACCTCCATTCCGAGTCCGCGGACGAGTTGGCCAGCCCTCCCCCAAGGCTATAGCCTACCCGCTGGGCATTTTCGCGGCGGACAAACTTGGGGACGGACCTTCGGGGCTTATTTTTGTGCGCTGCTGTGCCCGCGGACTATTTTTGGCAAACGGAGGCTGCTCGCAAAGTCTCGCCCCATTCCTAGTCCGGCGGACGAAGTGGGCCAGCCCCTCCCCCAAAGGCTATAGCCCACTGTTTTTTTGGCATTTTTGCGGCGGACGAACTTGGGGACGGGACCTTCAGGGGCTTATTTTTGGGCTCGGCTGTGCCCGCGGCCTATTTTTGGCACACAGAGGGCGCTCGCAAAGTCTCGCCCCATTCCAAGTCCGGCGGACGAAGTTGGGCAGCCCCTCCCCCCAAGGCTATAGCCCACCCGTTTTTTGGGCATTTTTGCGGCGGACGAACTTGGGGACGGGACCTTCGGGGGCTTATTTTTGGGCACGACCATGCCCGCGGCCTATTTTTGGCACACGGAGGGCGCTCGGAAAGTCTCACCCCATTCCGAGCCCGGCAGACGAAGTGGGCTAGCCCCTCCCCCCAAGGCTATAGCCCACCCGTTTTTTGGGCATTTTTGAGGCGGACGAACTTGGGGACGGGACCTTTGGGAACTTATTTTTGGGCGCGGCCATGCCCGCGGCCTATTTTTGGCGCACGGAGGGCGCCGAAGTCTCGCCCCATTCCGAGTCCGCGGACGGTTGGCCAGCCCTCCCCAATGCTATAGCCCACCCGTTTTTTGGGCCATTTTTGCGGCCGACGAACTTTGGGACGGGACCTTCGGGGGCTTATTTTTGGGCACGGCCATGCCAAAAGCCTATTTTTGGCACACGGAGCTCGCTCGCAAAGTCTCACCCCATTCCGAGTCCGGCGGGCGAAGTTGGCCAGCCCCTCCCCCCAAGGCTATAGCCCACCCGTTTTTTGGGCATTTTTGCGGCGGACGAACTTGGGGACGGGACCTTCAGGGGCTTATTTTTGGGTGCGTCTGTGCCCGCGGCCTATTTTTCGCATACGGAGGGCGCTCGCAAAGTCTCGCCCCATTCCGAGTCCGCGGATTTGCCAGCCCTCCCCGAAGGCTATAGCCCAACCGCTGGGGCATTTTTGCGGCGGACGAACTTGGGGACGGGACCTTCGGGGGCTTATTTTTGGGCGCGGCTGTGCCCGCGGCCTAATTTTGGCACACGGAGGGCGCTCGCAAAGTCTCACCCCATTCCGAGCCCGGCAGACGAAGTGGGCTAGCCCCTCCCCCCAAGGCTATAGCCCACCCGTTTTTTGGGCATTTTTGAGGCGGACGAACTTGGGGACGGGACCTTCGGGAACTTATTTTTGGGCGCGGCCATGCCCGCGGCCTATTTTTGGCGCACGGAGGGCGCTCGTAAAGTCTCGCCCCATTCCGAGTCCGGCGGACGAAGTTGGCCAGCCCTTCCCCCCAAGGCTATAGCCCACCTGTTTTTTGGGCCATTTTTGCGGCCGACGAACTTTGGGACGGGACCTTCGGGGGCTTATTTTTGGGCACGGCCGTGCCCACGGCCTATTTTTGGCACACGGAGGGCGCTCGCAAAGTCTCACCCCATTCCGAGTCCGGCGGATTTGTTGGCCAGCCCTCCCCCAAGGCTATAGCCCACCCGCTTGGGCATTTTTGCGGGACGATTTGGGGACGGGACCTTCGGGGCTTATTTTTGGGCGCGGCTGTGCCTGCCTATTTTTGGCACACGGAGGCCGCCACAAAGTCTCGCCCATTCCGAGTCCGGCGGACGAGTTGGCCAGCCCCTCCCCAAGGTCAGCCCACCCGCTTGGGCATTTTTGCGGCGGACGTACTTGGGGACGGGACCTTCGGGGGCTTATTTTTGGGCGCGGCTGTGCCCGCGGCCTATTTTTGGCACGCGGAGGCCGCTCACAAAGTCTCGCCCCATTCCGAGTCCGGCGGACGAAGTTGGCCAGCCCCTCCCCCCAAGGCTATAGCCCACCTGTTTTTTGGGCATTTTTGCGGCGGACGAACTTGGGGACGGGACCTTCAGGGGCTTATTTTTGGGTGCGGCTGTGCCCGCGGCCTATTTTTGGCATACGGAGGGCGCTCGCAAAGTCTCGCCCCATTCCGAGTCCGGCGGACGAAGTTGGCCAGCCCCTCCCCCGAAGGCTATAGCCCAACCGTTTTTTGGGCATTTTTGCGGCGGACGAACTTGGGGACGGGACCTTCGGGGGCTTATTTTTGGGCGCGGCTGTGCCCGCGGCCTAATTTTGGCACACGGAGGGCGCTCCCAAAGTCTCGCCTCATTCCGAGTCCGGCGGACGAATTTGGCCAGCCCCTCCCCCGAAGGCTATAGCCCAACCGTTTTTTGGGCATTTTTGCGGCGGACGAACTTGGGGACGGGACCTTCGGGGGCTTATTTTTGGGCGCGGCTGTGCCCGCGGACTATTTTTGGCAAACGGAGGCTGCTCGCAAAGTCTCGCCCCATTCCTAGTCCGGCGGACGAAGTGGGCCAGCCCCTCCCCCAAAGGCTATAGCCCACTGTTTTTTTGGCATTTTTGCGGCGGACGAACTTGGGGACGGGACCTTCGGGGGCTTATTTTTGGGCGCGGCTGTGCCTGCGGCCTATTTTTGGCACACAGAGGGCGCTCGCAAAGTCTCGACTCATTCCGAGTCCGGCGGACGAAGTTGGCCAGCCCCTCCCCCCAAGGCTATAGCCCACCCGTTTCTTGGGCATTTTTGCGGCGGACGAACTTGGGAACGGGACCTTCGGGGGCTTATTTTTGGGCGCAGCTGTGCCCACGGCCTATTTTTGGTACACGGAGGGCGCTCGCATTGTCTCGCCCCATTCCGAGGCCGGCGGACGAAGTGGGCCAGCCCCTCCCCCCAAGGCTATAGCCCACCCATTTTTTGGGCATTTTTGCGGCGGACGAACTTGGGGACGGGACCTTCAGGGGCTTATTTTTTGTCTCGGCTGTCCCCGCGGCCTATTTTTGGCACACGGAGGGCGCTTGCAAAGTCTCGCCCCATTCCGAGTCCGGCGGACGAAGTTGGGCAGCCCCTCCCCCCAAGGCTATAGCCCACCCGTTTTTTGGGCATTTTTGCGTCGGACGAACATGGGGACGGGACCTTCGGGGGCTTATTTTTGGGCACGACCATGCCCGCGGCCTATTTTTGGCACACGGAGGGCGCTCGCAAAGTCTCACCCCATTCCGAGCCCGGCAGACGAAGTGGGCTAGCCCCTCCCCCCAAGGCTATAGCCCACCCGTTTTTTGGGCATTTTTGAGGCGGACGAACTTGGGGACGGGACCTTCGGGAACTTATTTTTGGGCGTGGCAATGCCCGCGGCCTATTTTTGGCGCACGGAGGGTGCTCGTAAAGTCTCGCCCCATTCCGAGTCCGGCGGACGAAGTTGGCCAGCCCCTCCCCCCAAGGCTATAGCCCACCCGTTTTTTGGGCCATTTTTGCGGCCGACGAACTTTGGGACGGGACCTTCGGGGGTTATTTTTGGGTACGGCCGTGCCCACGGCCTATTTTTGGCACACGGAGGGCGCTCGCAAAGTCTCACCCCATTCCGAGTCCGGCGGATTTGTTGGCCAGCCCTCCCCCAAGGCTATAGCCCACCCGCTTTTGGGCATTTTGCGCGGACGATTTGGGGACGGGACCTTCGGGGCTTATTTTTGGGTGCAGCTGTGCCCGCGTCTATTTTTGGCACACAGAGGCCGGTCACAAAGTCTCGCCCCATTCCGAGTCCGCGGACGGTTGGCCAGCCCTCCCCAAGGCTATAGCCCACCTGCTTTTTTGGGCATTTTGCGGACGAACTTGGGGACGGGACCTTCGGGCTTATTTTTGTACGCTGTGCCCGCGCCTATTTTTGGTACACGAAGGCCGTTTCGCAAAGTCTCGCCCATTCCGAGTCCGCGGATTTGTTGGCATCCTCCCCAAGGCTATAGCCCACCCGTTTTTTGGGCATTTTTGCGGCGGACGATCTTTGGGACGGGACCTTCGGCGGCTTATTTTTTGGCGTGGCTGTGCCCGCGGCCTATTTTTGGCACACGGAGGGTGCTCGCAAAGTGTCGCCCCATTCCGAGTCCGGCGGACGAAGTTGGCCAGCCCCTCCCCCCAAGGCTATAGCCCACCCGTTTTTGGGGCATTTTTGCGGCGGACAAACTTGGGGACGGGACCTTCGGGGGCTTATTTTTGGGTGCAGCTGTGCCCGTGACCTATTTTTGGCACACAGAGGGCGCTCGCAGAGTCTCGCCCCATTCCCAGTCCGGCGGACGAAGTTGGCCAGCCCCTCCCCCCATGGCGATAGCCCACCCGTTTTTTGGGCATTTTTGCGGCGGACAAACTTGGGGACGAGACCTTCGGGGGCATATTTTTGGGCGCGGCTGTGCCCGCGGCATATTTTTGGCACACGGAGGGCGTTTGCAAAGTCTCGCCCCATTCCGAGTCCGGCGGAAAAAGTTCGCGAGCCCCTCCCCCCAAGGCTATAGCCCACCCATTTTTTGGGACTTTACGAACTTGGGGACGGACCTTCGGGACTTATTTTTGACGCGGCTGTGCCTGCGGCTTATTTTTGGCACACGGAAGGCGCCAGTAAAGTCTAGCCCCATTCCGACCCCCGGATTTGTTGGCCAACCCTCCCCAAGGCTATAGCCCACCTGCTTTTTGGGCATTTTTGCGGACGAACTTGGGGACGGACCTTCGGGGCTTATTTTTGGGCGCGGCTTTGCTCAAGCGTCTATTTTTGGCACACGGAGGGCACTCTTAAAGTCTCACCCCATTCCGAGTCCGCGGATTGTTGGCCAGCCCTCCCCAAGGCTATAGCCCACCCGCTTATTTGGGCATTTTTGCGGCAGACGAACTTGGGGACGGGACCTTCGGGGCTTATTTTTGGCGCGGTGTGCTCATGGGCTTATTTTTTTCACACGGAGGGCGCCGCAAAGTCTCGCCCCATTCCGAGTCCGCGGATTTGTTGGCCAGCCCTCCCCCAAGGCTATACCCCACCCATTTTTTGGGCATTTTTGCGGCGGACGAACTTGGGGACGGGACCTTCGGGGGCTTCTTTTTGGGCGCGGCTGTGCCCGCAGCCTATTTTTGGCACACAGAAGGCGCTCGTAAAGTCTCGCCCCATTCCGAGTCCGGCGGGCGAAGTGGGCCAGCCCCTCCCCCCAAGGCTATAGCCCACCCTTTTTTTGGGCATTTTTGCGTCGGACGAACTTGGGGACGGGACCTTCGGGGGCTTCTTTTTGGGCGCGGCTGTGCCCGCGGCCTATTTTTGGCACACGGAGGGCGCTCGTAAAGTCTCGCCCCATTCCAAGTCCGGCGGGCGAAGTGGGCCAGCCCCTCCCCCAAAGGCTATAGCCCACCCGTTTTTTGGGCATTTTTGCGTCGGACGAACTTGGGGACGGGACCTTTGGGGGCTTATTTTTGCGCACGGCTGTGCCCGCAGCCTATTTTTGGCACACGGAGGGCGCTCGTAAAGTCTCGTCCCATTCCGAGTCCGGCGGACGAAGTGGGCCAGCCCCTCCCCCCAAGGCTATAGCCCACCCGTTTTTTGGGCATTTTTGCGTCGGACGAAGTTGGGGACGGGACCTTCGGGGGCTTTTTTGCGCGCTGTGCCTATTTTTGGCACACGGAGGGCGTTTGAAAGTCTCGCCCATTCCAAGTCCGCGGGCGAAGTGGCCAGCCCTCCCCCAAAGGCTATAGCCCACCCGCTTTTGGGCATTTTTGCGCGAACTTGGGGACGGGACCTTTGGGGGCTTATTTTTGCGCACGGCTGTGCCCGCAGCCTATTTTTGGCACACGGAGGGCGCCGAAGTCTCCCCCATTCCGAGTCCGCGGTCGAAGTGGGCCAGCCTCCCCCAAGGCTATAGCCCACCCTTTTTGGGCATTTTTGCGGGACGGTTGGGGACGGACCTTCAAGGGGCTTATTTTTTTGCACACGGAGGGCGTTGAAGTCTCGCCCATTCCAAGTCCGGCGGACGGGGCCAGCCCTCCCCAAAGGCTATAGCCCACCCGCTTTTGGGCATTTTTAAGCTGACGAACTTGGGGACGGGACCTTGGGGGCTTATTTTTGCGCACGGCTGTGCCCGCAGCCTATTTTTGGCACACGGAGGGCGCTGTAAAGTCTCGCCCCATTCCGAAGTCCGCGGTCGAAGTGGGCCAGCCCTCCCCAAGGCTATAGCCCACCCTTTTTTGGGCATTTTTGGCCGGACGGTTGGGGACGGACCTATTTTTTGCACACGGAGGGCGTCAGAAGTCTCGCCCCATTCCAAGTCCGCGGGCGAAGTGGGCCAGCCCTCCCCAAAGGCTATAGCCCACCCGCTTTTGGGCATTTTTAAGCGCTGGACGAACTTGGGGACGGGACCTTTGGGGCCTTATTTTTGCGCACGGCTGTGCCCGCAGCCTATTTTTGCACACGGAGGGCGCTGTGAAGTCTCGTCCCATTCCGAACCGCGGACGGTTGGCCATCCCTCCCCAAGGCTATAGCCCACCCGCTGGGCATTTTTGCGGATGAACTTTGCGACGGACCTTCGGGGCTTATTTTTGGGCGCGGCTGTGCCTGCTGCTTATTTTTTTGCACACGGAGGGCGCCGCAGTCTCGCCTCCATTCCGAGTCCGCGGACGAGTTGGCCAGCCCTCCCCAAAGCTATAGCCCACCCGCTGGGCATTTTTTCGGCGGACGAACTTGGGGACGGGACCTCGGGCTTATTTTTAGGCGCTGTGACCGCTATTTTTGGCACACGGAGGGCGCCAAAGTCTCGCCATTCCGAGTCCGCGGATTTAGTTGGCCAGCCCTCCCCAAGGCCATAGCCCACCCGCTTTTGGGCATTTTTGCGGACGAACTTGGGGACGGGACCTTCGGGCGTTTCTTTTTGGATGCGGCTGTGACCGTGGCCTATTTTTGGCACAGGGACGGTGCTCGTAAAATCTCTCCCCATTCCGAGTCCGGCGGGCGAAGTGGGCCAGCCCCTCCCCCCAAGGCTATAGCCCACCCGTTTTTTGGGCATTTTTAAGCCGGACGAACTTGGGGACGGGACCTTCGGGGCTTTTGCGCGGCTGTGCCCGCCTACTTTTGGCACACGGAGGGCGCCGTAAAGTCTCGCCCCATTCCAAGTCCGCGGGCGAAGTGGGCCAGCCCTCCCCCAAAGGCTATAGCCCACCCGCTTTTGGGCATTTTTGACGAACTTGGGACGGGACCTTTGGGGCTTATTTTTGCGCACGGCTGTGCCCGCAGCCTATTTTTGGCACACGGAGGGTGCTCAAAGTCTCGCCCCATTCCGAGTCCGCGGATTTGTTGGCCATCCCTCCCCTAAGGCTATAGCCCACCCGCTTTTTGGGCATTTTTGCGGATGAACTTTGCGACGGGACCTTCGGGGCTTATTTTTGGGCGCTGTGCTTATTTTTGCACACGGAGGGCGCTGCAGTCTCGGCCCATTCCGAGTCCGGCGGACGAAGTTGGCCAGCCCCTCCCCCCAAAGCTATAGCCCACCCGTTTTTTGGGCATTTTTTCGGCTGACGAACTTGGGGACGGGACCTTCGGGGGCTTATTTTTAGGCACGGCTGTGACCGCGACCTATTTTTGGCACACGGAGGGCGCTCGCAAAGTCTCGCCCCATTCCGAGTCCGGCGGGCGAAGTGGGCCAGCCCCTCCCCCCAAGGCTATAGCACACCCGTTTTTTGGGCATTTTTGCGTCGGACGAACTTGGGGACGGGACCTTCGGGGCTTTTGCGAGGCTGTGCCCGCGGCCTATTTTTGGCACACGGAGGGCGCTCAGAAGGTCTCGCCATTCCGAGTCCGCGGGCGAAGTGGGCCAGCCTCCCCCAAGGCTATAGCCCACCCGCTTTTGGGCATTTTTAAGCCGGACGAACTTGGGGACGGAGCTTCGGGGCTTATTTTTGCGCGGCTGTGCCCGCGGCCTATTTTTGACACACAGAGGGTGCTCAAAGTCTCGCCCCATTCCGAGTCCGCGGACGGGGGCCAGCCCTCCCCAAAGCTATAGCCCACCCGTTTTTTGGGCATTTTTGCGTCGGACGAACTTGGGGACGGGAACTTCGGGGGCATCTTTTTGGGTGCGGCTTTGCCCGCAGCCTATTTTTGGCACACGGAGGGCGCTCGTAAAGTCTCTCCCCATTCCGAGTCCGGCGGGCGAAGTGGGCCAGCCACTCCCCCCAAGGCTATAGCCCACCCGCTTTTGGGCATTTTTGCGCTTGACGACCTTGGGGACGGGACCTTCGGGGGCTTCTTTTTGGGCGCAGCTGTGCCCACGGCTTATTTTTGGAACACGGAGGGCGCTCGTAAAGTCTCACCTCATTCCGAGTCCGGCGGGCGAAGTGGGCCAGCCCCTCCCCCCAAGGCTATAGCCCACCCGTTTTTTGGGCATTTTTGCGTCGGACGAACTTGGGGACGGGACCTTCGGGGCTTTTGGGCGAGGCTGTGCCCGCGCCTATTTTTGGCACACGGAGGGCGCAGTAAGGTCTCGCCCATTCCGAGTCCGGGGCGAAGTGGGCCAGCCCTCCCCAAGGCTATAGCCCACCCTTTTTTGGGCATTTTTGCGCGGACGAACTTGGGACGGACCTTCGGGGCTTTTGCTGCGGCTTTGCCTGCCTATTTTTGGCACACGGAGGGCGTCAGAATTCTCGCCCATTCCAAGTCCGGGCGGGCGATGGGCCAGCCCTCCCCAAGGCTATAGCCCACCCGCTTTTTGGGCATTTTTAAGGCCGGACGAACTTGGGGACGGACCTTCGCTTTTGGGCGCTGTGCCAAGGCCTACTTTTGGCACACGGAGGGCGTCAGAAGTCTCGCCCCATTCCGAGTCCGGAGGGCGGTTGGCCATCCCCTCCCCAAGGCTATAGCCCAACCATTTTTGGGCATTTTTGCGCGGTCGAACTTGGGGACGGACCTTCGGGGCTTATGTTTGGGCGCGGCTGTGCCCACAGCTTATTTTTGGCACACGGAGGGCGCCGCAAAGTCTCGCCCATTCCGAGTCCTCGCGGACGAGTGGGCCAGCCCTCCCCCAAGGCTATAGCCCACCCGCTTTTTTGGGCATTTTTGCGCCGACGAACTTGGGGACGGGACCTTCGGGGCTTTTTTGGGCGCGCTGTGCCTACTTTTGGCACACGGAGGGCGCTCGTAAAGTCTCGCCCCATTCCGAGTCCGGAGGGCGAAGTTGGCCATCCCCTCCCCCCAAGGCTATAGCCCAACCATTTTTTGGGCATTTTTGCGGCGGTCGAACTTGGGGACGGGACCTTCGGGGGCTTATGTTTGGGCGCGGCTGTGCCCACAGCTTATTTTTGGCACACGGAGGGCGCTCGCAAAGTCTCGCCCCATTCCGAGTCCTGCGGACGAAGTGGGCCAGCCCCTCCCCCCAAGGCTATAGCCCACCCGTTTTTTGGGCATTTTTGCGTCGGACGAACTTGGGGACGGGACCTTCAGGGGCTTCTTTTTGGAAGCGGCTGTGCCCACGGCCTATTTTTGGCACACGGAGGGCGCTCGTAAAGTCTCGCCCCATTCCTAGTCCGGCGGACGAAGTGGGCCAGCCCCTCCCCCCAAGGCTATAGCCCACCCTTTTTTTGGGCATTTTTGCGACGGACGAACTTGGGGACGGGACCTTCGGGGTCTTATTTTTGGACGCGGCTGTGCCCGCGGCCTATTTTTGGCACACGGAGGGCGCTCGCAAAGTCTCGCCCCATTCCGAGTCCGGCGGATGAAGTTGGCCAGCCCCTCCCCCAAAAGCTATAGCCCACTCGTTTTTTGGGCATTTTTGCGGCGGACGAACTTGGGGACGGGACCTTCGGGGCTTATTTTTGGGCGCGGCTGTGGCCGCGGACTATTTTTGGCACACGGAGGCCGCTCGCAAAGTCTCGCCCCATTCCTAGTCCGGCGGACGAAGTTGGCCATCCCCTCCCCCCAAGGCTATAGCCCACCCGTTTTTTGGGCATTTTTGCGGCGGACGAACTTGTGGACGGGACCTTCGGGGCTTATTTTTGGGCGCGCCTGTGCCCGCGGACTATTTTTGGCACACGGAGGCCGCTCGCAAAGTCTCGCCCCATTCCTAGTCCGGCGGACGAAGTGGGCCAGCCCCTCCCCCCAAGGCTATAGCCCACCAGTTTTTTGGGCAATTTTTGCGACGGACGAACTTGGGGACGGGACCTTCAGGCACTTATTTTTGGGCGCAGCTGTGCCCACGGCCTATTTTTTGCACACGGAGGGCGCTCGCAAAGTCTCGCCCCATTCCGAGTCCGGCGAACGAACTTGGCCAGCCCCTCCCCCCAAGGCTATAGCCCACTTGTTTTCTGGCCATTTTTGCGGCGGACGAGCTTGGGGACGGGACCTTCGGTGGCTTATTTTTTGGTGCGGCTGTGTCCACGGCTTATTTTTGGCACACGGAGGGCGCTCGCAAAGTCTCGCCCTATTCCGAGTCCGGCGGACGAAGTGGGCCAGCCCCTCCCCCCAAGGCTATAGCCCACCAGTTTTTTGGGCAATTTTTGCGACGGACGAACTTGGGGACGGGACCTTCAGGCACTTATTTTTGGGCGCAGCTGTGCCCACGGCCTATTTTTTGCACACGGAGGGCGCTCGCAAAGTCTCGCCCCATTCCGAGTCCGGCGAACGAACTTGGCCAGCCCCTCCCCCAAAAGCTATAGCCCACCCGTTTTTTGGGCATTTTTGCGGCGGACGAACTTGGGGACGGGATCTTCGGGGGCTTATTTTTGGGCGCGGCTGTGCCCGCGGACTATTTTTGGCACACAGAGGCCGTTCGCAAAGTCTCGCCCCATTCCTAGTCCGGCAGACGAAGTTGGCCAGCCCCTCCCCCCAAGGCTATAGCCCACTGTTTTTTGGGCATTTTTGCGGCGGACGAACTTGGGGACGGGACCTTCGGGGGCTTATTTTTGGGCGCGGCTGTGCCCGCGGCCTATTTTTGGCACACGAAGGCCGCCGCAGTCTCGCCCATTCCGAGTCCGGGACGGATTTGGCCATCCCTCCCCAAGGCTATAGCCCAATCGTTTTTTGGACATTTTTGCGGCGGACGAACTTGGGGACGGGACTTTCGGGTGCGGCTGTGCCCGTGGACTATTTTTGGCACACGGAGGCCGCTCGTAATGTCTCACCCCATTCCTAGTCCGGCGGACGAAGTGGGCCAGCCCCTCCCCCCAAGGCTATAGCCCACTGTTTTTTGGTCATTTTTGCGGCGGACGAACTTGGGGACGGGACCTTCGGGGGCTTATTTTTGGGCGCGGCTGTGCCCGCTGCCTATTTTTGGCACACGGAGGGCGATCGCAAAGTCTCACCCCATTCCGAGTCCGGCGGACGAAGTTGGCCAGCCCCTCCCCCCAAGGCTATAGCCCACCCGTTTTTTGGGCATTTTTGCGGCGGACGTACTTGGGGACGGTATCTTCGGGGCCTTATTTTTGGGCACGGTATCTTCGGGGCCTTATTTTTGGGCACGGCAGTGCCCGCGGCCAATTTTTGGCACACGGAGGCCGCTCGCAATGTCTCACCCCATTCCGAGCCCGGCGGACGAAGTTGGCCAGCCCCTCCCCCCAAGGCTATAGCCCACCCGTTTTTTGGGCATTTTTGCGGCGGACGAACTTGGGGACGGGACCTTCGGGGGCTTATTTTTGGGCGCGGCTGTGCCCGCGGCCTATTTTTGGCACACGAAGGCCGTTCGCAAAGTCTCGCCCCATTCCGAGTCCGGCGGACGAAGTTGGCATCCTCCCCAAGGCTATAGCCCACCTGCTGGGGCATTTTGCGGCGGACGAACTTGGGGACGGACCTTCGGGGCTTATTTTTGGGCGCTGTGCCCATGGCCTATTTTTGGCACACGAAGGCCGTTTCGCAAAGTCTCGCCCATTCCGAGTCCGCGGACGAGTTGGCATCCCTCCCCAAGGCTATAGCCCACCCGTTTTTTGGGCATTTTTGCGGCGGACGATCTTGGGGACGGGACTTTCGGGGGCGTATTTTTGGGCGTGGCTGTGCCCGCGGCCTATTTTTGGCACACGGAGGGTGCTCGCAAAGTGTCGCCCCATTCCGAGCCCGGCGGACGAAGTTGGCCAGCCCCTCCCCCCAAGGCTATAGCCCACCCGTTTTTTGGGCATTTTTGGGGCGCACGAACTTGGGGACGGGACCTTTGGGGGCTTATTTTTGGGCGCGGCTTTACCCGCGGCCTATTTTTGGCACACAGAGGGCGCTCGAAAAGTCTCACCCCGTTCCGAGTCCGGCGGACAAAGTGGGCCAGCCCCTCCCCTCAAGGCTATAGCCCACCCGTTTTTTGGGCATTTTTGCGTCGGACGAACTTGGGGACGGGATCTTCGGGGGCTTATTTTTGGGCACGGCTATGCCCGCGGCCTATTTTTGGCACATGGAGGGCGCTCATAAAGTCTCGCCCCATTCCGAGTCCGGCGGACGAAGTTGGCCATCCCTCCCCCCAAGGCTATAGCCCACCCGTTTTTTGGGCATTTTTGCGGCGGACGAACTTGGGGACCGGACCTTCAGGGGCTTATTTTTGGGTGCGGCTTTGCCCGCGGCCTATTTTTGGCATACGGAGGGCGCTCGCAAAGTCTTGCCCCATTCTGAGTCCGGCGGACGAAGTTGACCAGCCCCTCCCCCGAAGGCTATAGCCCAACCGCTGGGCATTTTGCGGACGAACTTACACGGGACCTTCGGGCTTATTTTGGCGCGGCTGTGCCTGCGGCCTAATTTTTGGCACACGGAGGGCGCTCCCAAAGTCTAACCTCATTCCGAGTCCGCGGATTTGTTGGCCAGCCCCTCCCCCCCAGGCTATAGCCCACCCGTTTTTTGGGCATTTTTGCGGCGGACGTACTTGGGGACGGGACCTTCGGGGGCTTATTTTTGGGCGCGGCTGTGCACGCGGCCTATTTTTGGCACGCGGAGGCCGCTCACAAAGTCTCCCCCCATGCCGAGTCCGGCGGACGAAGTTGGCCAGCCCCTCCCCCCAAGGCTATAGCCCACCCGTTTTTTGGGCATTTTTGCAGCGGACGAACTTGGGGACGGGACCTTCGGGGGATTATTTTTGGGCGCGGCAGTGCCCGCGGCCTATTTTTGGTACACGAAGGACGTTCGCAAAGTCTCGCCCTATTCCAAGTCCGGCGGACGAAGTTTGCATCCCCTCCCCCCAAGGCTATAGCCCACCCGTTTTTTGGGCATTTTTGCGGCGGACGATCTTGGGGACGGGACCTTGGGGGCTTATTTTTGGGCGTGGCTGTGCCCGCGGCCTATTTTTGGCACACGGAGGGTGCTCGCAAAGTGTCGCCCCATTCCGAGTCCGGCGGACGAAGTTGGCCAGCCCCTCCCCCCAAGGCTATAGCCCACCCGTTTTTTGGGCATTTTTGCGGCGGACAAACTTGGGGACGGGACCTTCGGGGTCTTATTTTTTGGCGCGGCTGTGCTCGCGGCCTATTTTTGGCACACAGAGGGCGCTCGCAAAGTCTCACCCCATTCCGAGTCCGGCGGACGTAGTTGGCCAGCCCCTCCCCCCAAGGCTATAGCCTACCCGTTTTTTGGGCATTTTTGCGGCGGACAAACTTGGGGACGGGACCTTCGGGGGCTTATTTTTGGGCGCGGCTGTGCCCGCGGACTATTTTTGGCAAACGGAGGCTGCTCGCAAAGTCTCGCCCCATTCCGAGTCCGGCGGACGAAGTTGGGCAGCCCCTCCCGAAGGCTATAGCCCACCCGTTTTTTGGGCATTTTTGCGGTGGACGATCTTGGGGACGGGACCTTCGGGGGCTTATTTTTTGGCACGACCATGCCCGCGGCCTATTTTTGGCACACGGAGGGTGCTCACAAAGTCTCACCCCATTCCGAGCCCGGCAGACGAAGTGGGCTAGCCCCTCCCCCCAAGGCTATAGCCCACCCGTTTTTTGGGCATTTTTGAGGCGGACGAACTTGGGGACGGGACCTTCGGGAACTTATTTTTGGGCGCGGCCATGCCCGCGGCCTATTTTTGGCGCACGGAGGGCCCTCGTAAAGTCTCGCCCCATTCCGAGTCCGGCGGACGAAGTTGGCCATCCCTCCCCCCAAGGCTATAGCCCACCCGTTTTTTGGGAATTTTTGCGGCGGACGAACTTGGGGACCGGACCTTCAGGGGCTTATTTTTGGGTGCGGCTGTGCCCGCGGCCTATTTTTGGCAAACGGAGGCCGATCTCAAAGTCTCGCCCCAATCAGAGACCGCCGTACGAAGTTGGCCAGCCCTCCTCGAAGGCTATAGCCCAACCGCTGGGCATTTTTGCGCGGACGAACTTGGGGACGGGACCTTCGGGGCTTATTTTTGGGTGCGGCTGTGCCTGCGCCTATTTTTGGCACACGGAGGCCGCTTCCCAAAGTCTCGCCCCATTCCGAGTCCGCGGATTGGCCAGCCCTCCGAAGGCTATAGCCCACCCGTTTTTTGGGCATTTTTGCGGCGGACGAACTTGGGGATGGGACCTTCGGGGGCTTATTTTTGGGCGCGGCAGTGTCCGCTGCCTATTTTTGGCACATGCAGGCCGTTCGCAAAGTCTCGCCCCATTCCGAGTCCGGCGGATTTGGTTGGCATCCTCCCCAAGGGTATAGCCCACCCGCTGGGGCATTTTTATGGGCGGACGATCTTGGGGACGGGACCTTCGGGGCTTATTTTTGACGTGGCTGTGCCTGGCTATTTTTGGCACACACGGAGGGTGCTCAGTGTCCCCCATTCTGAGTCCGGCGACGGTTGGCCAGCCCCTCCCCAAGGCTATAGCCCAACCGCTGGGCATTTTTACGAACTTGGGACGGACCTTCAGGGGCTTATTTTTGGGCTCGCTGTGCTCAAGGCCTATTTTTGGCACACGGAGGGTGCTCTGCAGTGTCTCCCCATTCTGAGTCCGGCGGATTTGGCTGGCAGCCCTCCTCCCGAAGGCTATAGCCCAACCGCTTTGGGCATTTTGGGCGGAGGAACTTGGGGACGGGACCTTCGGGGCTTATTTTTGGGCGCGGCTGTGCCCGCGCCTTTTTGCACACGGAGGGCGCTGCAAAGTCTCGCCCCATTCCGAGTCCGCGGACGGTTGGCCAGCCCCTCCCCAAGGCTATAGCCCACCCGCTTTTTTGGGGCATTTATTTCTTGGGGACGGGACCTTCAGGGGCTTATTTTTGGGTGCAGCTGTGCCCATTTTTGGCATACGGAGGGCGCCTGCAGTCTCGCCCCCATTCCGAGTCCAAGGACGAAGTTGGGCCAGCCCCTCCCGAAGGCTATAGCCCAACCCGGGATTTTTTTGGGGACGGGACAATTTTTACGGAGGGCGCTATTCCGAGTCCGCGGATTTGGGCAGCCCCTCCCAAGGCTATAGCCCACCTGCTGGGTTGGGGACGGACGTTTATTTTTGGGCAACACCAATGCCTATTTTTGGCACACGGAGGGCGCTCGCAAAGTCTCACCCCATTCCGAGCCTGTTAGACGAAGTGGGCTAGCCCCTCCCCCCAAGGCTATAGCCCACCCATTTTTTGGGCATTTTTGAGGCGGACGAACTTGGGGACGGGACCTTCGGGAACTTATTTTTGGGCGCGGCCATGCCCGCGGCCTATTTTTGGCGCACGGAGGGCGCTCGTAAAGTCTCGCCCCATTCCGAGTCCGGCGGACGAAGTTGGCCATCCCTCCCCCCAAGGCTATAGCCCACCCGTTTTTTGGGCATTTTTGCGGCGGACGTACTTGGGGACGGGACCTTCGGGGGCTTATTTTTGGGCAGGGCTGTGCACGCGGCCTATTTTTGGCACACGGAGGCCGCTCACAAAGTCTCGCCCCATTCCGAGTCCGGCGGACGAAGTTGGCCAGCCCCTCCCCCCAAGGCTATAGCCTACCCGTTTTTTGGGCATTTTTGCGGCGGACAAACTTGGGGACGGGACCTTCGGGGGCTTATTTTTGGGCACGACCATGCCCGCGGCCTATTTTTGGCACACGGAGGGCGCTCGCAAAGTCTCACCACATTCCGAGCCCGGCAGACGAAGTGGGCTAGCCCCTCCCCCCAAGGCTATAGCCCACCCGTTTTTTGGGCATTTTTGAGGCGGACGAACTTGGGGACGGGACCTTCGGGAACTTATTTTTGGGCGCGGCCATGCCCGCGGCCTATTTTTGGCGCACGGAGGGTGCTCGTAAAGTCTCGCCCCATTCCGAGTCCGGCGGACGAAGTTGGCCATCCCTCCCCCCAAGGCTATAGCCCACCCGTTTTTTGGGAATTTTTGCGGCGGACGAACTTGGGGACCGGACCTTCAGGGGCTTATTTTTGGGTGCGGCTGTGCCCGCGGCCTATTTTTGGCATACGGAGGGCGCTCGCAAAGTCTCGCCCCATTCTGAGTCCGGCGGACGAAGTTGGCCAGCCCCTCCCCCGAAGGCTATAGCCCAACCGTTTTTTGGGCATTTTTGCGGCGGACGAACTTGGGGACGGGACCTTCGGGGGCTTATTTTTGGGCGCGGCTGTGCCTAATTTTTGGCACACGGAGGGCGCTCCCAAAGTCTCACTCATTCCGAGTCCGGCGGAAGTCGCCAGCCCTCCCCAAGGCTATAGCCCACCCGCTTTTGGGCATTTTTGCGGCGGACGATTTGGGGACGGGACCTTCGGGGCTTATTTTTGGGCGCAGGCTGTGCACACGGCCTATTTTTGGCACACGGAGGCCGCCACAAAGTCTCGCCCATTCCGAGTCCGCGGACCAGCCCCTCCCCTGGCTATAGCCCACCCGCTGGGGCATTTTGCGGCGGACGAACATGGGGATGGGACCTTCGGGGGCTTATTTTTGTAGGAGGCAGTGCCCACTGCCTATTTTTGGCACATGAAGGCGGATCGAAAAGTCTCGCCCCCATTCCGAGTCCGCGGACGGTTGGCATCCCTCCCCAAGGGTATAGCCCACCTGCTTTTGGGCATTTTCATGGCGGATCTTTGGGGACGGGACCTTCGGGGCTTATTTTTGATGTGGCTGTGCCCGCGCCTATTTTTGGCACACGGAGGGTGCTCGCAGTGTCCCCCATTCCGAGTCCGCGGATGGGGCCAGCCCTCCCCAAGGCTATAGCCCACCCGCTTGGGCATTTTTGCGGCGGACAAACTTGGGGACGGACCTCGGGTCTTATTTTTGGCACGGCTGTGCTCATGCGGCTATTTTTGGCACACAGAGGGCGCCGCAAAGTCTCACCCCATTCTGAGTCCGGCGGACGAGCTGGCCAGCTCCTCCCCCAAGGCTATAGCCTACCCATTTTGGGCATTTTTGCGGACAAACTTGGGGACGGGACTTCGGGGCTTATTTTTGGGCTGTGCCTCTATTTTTGGCACACGGAGGGCGCTCGCAAAGTCTCGCCCCATTCCGAGTCCGGCGGACGAAGTTGGGCAGCCCCTCCCCCCAAGGCTATAGCCCACCCGTTTTTTGGGCATTTTTGCGGCGGACGAACTTGGGGACGGGACGTTCGGGGGCTTATTTTTGGGCACGACCATGCCCGCGGCCTATTTTTGGCACACGGAGGGCGCTCGCAAAGTCTCACCCCATTCCGAGTCCGGCGGACGAGCCCTCCCCTGGCTATAGCCCACCCGTTTTTTGGGCCATTTTTGCGGCCGACGAACTTTGGGACGGGACCTTCGGGGGTTATTTTTGGGTACGGCCGTGCCCACGGCCTATTTTTGGCACACGGAGGGCGCTCGCAAAGTCTCACCCCATTCCGAGCCTGTTAGACGAAGTGGGCTAGCCCCTCCCCCCAAGGCTATAGCCCACCCATTTTTTGGGCATTTTTGAGGCGGACGAACTTGGGGACGGGACCTTCGGGAACTTATTTTTGGGTGCGGCCATGCCCGCGGCCTATTTTTGGCGCACGGAGGGCGCTCGTAAAGTCTCGCCCCATTCCGAGTCCGGCGGACGGTTGGCCAGCCCTCCCCAAGGCTATAGCCCACCCGCTGGGGCCATTTTTGCGGCCGACGAACTTTGGGACGTGGACCTTCGGGTTATTTGGTGCACGTGCCCACGGCCTATTTTTGGCACACGGAGGGCGCTCTGCAAAGTCTCACCCCATTCTGAGTCCGGGGGACGAAGTTGGCCATCCCTCCCCCCAAGGCTATAGCCCACCCGTTTTTTGGGCATTTTTGCGGCGGACGAACTTGGGGACCGGACCTTCAGGGGCTTATTTTTGGGTGCGGCTGTGCCCGCGGCCTATTTTTGGCATACGGAGGGCGGTCGCAAAGTCTCGCCCCATTCCGAGTCCGGCGGACGAAGTTGGCCAGCCCCTCCCCCCAAGGCTATAGCCCAACCGCTTTGGGATTTCGAACTTGGGACGGGACCTTCGGGGCTTATTTTTGGGCGCGGCTGTGCCCACGGCCTAATTTTGGCACACAGAGGGCGCCCAAAGTCTCGCCTCATTCCGAGTCCGGCGGATTTGGCCAGCCCTCCCCCAAGGCTATAGCCTACCCGCTGGGCATTTTTGCGGCGGACAAACTTGGGGACGGGACCTTCGGGGGCATATTTTTGGGCACGACCATGCCCGCGGCCTATTTTTGGCACACGGAGGGCGCTCACAAAGTCTCACCCAATTCCGAGTCCGGCAGACGAAGTGGGCTAGCCCCTCCCCCCAAGGCTATAGCCCACCCGCTGGGCATTTTGCGGACGAACTTGGGGACGGGACCTCGGGAACTTATTTTGGCGCGCCATGCCCGCTCTATTTTTGGCGCACGGAGGGTGCTCGTAAGTCTCGCCCCATTCCGAGTCCGCGGACGGTTGGCCATCCCTCCCCAAGGCTATAGCCCACCCGCTGGGCATTTTTGCGGACTAACTTGGGGAACGGCCCTTCTGGGGCTTATTTTTGGGTGCGTCTGTGCCCGCGGCCTATTTTTGGCATACGGAGGGCGCTCGCAAAGTCTCGCCCCATTCTGAGTCCGCGGACGGCCAGCCCCTCCCCGAAGGCTATAGCCCAACTGCTGGGCATTTTTACAAGGACGAACTTGGGGACGGGACCTTCGGGGCTTATTTTTGAGCGCTGTGCCCGCGCCTAATTTTGGCACACGGAGGGCGCTCCCAAAGTCTCACCTCATTCCGAGTCCGCGGACGGTTGGCCAGCCCTCCCCAAGGCTATAGCCCACCTGCTTGGGCATTTTTGCGGACGAACTTGGGGACGGACCTTCGGGGCTTATTTTTACGACCATGCCCGCGTCTATTTTTGGCACACGGAGGGCGCTCGGAAAGTCTCACCCCATTCCGAGCCCGGCAGACGAAGTGGGCTAGCCCCTCCCCCCAAGGCTATAGCCCACCCGTTTTTTGGGCATTTTTGAGGCGGACGAACTTGGGGACGGGACCTTTGGGAACTTATTTTTGGGCGCGGCCATGCCCGCGGTCTATTTTTGGCGCACGGAGGGCGCTCGTAAAGTCTCGCACCATTCCGAGTCCGGCGGACGAAGTTGGCCAGCCCCTCCCCCCAAGGCTATAGCCCACCCGTTTTTTGGGCCATTTTTGCGGCCGACGAACTTTGGGACGGGACCTTCGGGGGCTTATTTTTGGGCACGGCCGTGGCCAAAGCCTATTTTTGGCACACGGAGGGCGCTCGCAAAGTCTCACCCCATTCCGAGTCCGCGGATTGGCCAGCCCTCCCCAAGGCTATAGCCCACCCGCTTTTTGGGCATTTTTTGGGGACGGGACTTCGGGGCTTATTTTTGGGCGGCTGTGCCTGCCTATTTTTGGCACACGGAGGCCGCCACAAAGTCTCGCCCATTCCGAGTCCGGCGGATTTGGTTGGCCAGCCCTCCCCAAGGCTATAGCCCACCCGCTGGGCATTTTGCGGACGATTTGGGGACGGGACCTTGGGGCTTATTTTGGCTGCTGTGCCTCATTTTTGGCACGCTGAGGTCGCCACAAAGTCTCGCCCATTCCGAGTCCGCGGACGGTTGGCCAGCCCCTCCCCCCAAGGCTATAGCCCACCCGTTTTTTGGGCATTTTTGCGGCGGACGAACTTGGCGATGGGACCTTCAGGGGCTTATTTTTGGGTGCGGCTGTGCCCGCGGCCTATTTTTTGCATACGGAGGGCGCTCGCAAAGTCTCGCCCCATTCCGAGTCCGCGGACGGTTTGCCAGCCCTCCCCAAGGCTATAGCCCAAACCGCTTTTTGGGCATTTTTACGGCGGACGAACTTGGGGACGGGACCTCGGGGCTTATTTTTGGCACGGCTGTGCTGCCTAATTTGGCACACGGAGGGCGCTCCCAAAGTCTCGCCTCATTCCGAGTCCGGCGGACGGTTGGCCAGCCCTCCCCCAAGGCTATAGCCTACCCGCTTGGGCATTTTTGCGGACAAACTTGGGGACGGGACCTTCGGGGGCTTATTTTTGGGCACGACCATGCCCGCGGCCTATTTTTGGCACACGGAGGGCGCTCGCAAAGTCTCACCCCATTCCGAGCCCGGCAGACGAAGTGGGCTAGCCCCTCCCCCCAAGGCTATAGCCCACCCGTTTTTTGGGCATTTTTGAGGCGGACGAACTTGGGGACGGGACCTTCGGGGACTTATTTTTGGGTGCGGCCATGCCCGCGGCCTATTTTTGGCGCACGGAGGGCGCTCGTAAAGTCTCGCCCCATTCCGAGTCCGGCGGACGAAGTTGGCCAGCCCCTCCCCCCAAGGCTATAGCCCACCCGTTTTTTGGGCCATTTTTGCGGCCGACGAACTTTGGGACGGGACCTTCGGGGGCCCAAGGCTATAGCCCACCCGTTTTTTGGGCATTTTTGAGGCGGACGAACTTGGGGACGGGACCTTCGGGGACTTATTTTTGGGTGCGGCCATGCCCGCGGCCTATTTTTGGCGCACGGAGGGCGCTCGTAAAGTCTCGCCCCATTCCGAGTCCGGCGGACGAAGTTGGCCAGCCCCTCCCCCCAAGGCTATAGCCCACCCGTTTTTTGGGCCATTTTTGCGGCCGACGAGATTTGGGACGGGACCTTCGGGGGCTTATTTTTGGGCACGGCCATGCCCACGGCCTATTTTTGGCACACGGAGGGCGCTCGCAAAGTCTCACCCCATTCCGAGTCCGGCGATTTGACGCCAGCCCCTCCCCAAGGCTATAGCCCACCTGCTGGGCATTTTGGCGGACGATTTGGGGACGGGACCTTCGGGGCTTATTTTTGGTGCGCTGTGCCTATTTTTGCACACGGAGGCCGCCACAAAGTCTCGCCCCATTCCGAGTCCGCGGACGAAGTTGGCCAGCCCTCCCCAAGGCTGTAGCCCACCCGCTGGGCATTTTGCAAGGCGGACGATTTGGGGACGGGACCTTCGGGGCTTATTTTTGGGCGCGCTGTGCCCACGGCCTATTTTTGGCACGCGGAGGCCGCCACAAAGTCTCGCCCATTCCGAGTCCAGCGGATTTGTTGGCCAGCCCTCCCCAAGGCTATAGCCCACCTGTTTTTGGGGCATTTTGCGGACGAACTTGGGGACGGGACCTTCAGGGGCTTATTTTGGGTGCGGCTGTGCCTATTTTTGGCATACGGAGGGCGCTCGCAGTCTCGCCATTCCGAGTCCGGGACGAAATTGGCCAGCCCTCCTCCCCAAGGCTATAGCCCAACCGCTTGGGCATTTTTGGGCGGACGAACTTGGGCACGGGACCTTCGGGCTTATTTTGGGCGCTGTACCCGCTGCCTAATTTTGGCACACGGAGGGCGCTCTCAAAGTCTCGCCTCATTCCGAGTCCGCGGATTTTACAGCCCCTCCCAAGGCTATAGCCCAACCGTTTTTTGGGCATTTTTGCGGCGGACGAACTTGGGGACGGGACCTTCGGGGGCTTATTTTTGGGCGCGGCTGTGCCCGCGGACTATTTTTGGCAAACGGAGGCTGCTCGCAAAGTCTCACCCCATTCCAAGTCCGGCGGACGAAGTGGGCCAGCCCCTCCCGCAAAGGCTATAGCCCGCTGTTTTTTTGGCATTTTTGCGGCGGACGAACTTGGGGACGGGACCTTCGGGGGCTTATTTTTGGGCGCGGCTGTGCCCGCGGCCTATTTTTGGCACACGGAGGCCGCTCACAAAGTCTCGCCCCATTCCGTGTCCGGCGGACGAAGTTGGCCAGCCCCTCCCCCCAAGGCTGTAGCCCACCCGTTTTTTGGGCATTTTTGCGGCGGACGTACTTGGGGACGGGACCTTCGGGGGCTTATTTTTGGCTGCTGTGCCTGGGCGTCTATTTTTGGCACGCTGAGGCCGCTCGCAAAGTCTCGCCCCATTCCGAGTCCGCGGATGTTGGCCAGCCCCTTCCCCAAGGCTATAGCCCACCTGTTTTTTGGGCATTTTTGCGGGACGAACTTGGGGACGGGACCTTCAGGGGCTTATTTTGGGTGCGGCTGTGCCCGCGGCCTATTTTTGGTATACGGAGGGCGCCTGCAAAGTCTCGCCCCATTCCGAGTCCGCGGACGAGTTGGCCAGCCCTCCCTCAAGGCTATAGCCCAACCTTTTTGGGCATTTTTACTTTGGGGACGGGACCTTCGGGGCTTATTTTTGGGCGCGGCTGTGCCTATTTTTGGCACACGGGCTGCGCAAAGTCTCGCCCCATTCCGAGTCCGCGGACGTTGGCATCCTCCCCAAGGCTATAGCCCACCCGCTTGGGCATTTTGCGGACGATCTTGGGGACGGACCTTCGGGGTTATTTTTGGCGCTGCCGCGCCTATTTTTGGCACACGGGCGTTTCGCAAAGTCGCGCCCCATTCCAGTCCGCGGATTTGAAGTGGCATCCTCCCCCTATAGCCCACCTGCTTTTGGGCATTTTGCGGACAAACTTGGGGACGGACCTTCGGGGCTTATTTTTCGCTGCTGTGCCCGCGTCTATTTTTGGCACACAGAGGGCGCCGCAAAGTCTCACCCCATTCCGAGTCCGGCGGACGTAGTTGGCCAGCCCCTCCCCAAGGCTATAGCCCACCCGCTGGGCATTGGGCGCACGAACTTGGGGACGGGACCTTGGGGCTTACTTTGGGTGCGGCTTTACCCATGCCTATTTTTGGCACACGGAGGGCGCCAGTCTCACCCTGCCCGAGTCCGGCGGACAAAGTGGGCCAGCCCTCCCCCAAGGCTATAGCCCACCCGCTTTTGGGCATTTTTGCGTCGGACGAAGTTGGGGACGGGATCTTCGGGGGCTTATTTTTTTGCGCGGCTGTGCCCGCGGCCTATTTTTGGCACACGGAGGGTGCTCGCAAAGTGTCGCCCCATTCCGAGTCCGGCGGACGAAGTTGGCCAGCCCCTCCCCCCAAGGCTATAGCCCACCCGTTTTTTGGGCATTTTTGCGGCGGACAAACTTGGGGACGGGACCTTCGGGGGCTTATTTTTTTGCGCGGCTGTGCTCGCGGCCTATTTTTGGCACACAGAGGGCGCTCGCAAAGTCTCACCCCATTCCGAGTCCGGCGGACGTAGTTGGCCAGCCCCTCCCCCCAAGGCTATAGCCCACCCGTTTTTTGGGCATTTTTGGGGCGCACGAACTTGGGGACGGGACCTTTGGGGGCTTACTTTTGGGCGCGGCTTTACCCGCGGCCTATTTTTGGCACACGGAGGGCGCTCGAAAAGTCTCACCTGCCCGAGTCCGCGGACAAAGTGGGCCAGCCCTCCCCCCAAGGCTATAGCCCACCCGCTGGGCATTTTTGCTGGACGGTTGGGGACGGATCTTCGGGGCTTATTTTTGCGCCTGTGCTGCCTATTTTTGGCACACGGAGGGTGCTCGCAAAGTGTCGCCCCATTCCGAGTCCGGCGGATTTGGCCATCCCTCCCCAAGGCTATAGCCCACCCGCTTTTTGGGCATTTTTGCGAACTTGGGGACGGACCTTCAGGGGCTTATTTTTGGGTGCGGCCGTGCTATTTTTGCACACGAAGGCTTTCGCAGTCTCGCCCCATTCCGAGTCCGCGGATTTGGCATCCTCCCCTAAGGCTATAGCCCACCCGCTTTTGGGCATTTTTGGCGGATCTTGGGGACGGGACCTTCGGGCTTATTTTGGGCGTGGCTGTGCCTGCAGCCTATTTTTGGCACACGGAGGGTGCTTGCAAAGTCTCGCCCATTCCGAGTCCGCGGATTTGTTGGCCAGCCCTTCCCCTGCTGCTATAGCCCACCCGCTTGGGCATTTTTATGCGGGGACGAACTTGGGGACGGGACCTTCAGGGGCTTATTTTTGGGCTGCTGCCTGCTCCATTTTTTTGGCACACGGAGGGCGCCGCAGTCTCGCCCTATTCCGAGTCCGGCGGACGGGCCAGCCCTCCCCAAGGCTATAGCCCACCCGCTGGGCATTTTGGGCGGACAAACTTGGGGACGGGACCTTCGGGGCTTATTTTTGGGTGCGGCTGTGCCCGCTGCCTATTTTTGGCAAACGGAGGCTGCGCAGTCTCACCCCATTCCGAGTCCGGCGGATTGGGCCAGCCCTCCCAAAGGCTATAGCCCACCCGCTGTTTTTTTGGCATTTGGGGACGAACTTGGGGACGGACCTTCGGGCTTATTATTTTTGGCACACGGAGGGCGCAGTCTCGCATTCCGAGTCCGCGGATTTTAGCCCTCCCCAAGGCTATAGCCCACCCGCTTTTGGGCATTTACGAACTTGGGGACGGGACCTTGGGGCTTATTTTGGGTCGGCTGTGCCTGCCTATTTTTGGTACACGGAGGGCGCCAAAGTCTCGCCCCATTCCGAGTCCGCGGATTTGGCCCCCTCCCCAAGGCTATAGCCCACCCGCTTTTTTGGGCATTTTTAACTTGGGGACGGGACCTTCGGGGCTTATTTTTATTTTTGGCATACGGAGGCGCCGCAAAGTCTCGCCCCATTCCGAGTCCGTTGGCTCCCCAAGGCTATAGCCCACCCGCTTTTTGGGCATTTTTGGGGACGGGACCTTCGGGGCTTAAAGGAATTTGGGCATTTTTTGGGGACGGTCGATTCCGAGTCCGCTTATTTTTGCATTTTTGCGGGGGACGGGACCTTCGGGGCTTATTTTTGCATTTTTGGCACACGGAGGGCGCCAAAGTCTCAATTCCGAGTCCGCGGATAGCCCTCCCCAAGGCTATAGCCCACCCGCTTTTGGGCATTTTGGACGAACTTGGGACGGGACCTTCGGGGCTTATTTCTTTTTACACGGAGGGCAAAGTCTCGCCCATTCCGAGTCCGCGGACGGTTACCAGCCCCTCCCTGCTATAGCCCACCCGCTTTTTTGGGCATTTTTTGGTATTTTTGGGGCGAGTTCCCAAGGCTATAGACCCGCTTCGGGACACCTTCGGGGCTTATTTTTGGGCACGGCGTGCTATTTTTGGCACACGGAGGGCACAAAGTCTCACCCCATTCCGAGTCCGCGGATAGCCCTATCCCCAAGGCTATAGCCCACCCGTTTTTTGGGCATTTTTGCGGCGGACGAACTTGGGGACGGGACCTTCGGGGGCTTATTTTTTTGCGCGGCTGTACCCCAGCCCTTTTTTTTGGAACACGGAGGGCGCTCGCAAAGTCTCGCCGCATTCCGAGTCCGGTGGACGAAGTTGGCCAGCCCCTCCCCCCAAGGCTATAGCCCACCCGTTTTTTTGCGGCGGACGAACTCGGGACGGACCTTCGGGGCTTATTTTGCGGCTGTGACCGTGTCCTATTTTGGCACACGGAGGCCTTCTCAAAGTCTCGCCCTTTCCGAGTCCGCGGATTTGAACCCTCCCCAGGCTATAGCCCACCCGCTTTTGGGCATTTTTGGGGACGGACCTTCGGGGCTTATTTTGCTGTGCCTGCTGCACTATTTTTGGCACACAGAGGGCGCCCGCAAAGTCTCGCCCATTCCGAGTCGGGCGGACGGCGGCCCCTCCCCCAAGGCTATAACCCACCCGCTTTTGGGCATTTTGCGGCGGACGAACTTGGGGTCAGGGACTTCGGGGCTTATTTTGGGCGCGCTGTGCCTGCAGCCTATTTTTGCACACGGAGGGTGCTCGCAAAGTCTCGCCCATTCCGAGTCCGCGGATCCTCGCCAGCCCTCCCCCAAGGCTATAGCCCACCCGTTTTTTGGGCATTTTTGCGGCGGACGAACTTGGGGATGGGACCTTCGGGGGCTTATTTTTGGGTGCGGCTTTGCCCGCGGCCTATTTTTGGGACATGGAGGCCGCTCGCAAAGTCTCGGCCCATTCCGAGTCCGGCGGACGAAGTTGGCTAGCCCCTTCCCCCAAGGCTATAGCCCACCCGTTTTTTGGGCATTTTTGCGGCGGATGAACTTGGGGACGGGACCTTCGGAGGCTTATTTTTGGGCGCGGCTGTGCCCACGGCACTATTTTTAGCACACGGAGGGCGTTCGCAAAGTCTCGCACCATTCCGAGTCCGGCGGACGAAGTTGGCCAGCCCCTTCCCCCAAGGCTACAGCCCACCCGTTTTTTGGGCATTTTTGCGGCGGATGAACTTGGGGACGGGACCTTCGGGGGCTTATTTTTGGGTGCGGCTGTGCCCGCAGCACTATTTTTGGCACACGGATGGCGTTTGCAAAGTCTCGCTCCATTCCTAGTCCGGCGGACGAAGTTGGCCAGCCCCTCCCCCCAAGGCTATAGCCCACCCGTTTTTTGGGCATTTTTGAGGCGGACGAACTTGCGGACGGGACCTTCGGGGGCTTATTTTTGGGTGCGGCCGTGCCCGCATCCTATTTTTGGCGCACGGAGGGCTCTCGTAAAGTCTCGCCCCATTCCGAGTCCGCGGACGGCCAGCCCTCCCCAAGGCTATAGCCCACCCATTTTTTGGGCCAGTTTTGCGGCGGACGAACTAGGGGACGGGACCTTCGGGGGCTTATTTTTTTGGCACGCATTGCCCCCCGCACTATTTTTGGCACACGGAGGGTGCTCGCAAAGTCTCGCCCCATTCCGAGTCCGGCGGACGAAGTTAGCCAGCACCTCCCCCCAAGGCTATAGCCCACCCGTTTTTTGGGCATTTTTGCGGCGGACGAACTTGGGGACGGGACCTTCGGGGGCTTATTTTTTTTGCACGGCTGTACCCGCGCCCTATTTTTGGCACACGGAGGGTGCTCGCAAAGTCTCGCCCCATTCCGAGTCCGGCGGACGAAGTTGGCCAGCCCCTTCCCCCAAGGCCATAGCCCACCCGTTTTTTGGGAATTTTTGCGGCGGACGAACTTGGGGACGGGACCTTCGGGGGCTTATTTTTTTTGCACGGCTGTACCCGCGCCCTATTTTTGGCACACGGAGGGTGCTCGCAAAGTCTCGCCCCATTCCGAGTCCGGCGGACGAAGTTGGCCAGCCCCTCCCCCCAAGGCTATAGCCCACCCATTTTTTGGGCCATTTTGGCGGCGGACGAACTTGGGGACGGGACCTTCGGGGGCTTATTTTTGGGCGCGCCTGTGCCCGCGGCTATTTTTGGCACGCGGAGGGCGCTCGTAAAGTCTCACCCCATTCCGAGTCCAGCGGACGAAGTTGGCCAGCCCCTTCCCCCAAGGCCATAGCCCACCCGTTTTTTGGGCATTTTTGCGGCGGACGAACTTGGGGACGGGACCTTCGGGGGCTTATTTTTGGACGCGGCTGTGCCCGCGGCCTTTTTTTGGCACACGGAGGGCATTCACAAAGTCTCGCCCCATTCCGAGTCCGGCGGACGAAGTTGGCCAGCCCCTCCCCCCAAGGCTATACCCCACCCGTTTTTTGGGCATTTTTGCGGCGGACGAACTTGGGGACGGGACCTTCGGGGGCTTATTTTTGGGCGCGGCCGTGCCCACGGCCTATTTTTGGCGCACAGAGGGCGCTCGTAAAGTCTCGCCCCATTCCGAGTCCGGCGGGGCCAGCCCTCCCCCAAGGCTATAGCCCACCCGTTTTTTGGGCCATTTTTGCGGCGGACGAACTTGGGGACGGGACCTTCGGGGGCTTATTTTTGGGCATGGCTGTGCCCGCAGCCTATTTTTGGCACGCGGAGGGCGCTCGCAAAGTCTCGCCCCATTCCGAGTCCAGCGGACGAAGTTGGCCAGCCCCTCCCCCCAAGGCAATAGCCCACCCGTTTTTTGGGCATTTTTGCGGCGGACGAATTTGGGGATGGGACCTTCGGGGGCTTATTTTTGGACGCGGCTGTGCCCGAGGCCTATTTTTGGCACACGGAGGGCGTTCGCAAAGTCTCGCCCCATTCCGAGTCCGGCGGACGAAGTTGGCCAGCCCCTCCCCCCAAGGCTATAGCGCACCCGCTTTTGGGCATTTTTGGACGAACTTGGTGACGGACCTTTGGTACTTATTTTTGCGGGCTGTGCCCGGTCATATTTTTGGCACACGGAGGTCGCTCGCAAAGTCGCGCCCCCATTCCGAGTTCGTGGACGGTTGGCCAGCCCTCCCCACAAGGCTATAGCCCACCCGTTTTTTGATGTTTTTTGGGTGTGATGAACTTGGGGACGGGATCTTCGGGGGCTTATTTTTGGGCGCGGCTGTGCCCGCGGCCTATTTTTGGTACACAGAGGGCACTCGCAAAGTCTCGCCCCATTCCGAGTCCGGCCGACGAAGTGGGCCAGCCCCTCCCCCCAAGGCTATGGCCCACCCGTTTTTTGGGCATTTTTGCGGCGGACGAACTTGGGGACGGCACCTTCGGGGGCTTATTTTTGGCGGTGGCTGTGCCCGCGGCCTATTTTTGGCACACGGAGGACGCTTGCAAAGGCTCGCCCCATTCCGAGTCCGGCGGACGAAGTTGGCCAGCCCCTCCCCCCAAGGCTATAGCCCACCCGTTTTTTGGGCATTTTTGCGGCGGACGAACTTGGCGACGGGACCTTTTGGGGCTTATTTTTTCGTACGGCTGTGCCCGAGGCCTATTTTTGGTACACAGAGGGTCAAAGCCCCCCATTCCGAGTCCGCCGACGGTTGGCCAGCCCCTCCCCCAAGGCTATAGCCCACCCGCTTTTGGTCATTTTTATGGGGCGGACGAACTTGGGGATGGGACCTTCGGGGCTTATTTTTGGCGGCGCTGTGCCCGCCTATTTTTGGCACATGGAGGCGCTGCAAGGTCTCGCCCATTCCGAGTCCGATTTCGGAAGTCCGCGGATTTGCCAGCCTCCCCCAAGGCTAGCCCACCCGCTTTTTTGGGCATTTTGGAGACGAACTTGGGGACGGGGGGGCTTTCGGGAGCCTTTTTGGCGGAGGTCCCGCGCCGGCGCTTCGGGGCTTATTTTTAGGGCGGGGCAGCCCCATTCACACGGAGGGTATTCAGCCCCTCCCCCAAGGCTATAGCTGGGACGGGATTTTAGCGCGCTGGGGACGGACCTTGGGCTATTTTGGACGCGGCCTGCGATTTTTGCACACGTCTCGCCCCATTCGCCGAGTCCGCGGGCGATGGCAGCCCTCCCCCATGCTATAGCCCACCCGGGGCATTTTTATGGCGAACTTGGGACGGGACTTCGGGGCTTCACACGGAGGGCGCTCGCAAAGTCTCGCCCCATTCCGAGTCCGGTTTAAGCCCTCTCCCCAAGGCTATAGCCCACCCGCTTTTAGGCATTTTTATGGGCGGACGAACTTGGGGACGGGACCTTCGGGGCTTATTTTTTGCGGCTGTGCCTGCGATTTTTGGCACACGGAGGGCGCGCAGTCTCGCCCCATTCCGAGTCCGCGGACGTTGGCCAGCCCCTCCCCAAGGCTATAGCCCACCCGCTTTTGGGCATTTTGGCGGACGAACTTAGGGGACGGACCTTCGGGGCTTATTTTTGGGCGCGGCTGTGCCCACGGCCTATTTTTGGCACACGAGGGCGCGCAAAGTCTCGCCTATTCCAAGTCCGCGGATTTGCTGGCCAGCCCTCCCCAAGGCTATAGCCCACCCGCTTTTTTGGGCAGTTTTTACGAACCAGGGACGGGACCTTCAGGGGCTTATTTTTTGCTGTGCGATCTTTACACTCGCAGAAGTCTCGCCATTCCGAGTCCGGCGGATTTAAGCCCTCCCCCAAGGCTATAGCCCACCCGATTTTTAGGCATTTCGCCGAACTTGGGGACGGACCTTCGGGGCTTATTTTTGGGCGTAGCTGTGCCCGCGTCTATTTTTGGTACACGGAGGGCGCTGCAAAGTGTCGCCCCATTCCAGTCCGCAGACGAAGTTGGCCAGCCCTCCCCAAGGCTATAGCCCACCCGCTGGGCATTTACGAACTTGGGGACGGGACCTTCGGGGCTTATTTTTTGGCGCTGTGCCTGCGACCCATTTTTGGCACACGGAGGCCGCAAAGTCTCGCCCCATTCCGAGTCCGCGGATTTGGCTGGCCAGCCCCTCCCCAAGGCTATAGCCCACCCGCTTTTGGGCATTTTTGCTGGGGAAGGACTAGCTTATTTTTGGGCTGTGCCATTTTTGGCACACGGAGGGCGCTGCAGTCTCGCCCATTCCGAGTCCGGCGGACCAGCCTCCCTCCCCAAGGCTATAGCCCACCCTTTTGGGCATTTTTATGGCGGACTCGGGGAACTTCGGGGGGCGCGGCTGTGCCCACAGCCTGTTTGGTACACGGAGGGTTGCAGTCTCGCCCATTCCGAGTCCGACCCAACCCTCCCCAAAGGCTATAGCCCACCCGCTTTTGGGCATTTTTACGGCGGACGAATTTGGGGACCGGACCTAAAGGGGCTTATTTTTGGGTACGGGCTGCCTATTTTTGGCACACGGAGGGCGCCGCAGTCTCGCCCCATTCCGAGTCCGCGGATTTGCCAGCCCCTCCCCAAGGCTATAGCCCACCCGCTTTTGGGCATTTACGAACATGGGGAAGGGACGAGCTTATTTTTGGGTGCGGCTGTGTCCGCGTCTATTTTTGGCACATGGAGGGCGCTAAAGTCTCGCCCATTCCGAGTCCGCGGACGAAGTGGCCAGCCCTCCCCCAACGCTATAGCCCACCCATTTTTGGGCATTTTGGCGGACGAACTTGGGGTTGGGACCTTCGGGCTTATTTTTGCGCTGTGCCCACGGCCTATTTTTGGCACACGGAGGGTGCTCGCAAAGTATCGCCTCTCATTCCGAGTCCGCGGATTGGCCAGCCCCTCCCCCCAAGGCTATAGCCCACCCGTTTTTTGGGCATTTTTGCGGCGGACGAACTTGGGGACGGGACGTTCGGGGGCTTATTTTTGGGCGCGGCTGTGCCTGCGGCCTTATTTTTTCAGACGGAGGGCGCTCGCAAAGTCTCGCCCCATTCCGAGTCCGGCGGATGAAGTTTGCCAGCCCCTCCCCCCAAGGCTATAGCCCACCCGTTTTTTGGGCATTTTTGCGGCGGCCGAACATGGGGACGGGACCTTCGGGGGCTTCTTTTTGGGCGCGGCTGTGCCCACAGCCTAATTTTGGCACACGGAGGCCGCTTGCAAAGTCTCGCCCCATTCCGAGTCCGGCGCACGAAGTTGGCCAGCCCCTCCCCCCAAGGCTATAGCCCACCCGTTTTTGGGCATTTTTGCGGCGGCCGATCATGGGACGGGACCTTCGGGGGCTTCTTTTTGGGCGCGGCTGTGCCCACAGACTATTTTGGCACACGGAGGGCGCTGGCAAAGTCTCGCCTATTCCGAGTCCGGACGGATTGGCCAGCCTCCCCCAAGGCTATAGCCCCCCCGCTTTTTGGGCAATTTTGCGGCGGATGAACTAGGGGACGTGACCTTCGGGGGCTTATTTTTGGGCGCGGTTGTGTCCGCGGCCTATTTTTGGCACACGGAGGGCGCTCGCAAAGTCTCGTCCCATTCCGAGTCCGGCGGACGAAGTACAGCCCTCTCCCCAAGGCTATAGCCCACCCATTTTTGGGCATTTTACGAACTTGGGGTCGGGACATTCGGGGCTTGTTTTTGCTGCTGTGCCTACGGCCTATTTTTGGTACACGGAGGGTGCTCGCAAAGTCTCGCCCATTCTGAGTCCGCCGGACGAGTTGGCCAGCCCTCCCCCCAAGGCTATAGCCCACCCGCTTTTTTGGGCATTTTTGCGGACGAACATGGGGAAGGGACCTTCGGAGCTTATTTTTGGGTGCGGGGTGCCTATTTTTGGCACACGGAGGCGCGCGCAGTCTCGCCCCATTCCGAGTCCGGCGGATGGAGTTGGCCAGCCCTCCCCCAAGGCTATAGCCCACCCGCTTTTTGGGCATTTGGCCGAACATGGGGACGGGACCTTCGGGGCTTCTTTTGGCGCGGCTGTGCCTGCGCCTATTTTGGCACACGGAGGGTGCTTGCAAAGTCTCGCCCATTCCGAGTCCGCGCACGGTTGGCCAGCCCTCCCCAAGGCCATAGCCCACCCGCTTTTGGGCATTTTTGCGGCGGACGAACTTGGGGACGGGACGTTCGGGGCTTATTTTGGGCGCGCTGTGCCTGCGGCCTATTTTTTTCACACGGAGGGCGCTGCAGTCTCGCCCCATTCCGAGTCCGGCGGATGAAGTTGGCCAGCCCCTCCCCGGCTATAGCCCACCCGCTTTTTGGGCATTTTTGCGGCCGAACATGGGGACGGGACCTTCGGGGCTTTTGGGCGCTGTGCCTACAGCCTAATTTTGGCACACGGACGGTCTTGCAAAGTTCGCCCCATTCCGAGTCCGCGCACGGTTGGCCAGCCCTCCCCAAGGCTATAGCCCACCCGCTTTTTGGGCATTTTCATGCGGCGGAACTTGGGGTCGGGACCTTCGGGGGCTTATTTTTTGGCGCGGCTGTGCCCACGGCCTATTTTTGGCACACGGAGGGTGCTCGCAAAGTCTCGCCCCATTCCGAGTCCGCCGGACGAAGTTGGCCAGCCCCTCCCCCCAAGGCTATAGCCCACCCGTTTTTTGGGCATTTTTGCGGCGGACGAACATGGGGAAGGGACCTTCGGGAGCTTATTTTTGGGTGCGGCTGTGCCCGCGGCCTATTTTTGGCACACGGAGGGCGCTCGCAAAGTCTCGCCCCATTCCGAGTCCGGCGGACGAAGTTGGCCAGCCCCTCCCCCCAAGGCTATAGCCCACCCGTTTTTTGGGCATTTTTGCGGCGGGCGAAATTGGGGTCGGGAACTTCGGGGGAAAATTTTTGGGCGCGGCTGTGCCCACAGCCTATTTTTGGCACACGGAGGGTGCTCGCAAAGTCTCGCCCCATTCCGAGTCCGCCGGACGAAGTTGGCCAGCCCCTCCCCCAAAGGCTATAGCCCACCCGTTTTTTGGGCATTTTTACGGCGGACGAATTTGGGGACCGGACCTAAAGGGGCTTATTTTTGGGTGCGGCTGTGCCCGCAGCCTATTTTTGGCACACGGAGGCCACTCGCAAAGTCTCGCCCCATTCCGAGTCCGGCGGACGAAGTTGGCCAGCCCCTCCCCCCAAGGCTATAGCCCACCCGTTTTTTGGGCATTTTTGCGGCGGCCGAACATGCGGACGGGACCTTCGGGGGCTTCTTTTTGGGCGCGGCTGTGCCCACAGCCTATTTTTGGCACACGGAGGGCGCTTGCAAAGTCTTGCCCCATTCCGAGTCCGGCGGACGAAGTTGGCCAGCCCCTCCCCCGAAGGCTATAGCCCACCCGTTTTTTGGGCATTTTTGCGGCGGATGAACTAGGGGACGTGACCTTCGGGGGCTTATTTTTGGGTGCGGCTGTGTCCGCGGCCTATTTTTGGCACACGGAGGGCGCTGCAAAGTCTCGCCTCATTCCGAGTCCGGCGGATTTGCGGCCAGCCCCTCCCCCCAAGGCTATAGCCCACCCATTTTTTGGGCATTTTTGCGGCGGACGAACTTGGGGTTGGGACCTTCGGGGGCTTATTTTTTGGCGCGGCTGTGCCCACGGCCTATTTTTGGCACACGGAGGGTGCTCGCAAAGTATCGCCCCATTCCGAGTCTGCCGGACGAAGTTGGCCAGCCCCTCCCCCCAAGGCTATAGCCCACCCGTTTTTTGGGCATTTTTGCGGCGGACGAACTTGGGGACGGGACGTTCGGGGGCTTATTTTTGGGCGCGGCTGTGCCCGCGGCCTATTTTTTTCACACGGAGGGCGCTCGCAAAGTCTCGCCCCATTCCGAGTCCGGCGGACGAAGTTGGCCAGCCCCTCCCCCCAAGGCTATAGCCCACCCGTTTTTTGGGCATTTTTGCGGCGGCCGAACATGGGGACGGGACCTTCGGGGGCTTCTTTTTGGGCGCGGCTGTGCCCACAGCCTAATTTTGGCACACGGAGGGCGCTTGCAAAGTCTCGCCCCATTCCGAGTCCGGCGCACGAAGTTGGCCAGCCCCTCCCCCCAAGGCTATAGCCCACCCGTTTTTTGGGCATTTTTGCGGCGGCCGAACATGGGACGGGACCTTCGGGGGCTTCTTTTTGGGCGCGGCTGTGCCCACAGACTATTTTTGGCACACGGAGGGCGCTTGCAAAGTCTCGCCCCATTCCGAGTCCGGCGGACGAAGTTGGCCAGCCCCTCCCCCCAAGGCTATAGCCCACCCGTTTTTTGGGCATTTTTGCGGCGGATGAACTAGGGGACGTGACCTTCGGGGGCTTATTTTTGGGCGCGGCTGTGTCCGCGGCCTATTTTTGGCACACGGAGGGCGCTCGCAAAGTCTCGCCCCATTCCGAGTCCGGCGGACGAAGTTGGCCAGCCCCTCCCCCCAAGGCTATAGCCCACCCATTTTTTGGGCATTTTTGCGGCGGACGAACTTGGGGTCGGGACCTTCGGGGGCTTATTTTTTGGCGCGGCTGTGCCCACGCCCTATTTTTGGCACACGGAGGGTGCTCGCAAAGTCTCGCCCCATTCCGAGTCCGCCGGACGAAGTTGGCCAGCCCCTCCCCCCAAGGCTATAGCCCACCCGTTTTTTGGGCATTTTTGCGGCGGACGAACATGGGGAAGGGACCTTCGGGAGCTTATTTTTGGGTGCGGCTGTGCCCGCGGCCTATTTTTGGCACACGGAGGGCGCTCGCAAAGTCTCGCCCCATTCCGAGTCCGCGGACGAGCCAGCCCTCCCCAAGGCTATAGCCCACCCGCTGGGTATTTTGGGGCGAAATTGGGGTCGGGACCTTCGGGGGAAAATTTTTGGGCGCGGCTGTGTCCACAGCCTATCTTTGACACACGGAGGGTGCTCGCAAAGTCTCGCCCCATTCCGAGTCCGCCGGACGAAGTTGGCCAGCCCCTCCACCCAAGGCTATAGCCCACGCTGTGCTTTGGCTTCATTGCGGCGGACGAACTTGGGGACGGGACCTTCGGGGGCTTATTTTTGCATGTGGCTGTGTCCGCGGCCTATTTTTGGCACACTGAGGCCGCTCGCAAAGTCTCGCCCCATTCCGAGTCCGGCGGACGAAGTTGGCCAGCCCCTCCCCCCAAGGCTATAGCCCACCCGTTTTTTCGGCATTTTTGCGGCGGAAGAACTTGGGGACGGGACCTTCGGGGACTTATTTTTGGGTGCGACTGTGTCCGCGGTCTATTTTTGGTACACAGAGGGCGCTCGCAAAGTGTCGCCCCATTCCGAGTCCGGCGGACGAAGTTGGCCAGCCCCTCCCCCCAAGGCTATAGCCCACCCGTTTTTTGGGCATTTTTGCGGCGGGCGAAATTGAGGTCGCTACCTTCGGGTGAAAATTTTTGGGAGCGGCTGTGCCCAGAGCCTATTTTTGGCACACGGAGGGTGCTCGCAAAGTCTGGCCCCATTCCGAGTCCGCCGGACGAAGTTGGCCAGCCCCTCCCCCCAAGGCTATACCCCACCCATTTTTTGGGCATTTTTGCGGCGGACGAACTTGGGGTCGGGACCTTCGGGGGCTTATTTTTTGGCGCGGCTGTGCCCACGGCCTATTTTTGGCACACGGATGGTGCTCGCAAAGTCTCACCCCATTCCGAGTCCGGCGGACGAAGTTGGCCAGCCCCTCCCCCCAAGGCTATACCCCACCCGTTTTTTGGGCATTTTTGCGGCGGACGAACTTGGGGACGGGACCTTCGGGGGCTTATTATTGTGCGCGGCTGTGTCCGCGGCCTATTTTTGGTACACTGAGGCCGCTCGCAAAGTCTCGCCCCATTCCGAGTCCGCGGATTTAGTTGGCCAGCCCTCCCCAAGGCTATAGCCCACCCGCTTTTGGGCATTTTTGCGGCGGACGAACATGGGGACGGGACCTTCGGGCACTTATTTTTGGGCGCGACTGTGCCCAAGGGTCTATTTTTGGTACACAGAGGGCGCCACAAAGTGTTGCCCCATTCCGAGTCCGCGGACGGTTGGCCAGCCCTCCCCAAGGCTATAGCCCACCCGCTTTTTGGGCATTTTGCAAGGGGCGGATGAACTAGGGGACGTGACCTTCGGGGCTTATTTTTGCGGCTGTGTCCGCGGCCTATTTTTGGCACACGGAGGGCGCCGCAAAGTCTCGCCCCATTCCGAGTCCGCGGATTTGCGGGCCAGCCCTCTCCCCCAAGGTTATACCCCACCCATTTTTTGGGCATTTTTGCGGCGGACGAACTTGGGGTTGGGACCTTCGGGGGCTTATTTTTTGGCGCGGCTGTGCCCACGGCCTATTTTTGGCACACAGAGGGTGGTCGCAAAGTATCGCCCCATTCCGAGTCCGCCGGACGAAGTTGGCCAGCCCGTCCCCCCAAGGGTATAGCCCACCCGTTTTTTGGGCATTTTTGCGGCGGACGAACTTGGGGACGGGACGTTCGGGGGCTTATTTTTGGGCGCGGCTGTGCCCGCGGCCTATTTTTTTCACACGGAGGGCGCTCGCAAAGTCTCGCCCCATTCCGAGTCCGGCGGACGAAGTGGGCCAGCCCCTCCCCCCAAGGCTATAGCCCACCCATTTTTTGGGCATTTTTGCGGCGGCCGAACATGGGGACGGGACCTTCGGGGGCTTCTTTTTGGGCGCGGCTGTGCCCACAGCCTAATTTTGGCACACGGAGGGCGCTTGCAAAGTCTCGCCCCATTCCGAGTCCGGCGCACGAAGTTGGCCAGCCCCTCCCCCCAAGGCTATAGCCCACCCGTTTTTTGGGCATTTTTGCGGCGGCCGAACATGGGACGGGACCTTCGGGGGCTTCTTTTTGGGCGCGGCTGTGCCCACAGACTATTTTTGGCACACGGAGGGCGCTTGCAAAGTCTCGCCCCATTCCGAGTCCGGCGGACAAATTTGGCCAGCCCCTCCCCCCAAGGCTATAGCCCACCCATTTTTTGGGCATTTTTGCGGCGGACGAACTAGGGACGTGACTTCGGGGCTTATTTTTGGGCGCGGCTGTGTCCGCGGCCTATTTTTGGCACACGGAGGGCGCTCGCAAAGTCTCGCCCCATTCCGAGTCCGGCGGACGAAGTTGGCCAGCCCCTCCCCCCAAGGCTATAGCCCACCCATTTTTTGGGCATTTTTGCGGCGGACGAACTTGGGGTCGGGACCTTCGGGGGCTTATTTTTTGGCGCGGCTGTGCCCACGGCCTATTTTTGGCACACGGAGGGTGCTCGCAAAGTCTCGCCCCATTCCGAGTCCGCCGGACGAAGTTGGCCAGCCCCTCCCCCCAAGGCTATAGCCCACCCGTTTTTTGGGCATTTTTGCGGCGGACGAACTTGGGGACGGGACCTTCGGGGGCTTATTTTTGCACGTGGCTGTGTCCGCGGCCTATTTTTGGCACACTGAGGCCGCTCGCAAAGTCTCGCCCCATTCCGAGTCCGGCGGACGAAGTTGGCCAGCCCCTCCCCCCAAGGCTATAGCCCACCCGTTTTTTCGGCATTTTTGCGGCGGAAGAACTTGGGGACGGGACCTTCGGGGACTTATTTTTGGGTGCGACTGTGTCCGCGGTCTATTTTTGGTACACAGAGGGCGCTCGCAAAGTGTCGCCCCATTCCGAGTCCGGCGGACGAAGTTGGCCAGCCCCTCCCCCCAAGGCTATAGCCCACCCGTTTTTTGGGCATTTTTGCGGCGGGCGAAATTGAGGTCGCTACCTTCGGGTGAAAATTTTTGGGAGCGGCTGTGCCCAGAGCCTATTTTTGGCACACGGAGGGTGCTCGCAAAGTCTGGCCCCATTCCGAGTCCGCCGGACGAAGTTGGCCAGCCCCTCCCCCCAAGGCTATACCCCACCCATTTTTTGGGCATTTTTACGGCGGACGAACTTGGGGTCGGGACCTTCGGGGGCTTATTTTTTGGAGCAGCTGTGCCCACGGCCTATTTTTGGCACACGGAGGGTGCTCGCAAAGTCTCCCCCCATTCCGAGTCCGCCGGACGAAGTTGGCCAGCCCCTCCCCCCAAGGCTATACCCCACCCGTTTTTTGGGCATTTTTGCGGCGGACGAACTTGGGCACGGGAACTTCGGGGGCTTATTTTTGCGCGCGGCTGTGTCCGCGGCCTATTTTTGGTACACTGAGGCCGCTCGCAAAGTCTCGCCCCATTCCGAGTCCGGCGGACGAAGTTGGCCAGCCCCTCCCCCCAAGGCTATAGCCCACCCGTTTTTTGGGCATTTTTGCGGCGGACGAACATGGGGACGGGACCTTCGGGCACTTATTTTTGGGCGCGACTGTGCCCGCGGTCTATTTTTGGTACACAGAGGGCGCTCACAAAGTGTTGCCCCATTCCGAGTCCGCGGATTTGTTGGCCAGCCCTCCCCAAGGCTATAGCCCACCCGCTTTTTGGGCATTTTGCGGCGGACGAACTTGGGACGGGACCTTCGGGGCTTATTTTTGGGCGCGTTTTGCCTCGGCCTATTTTTTGCACACGGAGGGTGCTCGCGAAGTGTCGCCCCATTCCGAGTCCGGCGGATTTGTTGGCCAGCCCTCCCCCAAGGCTATAGCCCACCCGCTTTTTTGGGCATTTTTGCGGCGGACGAACTTGAGGACGGGACCTTCGGGGCTTATTTTTGGCGCAGCTGTGCCCGTGGCCTAATATTGGCACACGGAGGGCGCAGAAGTCTCGCCGCATTCCGAGTCCGGGGACGAAGTGGCCAGCCCTCTCCCCAAGGCTATAGCCCACCCGCGGCCATTTTTGCGGCGGACGAACTTGGGGACGGACGCTCGGGGCTTATTTTTGGGCGCGCTGTGCCCGCGGACTATTTTTTTCAAACGGAGGGCGCTAGCAAAGTCTCGCCCAATTCCGCGTACGGCGGACCAAGGTTGCCAGCCCCTCCCCCCAAGGCTATAGCCCACCCGTTTTTTGGGCATTTTTGCGGCGGCCGAACATGGGGACGGGACCTTCGGGGGCTTCTTTTTGGGCGCGGCTGTGCCCACAGCCTAATTTTGGCACACGGAGGGCGCTTGCAAAGTCTCGCCCCATTCCGAGTCCGGCGCACGAAGTTGGCCAGCCCCTCCCCCCAAGGCTATAGCCCACCCGTTTTTTGGGCATTTTTGCGGCGGCCGAACATGGGACGGCACCTTCGGGGGCTTCTTTTTGGGCGTGGCTGTGCCCACAGACTATTTTTGGCACACGGAGGGCGCTTGCAAAGTCTCGCCCCATTCCGAGTCCGGCGGACGAAGTTGGCCAGCCCCTCCCCCCAAGGCTATAGCCCACCCGTTTTTTGGGCATTTTTGCGGCGGATGAACTAGGGGACGTGACCTTCGGGGGCTTATTTTTGGGCGCGGCTGTGTCCGCGGCCTATTTTTGGCACACGGAGGGCGCTCGCAAAGTCTCGCCCCATTCCGAGTCCGCCGGACGGTTGCCAGCCCTCCCCCAAGGCTATAGCCCACCCGCTTTTTTGGGCATTTTTGCGGCGGAACTTGGGGACGGGACCTTCGGGGGCTTATTTTTGCGGCTGTGCCCGTGGTCAATATTGGCACACGGAGGGCGCTCAGAAGTCTCGCCGCATTCCGAGTCCGGCGGATTTGGGGCACACCCTCCCCAAGCTATAGCCCACCTGTTTTTCGGGCATTTTTATACGGACGAACTTGGGGACGGGACCTTCGGGGCTTATTTTTGGGCGCGGCTGTGCCCCCAGCCTATTTTTGCACACGGAGGGCGTCAGAAGTGTCGCCCCATTCCGAATCTGGCGGATTTAGGGGCCAGCCCTCCCCAAGGCTATAGCCCACCCGTTTTTTGGGCATTTTTGCGGCGGATGAACTAGGGGACGTGACCGTCGGGGGCTTATTTTTGGGCGCGGCTGTGTCCGCGGCCTATTTTTGGCACACGGAGGGTGCTCGCAAAGTCTCGCCCCATTCCGAGTCCGCCGGACGAAGTTGGCCAGCTCCTCCCCCCAAGGCTATAGCCCACCCGTTTTTTGGGCATTTTTACGACGACTTGGGGACGGGACCTTCGGGGCTTATTTTTTTGGCGCGGCTGTGCCACCTATTTTTGGCACACGGAGGCCGCCGCAGTCTCACCCCATTCCGAGTCCGCGGACGGTTGGCCAGCCCTCCCCAAGGCTATAGCCCACCCGCTGGGCATTTTGCGGACGAACTTGGGGTCGGGACCTACGGGGGCTTATTTTTGGGGTGCGGCTGTGCCCGTGGCCTAATATTGGCACACGGAGGGCGCTCAGTAAAGTCTCGCCGCATTCCGAGTCCGCGGACGAGTGGGCCAACCCCTCCCCAAGGCTATAGCCCACCTGTTTTTTGGGCATTTTGCGATGGACGAACTTGGGGACGGGACCTTCGGGGCTTATTTTGGGTGCGGCTGTGCCCCGGCCTATTTTTTTGCACACGGAGGGTGCTCGCAAGTGTCGCCCCAATCCGAGTCCGCGGACGGCGGCCAGCCCTCCCCCAAGGCTATAGCCCACCCGCTTTTGGGCATTTTTGCGGCGGACGAACTTGGGGACGGGACCTTCGCGGGCTTATTTTTGGCGGCTGTGCCCGTGGCCTAATATTGGCACACGGAGGGCGTCAGAAAGTCTCGCCGCATTCCGAGTCCGGCGGATGACGAAGGCCAACCTCCCCAAGTCTATAGCCCACCTGTTTTTTGGGCATTTTTGCGACGGACGAACTTGTGGACGGGACCTTCGGGGGCTTATTTTTGGGTGCGGCTGTGCCCCCGGCCTATTTTTTGCACACGGAGGGCGCTCGCAAAGTGTCGCCCCATTCCGAGTCCGGCGGACGGCGGCCAGCCCTCCCCAAGGCTATAGCCCACCCGCTTTTGGGCATTTTTGCGGCGGACGAACTTGGGGACGGGACCTTCGGGGCTTTTGCGCAGCTGTGCCCGCGACCTATTTTTGGCACACGGAGGCCGCTCGCAAAGTCTCGCCCCATTCCGAGTCCGGCGGACGGAGTTGGCCCGCCCCTGCCCCCAAGGCTATAGCCCACCCGTTTTGTGGGCATTTTTGCGGCGGACGAACTTGGGGATGGGACCTTTGGGGGCTTATTTGGGCGCGCTGTGCCAAGCTGCTCTATTTTTGGCACACGTAGTGTGCTCGCAAAGTCTCGCCCCATTCCGAGTCCGGCGGACGAAGTGGGCCAGCCCCTCCCCCCAAGGCTATAGCCCACCCGTTTTTTGGGCATTTTTGCGACGGACGAACTTGGAGACGGGACCTTCGGTGGCTTATTTTTGGGTACGACTGTGCCCGTAGCCTATTTTTCGTACACGGAGGCCGCTCGCAAAGTCTCGCTCCATTCCGAGTCCGGCGGACGAAGTTGGCCAGCCCCTCCCCCCAAGGCTATAGCCCACCCGTTTTTTGGGCATTTTTGCGGGGGACGAACTTGTGGACGGGACCTTCGGGGGCTTATTTTTTTCCGCGGCTCTGCCCCCGGCCTATTTTTGGTACACGTAGGGCGCTCGCAAAGTCTCGCCCCATTCCTAGTCCGGCGGATTTGCCAGCCCTCCCCGCAAGGATATAGCCCACCCGCTGGGGCATTTTTGCGGCGGACGAACATGGGGATGGGACCTTCGGGGCTTATTTTTGCGCGCTGAGCCCGCTGCCTATTTTTGGCACACGGAGGGCGCCGCAGTCTCGCCCTATTCCGAGTCCGCCGGACGAAGTTGGCCAGCCCTCCCCCCAAGGCTATAGCCCACCCGTTTTTTGGGCATTTTTGCGGCGGACGAACATGGGGATGGGACCTTCGGGGGCTTATTTTTGGGCGCGGCTGAGCCCGCGGCCTATTTTTGGCACACGGAGGGCGCTCGCAAAGTCTCGCCCAATTCCGAGTCCGGCGGACGAAGTTGGCCAGCCCCTCCCCCCAAGGCTATAGCCCACCCATTTTTTGGGCATTTTTGCGGCGGACGAACTTGGGGTCGGGACCTTCGGGGGCTTATTTTTTGGCGTGGCTGTGCCCACGGCCTATTTTTAGCACACGGAGGGCGCTCGCAAAGTGTCGCCCCATTCCGAGTCCGGCGGACGAAGTGGGCCAACCCCTCCCCCCAAGGCTATAGCCCACCTGTTTTTTGGGCATTTTTGCGGCGGACGAACTTGGGGACGGGACCTTCGGGGGCTTATTTTTGGGCGCGGCTGTGCCCCCAGCCTATTTTTTGCACACGGAGGGCGCTCGCAAAGTGTCGCCCCATTCCGAGTCTGGACGAAGAGGGCCAGCCCCTCCCCCCAAGGCTAGAGCCCACCCGTTTTTTGGGCATTTTTGCGGCGGGCGAAATTGTGGTCGGGACCTTCGGGTGAAAATTTTTGGACGCGGCTGTGCCCACAGCCTATTTTTGGCACACGGAGGATGGTCGCAAAGTCTCGCCTATTCCAGTCCGCCGACGAAGTTGGCCAGCCCCTCCCCCCAAGGCTATAGCCCACCCGTTTTTTGGGCATTTTTACGGCGGACGAACTTGGGGACCGGACCTAAAGCGGCTTATTTTTGGGTGCGGCTGTGCCCGCGGCCTATCTTTGGCACACGGAGGCCACTCGCAAAGTCTCGCCCCATTCCGAGTCCGGCGGACGAAGTTGGCCAGCCCCTCCCCCCAAGGCTATAGCCCACCCGTTTTTTGGGCATTTTTGCGGCGGATGAACAAGGGGACGTGACCGTCGGGGGCTTATTTTTGGGCGCGGCTGTGTCCCCGGCCTATTTTTGGCACACGGAGGGCGCTCGCAAAGTCTCGCCCATTACGAATACCGCGGACGGAGTAGGCCAGCCCCACCCCACAAGGCTATAGCCCACCCGCTTTTGGGCATTTTTGACGAACATGGGGATGGGACCTTCGGGGCTTATTTTTGGCGCGGCTGAGCCTGCCTATTTTTGGCACACGGAGGGCGCCGCAAAGTCTCGCCCAATTCCCGAGTCCGCGGGAGCCAGCCCTCCCCAAGGCTATAGCCCACCCATTTTTGGGCATTTTTGCGATGGACGAACTTGGGGACGGGACCTTCGGGGGCTTATTTTTTGGTGTGGCTGTGCCCACGGCCTATTTTTAGCACACGGAGGGCGCTCGCAAAGTGTCGCCCCATTCCGAGTCCGGCGGACGAAGTTGGCCAGCCCCTCCCCCCAAGGCTATAGCCCCGCTTTTGGGCATTTTTGCGCTGACGAACTTGGGGACGGACCTTCGGGGCTTATTTTTGGCGCGCTGTGCACGCGCCTAATATTGGCACACGCAGGGCGCTCAGAATTCTCGCCGCATTCCGAGTCCGGCGGATTTGTGGGCCAACCCTCCCCAACGCTTTAGCCCACCTGTTTTTTGGGCATTTTTGCGGCGGACGAACTTGGGGACGGGACCTTCGGGGGCTTATTTTTTGGCGCGGCTGTGCCCCCAGCCTATTTTTGGTACACAGAGGGCGCTCGCAAAGTGTTGCCCCATTCCGAGTCCGGCGGACGAAGTTGGCCAGCCCCTCCCCCAAAGGCTATAGCCCACCCGTTTTTTGGGCATTTTTTCGGCGGACGAACTTGGGGACGGGACCTTCGGGGGCTTATTTTTGGGCGCGGCTTTACCCGCGGCCTAATATTGGCACACAGAGGGCGCTCGTAAAGTCTCGCCGCATTCCGAGTCCGCGGATGAGTGGGCCAACCCTCTCCCAAGGCTATAGCCCACCTGTTTTTTGGGCATTTTTGCGACGGACGAACTTGGGGACGGGACCTTCGGGGGCTTATTTTTGGGCGCGGCTGTGCCCCAGGCCTATTATTTGCACACGGAGGGCGCTCGCAAAGTGTCGCCCCATTCCGAGTCCGGCGGATGGGCCAGCCCTCCCCAAGGCTATAGCCCACCCGTTTTTTGGGCATTTTTGCGGCGGGCGAAATTGAGGTCGGGACCTTCGGGTGAAAATTTTTGGACGCGGCTGTGCCCACAGCCTATTTTTGGCACACGGAGGGTGGTCGCAAAGTCTCGCCCCATTCCGAGTCCGCTGGACGAAGTTGGCCAGCCCTCCCCAAGGCTATAGCCAACCCGCTTTTGGGCATTTTTACGGCGGACGAACTTGGGGACCGACCTAAAGCGGCTTATTTTGGTGCGGCTGTGCCTGCGGCCTATCTTTGGCACACGGAGGCCACTCGCAAAGTCTCGCCTTTCCGAGTCCGCGGATTTGTTGGCCAGCCCTCCCCAAGGCTATAGCCCACCCGCTTTTTTGGGCATTTTTGCGATGGACGAACCTGGGGACGGGACCTCGGGGCTTATTTTTGGGCGCGGCTTGCCCCGACCTATTTTTGCACACGGAGGGTGCTCGCAGTGTCGCCCATTCCGAGTCCGGCGGATTGGCCAGCCCTCCCCCAAGGCTATAGCCCACCCGCTTTTGGGGCATTTTGCGGCGGACGAACTTGGGGACGGGACCTTCGGGGCTTATTTTTGGGCGCGCTGTGCCCATGGCCTAATATTGGCACACGGAGGGCGCCAGTAAAGTCTCGCCGCATTCCGAGTCCGCGGACGAAGTTGGCCAGCCCTCCCAAAGGCTATAGCCCACCCGCTTTTTGCGGCGGATGAACTAGGGGACGTGGACTGCCGGGGCTTATTTTTGGGCGCGGCTGTGTCCGCGCCTATTTTTGGCACACGGAGGGCACTGCAAAGTCTCGCCCCATTCCGAGTCCGCGGATTTGTTGGCCAGCCCTCCCCAAGGCTATAGCCCACCCATTTTTGGGCATTTTTGGGGACGAACTTGGGGACGGACCTCGGGGCTTATTTTTTGGCGCGACTGTGCCCGCGACTCCACACACGGAGGCCGCCCGCAAAGTCTCACCCCATTCCGAGTCCGCGGACGGAGTTGGCCCGCCCGCCCCCAAGGCTATAGCCCACCCGCTTTTGGGCATTTTTGCGGCGGACGAACTTGGGGACGGGACCTTCGGGGGCTTATTTTTGGGAGCGGCTGTGCCCCCGCCTATTTTTTGCACACAGAGGGCGCCGCAGTGTCGCCCCATTCCGAGTCCGGCGGATTTGGCCAGCCCCTCCCCAAGTCTATAGCCCACCCGTTTTTTGGGCATTTTTGCTGCTGACGAACTTGGGGACGGGACCTTCGGGGGCTTATTTTTGGGTACGGCTGTCCCCGTGGCCTAATATTGGCACACGGAGGGCGCTCGTAAAGTCTCGCCGCATTCCGAGTCCGGCGGACGAAGTGGGCCAACCCCTCCCCCCAAGGCTATAGCCCACCTGTTTTTTGGGCATTTTTGCGATGGACGAACTTGGGGACGGGACCTTCGGGGGCTTATTTTTGGGCGCGGCTTGCCCCCGACCTATTTTTTGCACACGGAGGGTGCTCGCAAAGTGTCGCCCCATTCCGAGTCCGCGGATTGGCCATCCCCTCCCCAAGGCTATAGCCCACCCGCTGGGCATTTTTGGGCGGACGAACTTGGGGACGGGACCTTCGGGGCTTATTTTTGCGCGGCTGTGCCTGGGCCTAATATTGGCACACGGAGGGCGCTCAGAAGTCTCGCCGCATTCCGAGTCTGGCGGACGGGCCAACCCTCCCCAAGGCTATAGCCCACCTGTTTTTTGGGCATTTTTGCGACGGACAAAACTTGGGGACGGGACCTTCGGGGGCTTATTTTTGGGTGCGGCTGTGCCCCCGGCCTATTTTTTGCACACGGAGGGCGCTCGCAAAGTGTCGCCCCATTCCGAGTCCGCGGACGGTTGGCCAGCCCTCCCCAAGGCTATAGCCCACCCGCTGGGCATTTTTGCGGACGAACTTGGGGACGGTACCTGGGGCTTATTTTTGCTCGCGGCTGTGTCCGCGCCTATTTTTGGCACACTGAGGCCGCCGCAAAGTCTCGCCCCATTCCGAGTCCGCGGACGAGTTCGCCAGCCCCTCCCCAAGGCTATAGCCCACCCGCTGGGCATTTCGGCGGACGAACATGGGGACGGCACCTTCGGGCACTTATTTTGGGCGCGACTGTGCCCGCGGTCTATTTTTGGTACAAAGAGGGCGCTCACAAAGTGTTGCCCCATTCCGAGTCCGGCGGACGGGGCCAGCCCTCCCCAAAGGCTATAGCCCACCCGTTTTTTGGGCATTTTTGCGTCGGACGAACTTGGGGACGGGACCTTCGGGGGCTTATTTTTGGGCGCGGCTGTACCCGCGGCCTAATATTGGCACACAGAGGGCGCTCGTAAAGTCTCGCCGCATTCCGAGTCCGGCGGACGAAGTGGGCCAACCCCTCCCCCCAAGGCTATAGCCCACCTGTTTTTTGGGCATTTTTGCGGCGGACAAAACTTGGGGACGGGACCTTCGGGGGCTTATTTTTGGGCGCGGCTGTGCCCCTGGCCTATTTTTTGCACACGGAGGGCGCTCGCAAAGTGTCACCCCATTTCGAGTCCGGCGGACGAAGTTGGCCAGCCCCTCCGCCCAAGGCTATAGCCCACCCGTTTTTTGGGCATTTTTGCGGCGGACGAACTTGGGGACGGGACCTTCGGGGGCTTATTTTTGGGCGCGGCTGTGCCCGTGGCCTAATATTGGCACACGGAGGGCGCTCGTAAAGTCTCGCCGCATTCCGAGTCCGGCGGACGAAGTGGGCAAACCCCTCCCCCCAAGGCTATAGCCCACCTGTTTTTTGGGCATTTTTGCGACGGACAAAACTTGGGGACGGGACCTTCGGGGGCTTATTTTTGGGCGCGGCTGTGCCCCCGGCCTATTTTTTGCACACGGAGGGCGCTCGCAAAGTGTCGCCCCATTGAGAGTCCGGCGGACGGCCAGCCCTCCCCAAGGCTATAGCCCACCCGCTTTTGGGCATTTTGGGCGGACGAACTTGGGGACGGTACCTTCGGGGGCTTATTTTTGCTCGCGGCTGTGTCCGCGGCCTATTTTTGGCACACGGAGGGCGCTCGCAAAGTGTCGCCCCATTTCGAGTCCGGCGGACGAAGTTGGCCAGCCCCTCCCCCCAAGGCTATAGCCCACCCGTTTTTTGGGCATTTTTGCGGCGGACGAACTTGGGGACGGGACCTTCGGGGGCTTATTTTTTGGCGCGGCTGTGCCCGCGACCTATTTTTGGTACACGGAGGCCGCTCGCAAAGTCTCGCCCCATTCCGAGTCCGGCGGACGGAGTTGGCCCGCCCCTGCCCCCAAGGCTATAGCCAACCTGTTTTTTGGGCATTTTTGCGACGGACGAACTTGGGGAAGGGACCTTCGGGGGCCTATTTTTGGGCACGGCTGTGCCCCCAGCCTATTTTTTGCACATGGAGGGCACTCGCAAAGTGTCGCCCCATTCCGAGTCCGGCGGACGAAGTTGGCCAGCCCCTCCCCCCAAGGCTATAGCCCACCCGTTTTTTGGGCATTTTTGCGGCGGACGAACTTGGGGACGGGACCTTCGGGGGCTTATTTTTAGGGGCGGCTGTGCCCACAGCCTAATATTGGCACACGGAGGGCGTTCGTAAAGTCTCGCCGCATTCCGAGTCCGGCGGACGTAGTTGGCCAGCCCCTCACCCCAAGGCTATAGCCCACCCGTTTTTTGGGCATTTTTGCGGCGGACGAACTTGGGGACGGGACCTTGGGGGGCTTATTTTTGGGTGCGGCTGTGCCCGCGGCCTCTTTTTGGCACACGGAGAGCGCTCGCAAAGTCTCGCCCCATTCCGAGTCCGCCGGACGAAGTTGGCCAGCCCTCCCCCCAAGGCTATAGCCCACCCGTTTTTTGGGCATTTTTGCGGCGGACGAACATGGGGATGGGACCTTCGGGGGCTTATTTTTGGGCACGGCTGAGCCCGCGGCCTATTTTTGGCACATGGAGGGCGCTCGCAATGTCTCGCCCCATTCCAAGTCCGGCGGACGAAGTAGGCCAGCCCCTCCCCACAAGGCTATAGCCCACCCGTTTTTTGGGCATTTTTGCGGCGGACGAACATGGGGATGGGACCTTCGGGGGCTTATTTTTGGGCGCGCTGAGCCTGCCTATTTTTGCACACGGAGGGCGCTCGCAAAGTCTCGCCCAATTCCGAGTCCGGCGGACGAAGTGGGCCAGCCCCTCCCCCCAAGGCTATAGCCCACCCATTTTTTGGGCATTTTTACGGCGGACGAACTTGGGGTCGGGACCTTCGGGGGCTTATGTTTTGGCGTGGCTGTGCCCACGGCCTATTTTTAGCACACGGAGGGCGCTCGCAAAGTGCCGCCCCATTCCGAGTCCGGCGGACGAAGTTGGCCAGCCCCTCCCCCCAAGGCTATAGCCCCCCGTTTTTTGGGCATTTTTGCGGCGGACGAACTTGGGGACGGGACCTTCGGGGGCTTATTTTTGGGCGCGGCTGTGCACGCGGCCTAATATTGGCACACGGAGGGTGCTCGTAAAGTCTCGCCGCATTCCGAGTCCGGCGGACGAAGTGGGCCAACCCCTCCCCCCAAGGCTATAGCCAACCTGTTTTTTGGGCATTTTTGCGACGGACGAACTTGGGGAAGGGACCTTCGGGGGCTTATTTTTGGGCGTGGCTGTGCCCCCAGCCTATTTTTGGCACACGGAGGGCGCTCGCAAAGTGTCGCCCCATTCCGAGTCCGGCGGACGAAGTTGGCCAGCCCCTCCCCCCAAGGCTATAGCCCACCCGTTTTTTGGGCATTTTTGCGGCGGACGAACTTGGGGACGGGACCTTCGGGGGCTTATTTTTAGGGGCGGCTGTGCCCACAGCCTAATATTGGCACACGGAGGGCGTTCGTAAAGTCTCGCCGCATTCCGAGTCCGGCGGACGTAGTTGGCCACCCCTCCCCCCAAGGCTATAGCCCACCCGTTTTTTGGGCATTTTTGCGGCGGACGAACTTGGGGACGGGACCTTGGGGACCTTATTTTTGGGTGCGGCTGTGCTTGCGGCCTCTTTTTGGCACACGGATAGCGCTCGCAAAGTCTCGCCCCATTCCGAGTCCGCCGGACGAAGTTGGCCAGCCCTCCCCCCAAGGCTATAGCCCACCCGTTTTTTGGGCATTTTTGCGGCGGACGAACTAGGGGACGTGATCTTAAGGGGCTTATTATTGGGCGCGGCTGTGCCCGCGGCCTATTTTTGGCATACGGAGGCCACTCGCAAAGTCTCGCCCCATTCTGAGTCCGGCGGATGAAGTTGGCCAGCCCCTCCCCTCAAGGCTATAGCCCACCCGTTTTTTGGACATTTTTGCAGCGGACGAACTTGCGGACGGGACCTTCGGGGGCTTATTTTTGGGCGCGGCTGTGTCCGCGGCCTATTTTTGGCACATGGAGGGGGGTCACAAAGTCTCGCCCCATTCCAAGTCCGCTGACGAAGTTGGAGAACCTCCCCAAGGCTATAGCCCACCCGCTGGGCATTTTGGGCGGACGAACTTGGGGACGGGACCTTCGGGGGCTTATTTTTGGGCGCGACTGTGCCCGCGGTCTATTTTTGGCACACAGAGGGCACTCGAAAAGTGTCGCCCCATTCCGAGTCCGGCGGACGAAGTTGGCCAGCCCCTCCCCCCAAGGCTATAGCCCACCCGTTTTTCGGGGATTTTTGCGGCGGACGAACTTGGGGACGAGACCTTCGGGGGCTTCTTTTTGGGTGCGGCTGTGCCCGGGGCCTATTTTTGGCACACGGAGGGCGCTCGTAAAGTCTCGCCCCATTCCGAGTCCGGCGGGCGAAGTGGGCCATCCCCTCCCCCAAGGCTATATCCCACTGTTTTTTGGGCATTTTTGCGGCGGACGAACTTGGGGACGGGACCTTCGGGGGCTTATTTTTGGGCGCGGCTCTGCCCGCGGCCTATTTTTGGCACACGGAGGGCGCTCGGAAAGTCTCGTCCCATTCCAAGTCCGGCGGACGAAGTTGGCCAGCCCCTCCCCCCAAGGCTATAGCCCACCCGTTTTTTGGGCATTTTTGCGGCGGACGAACTTGGGGACGGGACCTTCGGGGGCTTCTTTTTGGGTGCGGCTGTGCCCGCGGACTATTTTTGGCACACGGAGGCCGCTCGCAAAGTCTCGCCCCATTCCTAGTCCGGCGGACGAAGTGGGCCATCCCCTCCCCCCAAGGCTATATCCCACTGTTTTTTTGGCATTTTTGCGGCGGACGAACTTGGGGACGGGACCTTCGGGGGCTTATTTTTGGGCGCGGCTGTGCCCGCGGCCTATTTTTGGAACACGGAGGGCGCTCGCAAAGTCTCGCCCCATTCTGAGTCCGGCGGACGAAGTTGGCCAGCCCCTCCCCACAAGGCTATAGCCCACCCGTTTTTTGGGCATTTTTGCGGCGGACGAACTTGGGGACGGGACCTTCGGGCGCTTATTTTTGGGCGCGGCTGTGCCCTTGGACTATCTTTGGCACACGGAGGGCGCTCGCAAAGTATCCCCCCATTCCGAGTCCGGCGGACAAAGTGGGCTAGCCCCTCCCCCCAAGGCTATAGCCCACCCGTTTTTTGGGCATTTTTGCGGCGGACGAACTTAGGGACGGGACCTTCGGGGGCTTATTTTTTTTTCGCGTCTGTGCCCATGGCATATTTTTGGCACACAGAGGGCGCTCGCAAAGTCTCGCCCCATTCCGAGTCCGGCGGACGAAGTGGGCCAGCCCCTCCCCCCAAGGCTATAGCCCACCCGTTTTTTGGGCATTTTTGAGGCAGACGAACTTGTGGACGGGACCTTCGGGGGCTTATTTTTGGGCGTGGCTGTGCCTGCGGCCTAGTTTTGGCACACGGAGGGCGCTCGCAAAGTTTCGCCCCATTCCGAGTCCGGCGGACGAAGTTGGCCAGCCCCTCCCCCCAAGGCTATAACCCACCCGTTTTTTGGGCATTTTTGCGGCGGACAAACTTGGGGACGGGACCTTCGGGGGCTAATTTTTGGGCGCGGCTGTGGTCGCGGCCTATTTTTGGCACACAGAGGGCACTCGCAAAGTCTCGCCCCATTCCGAGTCCGGCGGACGAAGTTGGCCAGCCCCTCCCCCCAAGGCTATAGCCCACCCGTTTTTTGGGCCTTTTTCGGGCGCACGAACTTGGGGACGGGACCTTCGGGGGCTTATTTTTGGGCGCGGCTTTACCCGCGGCCTATTTTTTGCACACGGAGGGCGGTCGAAAAGTCTCACCTCGTTCCGAGTCCGACGGACAAAGTGGGCCAGCCCCTCCCCCCAAGGCTATAACCCACCCGTTTTTTGGGCATTTTTGCGGCGGACGAACTTGGGGACGGGACCTTCAGGGGCTTATTTTTGGGTGCGGCTGTGCCCGCGGCCTATTTTTGGCATACGGAGGGCGCTCGCAAAGTCTCATCCCATTCCGAGTCCGGCGGACGAAGTGGGCCAGCCCCTCCCCCGAAGGCTATAGCCCAGCCGTTTTTTGGGCATTTTTGCGGCGGACGAACTTGGGGACGGGACCTTCGGGGGCTTATTTTTTGGCGTGGCTGTGCCCGCAGCCTAATTTTGGCACACGGAGGGCGCTCGCAAAGTCTCGCCTCATTCCGAGTCCGGTGGACGAAGTTGGCCAGCCCCTCCCCCCAAGGCTATAGCCCACCCGTTTTTTGGGCATTTTTGCGGTGGACAAACTTGGGGACGGGACCTTCGGGCTTTTTTGGGCGAAACTATTTTTGGCACACGGAGGCCGCTCGCAAAGTCTCGCCCCATTCCTAGTGCGGCGGACGAAGTGGGCAGGACTCCCCCAAAGGCTATAGCCCACCTGTTTTTTGGGCATTTTTGCGGCGGACGAACTTGGGGACGGGACCTTCAGGGGCTTCTTTTTGGGCGCGGCTGTGCCCGCGGACTATTTTTGGCACAGGAAGGCCGCTCGCAAAGTCTCGCCCCATTCCTAGTGCGGCGAACGAAGTGGGCCAGCCCCTCCCCCCAAGGCTATAGCCCACTGTTTTTTTGGCATTTTTGCGGCGGACGAACTTGGGGACGGGACCTTTGGGGGCTTATTTTTAGGCGCGGCTGTGCCCGCGGCCTATTTTTGGCACACAGAGGGTGCTCACAAAGTCTTGCCCCATTCCGAGTCCGGCGGACGATGTTGGCCAGCCCCTCCCCCCAAGGCTATAGCCCACTGTTTTTTTGGCATTTTTGCGGCGGACGAACTTGGGGACGGGACCTTTGGGGGCTTATTTTTGGGCGCGGCTGTGCCCGCGGCCTATTTTTGGCACATAGAGGGCGCTCGCAATGTCTCGCCCCATTCCGAGTCCGGCGGACGATGTTGGCCAGCCCCTCCCCCCAAGGCTATAGCCCACCCGTTTTTTGGGCATTTTTGCGGCGGACGAACTTGGGGACGGGACCTTCGGGGGCTTATTTTTGGGCGCGGCTCTGCCCGCATCCTATTTTTGGCACACGGAGGGCACTCCCAAAGTCTCGTCCCCTTCCAAGTCCGGTGGACGAAGTTGGCAGGACTCCCCCAAAGGCTATAGCCCACCTGTTTTTTGGGCATTTTTGCGGCGGACGAACTTGGGGACGGGACCTTCAGGGGCTTCTTTTTGGGCGCGGCTGTGCCCGCGGACTATTTTTGGCACAGGAAGGCCGCTCGCAAAGTCTCGCCCCATTCCTAGTGCGGCGAACGAAGTGGGCCAGCCCCTCCCCCCAAGGCTATAGCCCACTGTTTTTTTGGCATTTTTGCGGCGGACGAACTTGCGGACGGGACCTTTGGGGGCTTATTTTTGGGCGCGGCTGTGCCCGCGGCCTATTTTTGGCACACAGAGGGCGCTCGCAAAGTCTTGCCCCATTCCGAGTCCGGCGGACGATGTTGGCCAGCCCTCCCCAAGGCTATAGCCCACCCGCTTTTGGGCATTTTTACGAACTTGGGGACGGGACCTTCGTGGGCTTATTATTGGGTACGGATGTGCCCGCCTATTTTTGGTACATGGAGGGCACTGGAAAGTCTCGCCCATTTCGAGTCCGCGGACGAGTGGGCCAGCCCTCCCCCAAGGCTATAGCCCACCCGTTGTTCGGGCATTTTGCGGCGGACGAACTTGGGGACGGGACCTTCGGGGCTTATTTTTGGGCGTAGCTGTGCCCGCTGCCTATTTTTGGCACACGGAGGGCGCCGCAAAGTCTCGCCCCATTCCGAGTCCGCAGACGGTTGGCCAGCCCTCCCCAAGGCTATAGCCCACCCGTTTTTTGGGCATTTTTGCGGCGGACGAACTTGGGGACGGGACCTTTGGGGGCTTATTTTTGGGCGCGGCTGTGCCCGCGGCCTATTTTTGGCACACAGAGGGCGCTCGCAAAGTCTTGCCCCATTCCGAGTCCGGCGGACGAAGTTGGCCAGCCCCTCCCCCCAAGGCTATAGCCCACCCGTTTTTTGGGCATTTTTGCGGCGGACGAACTTGGGGACGGGACCTTCGGGGGCTTATTTTTGGGTACGGATGTGCCCGCGGCCTATTTTTGGTACATGGAGGGCACTCGGAAAGTCTCGCCCCATTTCGAGTCCGGCGGACGAAGTTGGCCAGCCCCTCCCCCCAAGGCTATAACCCACCCATTTTTTGGGCATTTTTGCGGCGGAAGAACTTGGGGACGGGACCTTCGGGGGCTTATTTTTGGGCGCGCCTATGCCCGCGAGCTATTTTTGGCACACGGAGGGCGCTCGCAAAGTCTCGCCCCATTCCGAGTCCGGCAGACGAAGTTGGCCAGCCCCTCCCCCCAAGGCTATAGCCCACCCGTTTTTTGGGCATTTTTGCGGCGGACGAACTTGGGGACGGGACCTTCGGGCACTTATTTTTGGGCGCGGCTGTGCCCGTGGACTATTTTTGGCACACGGAGGGCGCTCACAAATTATCACCCCATTCCGAGTCCGGCGGACAAAGTGGGCTAGCCCCTCCCCCCAAGGCTATAGCCCACCCGTTTTTTGGGCATTTTTGCGGCGGTCGAACTTGGGGACGGGACCTTCGGGGGCTTATTTTTGGGCGCGGCTGTGTCTCCGGCACTTTTTTTGGCACACGGAGGGCGCTTGCAAAGTGTCACCCCATTCCGAGTCCGGCGGACGAAGTTAGCCAGCCATTCCCCCCAAGGCTATAGCCCACCCGTTTTTTGGGCATTTTTGCGGCGGACGAACTTGGGGACGGGACCTTCGGGGGCTTATTTTTTTTTGCGGCTGTGCCCGCGGCATATTTTTGGCACACAGAGGGCGCTCGCAAAGTCTCGCCCCATTCCGAGTCCGGCGGACGAAGTTGGCCAGCCCCTCCCCCCAAGGCTATAGCCCACCCGTTTTTTGGGCATTTTTGAGGCAGACGAACTTGTGGACGGGACCTTCGGGGGCTTATTTTTGGGCACGGCCGTACCCGCGGCCTATTTTTGGTGCACGGAGGGCACTCATAAAGTCTCACCCCGGTCCGAGTCCGGCGGACGAAGTTGGCCAGCCCCTCCCCCCAAGGCTATAGCCCACCCGTTTTTTGGGCATTTTTGCGGCGGACGAACTTGGGGACGGGACCTTCGGGTGCTTATTTTTGGGCGCGGCTGTGCCCGTGGACTATTTTTGGCACTCGGAGGGCGCTCGCAAATTATCACCCCATTCCGAGTCCGGCGGACAAAGTGGGCTAGCCCCTCCCCCCAAGGCTATAGCCCACCCGTTTTTTGGGCATTTTTGCGGCGGTCGAACTTGGGGACGGGACCTTCGGGGGCTTATTTTTGGGCGCGGCTGTGCCTCCGGCACTGTTTTTGGCACACGGAGGGCGCTTGCAAAGTGTCACCCCATTCCGAGTCCGGCGGACGAAGTTAGCCAGCCATTCCCCCCAAGGCTATAGCCCACCCGTTTTTTGGGCATTTTTGCGGCGGACGAACTTGGGGACGGGACCTTCGGGGGCTTATTTTTTTTCGCGGCTGTGCCCGTGGCATATTTTTGGCACACAGAGGGTGCTCGCAAAGTCTCGCCCCATTCCGAGTCCGGCGGACAAAGTGGGCTAGCCCCTCCCCCCAAGGCTATAGCCCACCCGTTTTTTGGGCATTTTTGCGGCGGTTGAACTTGGGAACGGGACCTTCGGGGGCTTATTTTTTTTCGCGGCTGTGCCCGTGGCATATTTTTGGCACACAGAGGGCGCTCGCAAAGTCTCGCCCCATTCCGAGTCCGGCGGACGAAGTTGGCCAGCCCCTCCCCCCAAGGCTATAGCCCACCCGTTTCTTGGGCATTTTTGCGGCGGACGAACTTGGGGACGGGACCTTCGGGGGCTTATTTTTTTTGCGCGGCTGTACCCGCGCCCTATTTTTTGCACACGGAGGGCGCTCGCATTGTCTCGCCACATTCCGAGTCCGGCGGACGAAGTTGGCAAGCCCCACCCCCCAAGGCTATAGCACTCCCGTTTTTGTGGCCTTTTTTCGCCGGACGAACTTGGAGCCCCGGCCTTCGGGCGGTTATTTTTGGTTACGGCTGTGCCCGCAGCCTATTTTTGGCACACGGAGGCCGCTCGCAAAGTCTTGCGCCATTCCGAGTCCGGCGGACGAAGTTGGCCAGCCCGACCCCCCAAGGCTATAGCCCACCCGTTTTTGTGGCCTTTTTCCGCTGGACGAACTTGGCGGCCCGGCCTTCGGGCGGTTATTTTTTGTTGCGGCTGTGCCCGCGGCCTATTTTTAGCACACGGAGGCCATTCGCAAAGTCTTTCGCCATTCCGAGTCCGGCGGACGAAGTTGGCCAGCCCCACCCCCCAAAGCTATAACCCACCCGTTTTTCTGGCCTTTTTCCGCTGGACGAACTTGGCGGCCCGGCCTTCGGGCGGTTATTTTTGGGCACAACTGAGCCCGCGGCCTATTTTTGGCACATGGATGCCGCTCGCAAAGTCTCGCGCCATTCCGAGTCCGGCGGACGAAGTTGGCCAGCCCCACCCCCAAGGCTATAGCCCACCCGTTTTTGTGGCCTTTTTCCGCTGGACGAACTTGGCGCCCCGGCCTTTGGGCGGTTATTTTTGGGCGTGAAGGTGCCCACGGCCTATTTTCGGCACACGGAGGCCGCTCGCAAAGTCTCGCGCCATTCCGAGTCCGGCGGACGAAGTTGGCCAGCCCCACCCCCCAAGGCTATAGCACTCCTGTTTTTGTGGCCTTTTTTCGCCGGACGAACTTGGAGCCCCGGCCTTGGGGCGGTTATTTTTGGTTGCGGCTGTGTCCGCGGCCTATTTTTGGCACACGGAGGCCGCTCGCAAAGTCTCGCGCCATTCCGAGTCCGGCGGACGAAGTTGGCCAGCCCCACCCCCCAAGGCTATAGCCCACCCGTTTTGTGGCCTTTTTCCGCTGGACGAACTTGGCGCCCCGGCCTTCGGGTGGTTATTTTTGTGCGTGGATGTGCCCGCGGCCTATTTTCGGCACACGGAGGCCGTTCGCAAAGTCTCGCGCCATTCCGAGTCCGGCGGACGAAGTTGGCCAGCCCCACCCCCCAAGGCTATAGCCCACCCGTTTTTGTGGCCATTTTCCACTGGACGAACTTGGCGCCCCAGCCTTCGGGCGGTTATTTTTGGGCGCGTCTGTGCCGGCGGCCTATTTTTAGCACACGGATACCGCTCGCAAAGTCTTGCGCCATTCCAAGTCCGGCGGACGAAGTTGGCCAGCCCCCCCCCCAAGGGTATAGCCTACCCGTTTTTGTGGCCTTTTTCCGCAGGACGAACTTGGCGCCCCGGACTTCGGGCGGTTATTTTTGGGCGTGGCTATGCCCGCGGCCTATTTTTGGCACACGGAGGCCGCTCGCAAAGTCTCGCGCCATTCCGAGTCCAGCGGACGAAGTGGGCCAGCCCCACCCCCAAGGCTATAGCCCACCCGTTTTTGTGGCCTTTTTCCGGTGGACGAACTTGGCGCCCCGGCCTTCGGGCAGTTATTTTTGGGCGCGGCTGTGTCCACGGCCTATTTTTGGCACACGGAGGCCGTTTGCAAAGTCTCGCGCCATTCCGAGTGCGGCGGACGAAGTTGGCCAGCCCCACCGCCCAAGGCTATAGCCCACCCGTTTTTGTGGCCATTTTCCGCTGGACGAACTTGGCGCCCCGGCCTTCGGGCGGTTATTTTTGGGCGCACCTGTGACCGCGGCCTATTTTTGGCACACGGATGCCGCTCGCAAAGTCTCGCGCCATTCCGAGTCCGGCGGACGAAGTTGGCCAGCCCCACCCCCAAGACTATAGCCCACCCGTTTTTGTGGCTTTTTTCCGCTGGACGAACTTGGCGCCCCGGCCTTTGGGCGCGAAGTTGCCCACGGCCTATTTTTGGCACACGGAGGCCGCTCGCAAAGTCTCGCGCCATTCCGAGTCCGGCGGACGAAGTTGGCCAGCCCCACCCCCCAAGGCTATAGCACTCCCGTTTTTGTGGCCTTTTTTCGCCGGACGAACTTGGAGCCCCGGCCTTGGGGCGGTTATTTTTGGTTGCGGCTGTGTCCGCGGCCTATTTTTGGCACACGGAGGCCGCTCGCAAAGTCTCGCGCCATTCCGAGTCCGGCGGACGAAGTTGGCCAGCCCCACCCCCTAAGGCTATAGCCCACCCGTTTTGTGGCCTTTTTCCGCTGGACGAACTTGGCGCGCCGGCCTTCGGGCGGTTATTTTTGGGCGCACCTGTGACCGCGGCCTATTTTTGGCACACGGATGCCACTCGCAAAGCCTCGCGCCATTCCGAGTCCGGCGGACGAAGTTGGCCAGCCCCACCCCCAAGACTATAGCCCACCCGTTTTTGTGGCTTTTTTCCGCTGGACGAACTTGGCGGCCCGGCCTTCAGGCGGTTATTTTTGGGCGCAACTGAGCCCGCGGTCTATTTTTGGCACACGGAGGCCGCTCGCAAAGTCTCGCGCCATTCCGAGTCCGGCGGACGAAGTTGGCCATCCCCACCCCCCAAGGCTATAGCACTCCCGTTTTTGTGGCCTTTTTTCGCCGGACGAACTTGGAGCCCCGGCCTTGGGGCGGTTATTTTTGGGCGCTTCTGTGTCCGCGGCCTATTTTTGGCACACGGAGGCCGCTCGCAAAGTCTCGCGCCATTCCGAGTCCGGCGGACGAAGTTGGCCAGCCCCACCCCCTAAGGCTATAGCCCACCCGTTTTGTGGCCTTTTTCCGCTGGACGAACTTGGCGCGCCGGCCTTCGGGTGGTTATTTTTGTGCGTGGATGTGCCCGCGGCCTATTTTCGGCACACGGAGGCCGTTCGCAAAGTCTCGCGCCATTCCGAGTCCGGCGGACGAAGTTGGCCAGCCCCACCCCCGAAGGCTATAGCCCACCCGTTTTTGTGGCCATTTTCCACTGGACGAACTTGGCGCCCCAGCCTTCGGGCGGTTATTTTTGGGCGCGGCTGTGCCGGCGGCCTATTTTTAGCACACGGAGGCCGTTCGTAAATTCTCGCGCCATTCCGAGTCCGGCGGATGAAGTTGGCCAGCCCCACCCCCCAAAGGCTATAGCCCACCCGTTTTTGTGGCCTTTTTCCACTGGACGAACTTGGCGCCCCAGCCTTCGGGTGGTTATTTTTGGGCGCGGCTGTGCCCACGGCCTATTTTTTGCACACGGAGGCCGCTCGCAAAGTCTCGCGTCATTCCGAGTCCGGCGGTCGAAGTGGGCCAGCCCAACCCCCAAGGCTATAGCCCACCCGTTTTTGTGGCCTTTTTCCACTGGACGAACTTGGCGCCCCAGCCTTCGGGCGGTTATTTTTGGGCGCGGCTGTGCCCACGGCCTATTTTTGGCACACGGAGGCCGCTCGCAAAGTCTCGCGCCATTCCGAGTCCGGCGGTCGAAGTGGGCCAGCCCAACCCCCCAAGGCTATAGCCCACCCGTTTTCGTGGCGTTTTTCCGCCGGACGAAGTTGGAGCCCCGGCCTTCGGGCAGTTATTTTTGGTTACGGCTGTGCCCGCGGCCTATTTTTGGCACACGGAGGCCTCTCGCAAAGTCTCGCGCCATTCCGAGTCCGGCAGACGAAGTTGGCCAGCACCACCCCCCAAGGCTATAGCCCACCCGTTTTTGTGGCTTTTTTCCGCTGGACGAACTTGGCGCCCCGGCCTTCGGGGGGTTATTTTTGTGCGCGGCTGTGCCCGCGGCCTATTTTTGGCACACGGAGGCCGTTCATAAATTCTCGCGCCATTCCGAGTCCGGCGGACGAAGATGGCCAACCCACCCCCCCAAGGCTATAGCCCACCCGTTTTTGTGGCCTTTTTCAGCCGGACGAACTTGGCGGCCCGGCCTTCAGGCGGTTATTTTTGGGCGCAACTGAGCCCGCGGTCTATTTTTGGCACACGGAGGCCGCTCGCAAAGTCTCGCGCCATTCCGAGTCCGGCGGACGAAGTTGGCCAGCCCCACCCCCAAGGTTATAGCCCACCCGTTTTTGTGGCCTTTTTCCGCTGGACGAACTTGGCGCCCCGACCTTTGGACGGTTATTTTTGGGCACGGCTGTGCCCACGGCCTATTTTTGGCACACGGAGGCCGCTCGCAAAGTCTTGTGCCATTCCGAGTCCGGCAGACGAAGTTGGCCAGCCCCACACCCCAAGGCTATAGCACTCCCGTTTTTGTGGCCTTTTTTCGCCGGACGAACTTGGAGCCCCGGCCTTCGGGCGGTTATTTTTGGTTGCGGCTCTGCCCGCGGCCTATTTTTGGCACACGGAGGCCACTCACAAAGTCTCGCGCCATTCCGAGTCCGGCGGACGAAGTTGGCCAGGCCCACCCCCCAAGGCTATAGCCCACCCGTTTTTGTGGACTTTTTCCGCTGGACGAACTTGGCGCCCCGGCCTTCGGGTGGTTATTTTTGTGCGCGGCTGTGCCCGCGGCCTATTTTTGGCACACGGAGGCCGTTCGTAAATTCTCGCGCCATTCCGAGTCCGGCGGACGAAGTTGGCCAGCCCCACCCCCCAAGGCTATAGCCCACCCGTTTTTGTGGCCTTTTTCCACTGGACGAACTTGGCGCCCCAGCCTTCGGGCGGTTATTTTTGGGCGCGGCTGTGCCCACGGCCTATTTTTGGCACACGGAGGCCGCTCGCAAAGTCTCGCGCCATTCCGAGTCCGGCGGTCGAAGTGGGCCAGCCCAACCCCCCAAGGCTAGCCCACCCGTTTTCGTGGCGTTTTTCCGCCGGACGAAGTTGGAGCCCCGGCCTTCAGGCAGTTATTTTTGGTTATGGCTGTGCCCGCGGTCTATTTTTGGCACACGGAGGCCTCTCGCAAAGTCTCGCGCCATTCCGAGTCCGGCAGACGAAGTTGGCCAGCACCACCCCCCAAGGCTATAGCCCACCCGTTTTTGTGGCTTTTTTCCGCTGGACGAACTTGGCGCCCCGGCCTTCGGGTGGTTATTTTTGTGCGCGGCTGTGCCCGCGGCCTATTTTTGGCACACGGAGGCCGTTCGTAAATTCTCGCGCCATTCCGAGTCCGGCGGATGAAGTTGGCCAGCCCCACCCCCCAAAGGCTATAGCCCACCCGTTTTTGTGGCCTTTTTCCGCTGGACGAACTTGGCGCCCCAGCCTTCGGGTGGTTATTTTTGGGCGCGGCTGTGCCCACGGCCTATTTTTGGCACACGGAGGCCGCTCGCAAAGTCTCGCGCCATTCCGAGTCCGGCGGACGAAGTGGGCCAGCCCCACCCCCCAAGGCTATAGCCCACCCGTTTTCGTGGCGTTTTTCCGCCGGACGACCTTGGAGCCCCGGCCTTCGGGCGGTTATTTTTGGTTACGGCTGCGCCCGCGGCCTATTTTTGGCACACGGAGGCCTCTCGCATAGTCTCGCGCCATTCCGAGTCCGGAGGACGAAGTTGGCCAGCACCACCCCCCAAGGCTATAACCCACCTGTTTTTGTGGCCTTTTTCCGCTGGACGAACTTGGCGCCCCGGCCTTCGGGCGGTTATTTTTGGGCGCGGCTGTGCCCGCGGCCTATTTTTGGCACACGGAGGCCGCTCGCAAAGTCTCGCGCCATTCCGAGTCCGGCGGACGAAGTTGGCCAGCCCCCCCCCCCAAGGGTATAGCCTACCCGTTTTTGTGGCCTTTTTCCGCTGTAAAAACTTGGCGCCCCGGACTTCGGGCAGTTATTTTTGGGTGCGGCTGTGCCCGCAGCCTATTTTTGGTACACGGAGGCCGCTCGCAAATTCTCGCGCCATTCCGAGTCCGGCGGACGAGGTCGGCCTGCCCCACCCCCCAAGGCTATAGCCCACCCGTTTTTGTGGCCTTTTTCCGGTGGACGAACTTGGCACCCCAGCCTTCGGGCGGTTATTTTTGGGCGCGGCTGTGCCCGTGGCCTATGTTTGGCACACGGAGGCCGCTCGCAAAGTCTCGCGCCATTCCGAGTCCGGCGGATTTAACTTGGCCAGCCCCACCCCCTGCCTGCCCACCTCTTTGTGGCCTTTGTCCGCTGGACGACCTTGGCCCCCCGGCTTTCGGGCGGTTATTTTTGGGGACGGCTGTGTCCGCGGCCTATTTTTGGCACATGGAGGCCGCTTGCAAAGTCTCGCGCCATTCCGAGTTAGGCGGACGAAGTTGGCCAGCCCCACCCCCCGAGGCTATAGCCCACCCGTTTTTGTGGCCTTTATCCGCTGGACGAACTTGGCGCCCCGACCTACGGGCGGTTATTTTTGGGTGCAGCTGTGTCCACGGCCTATTTTTGGCCCACGGAGGCCGCTCGCAAAGTCTCGCGCCATTCCGAGTCCGGCGGACGAAGTCGGCCAGCCCCACCACCCAAGGCTATAGCCCACCCGTTTTTGTGGCCTTTTTCAGCTGGATGAACTTGGCGCCCCGACCTTCGGGCGGTTATTTTTGGGTGCGGCTGTGCCTGCATCCTATTTTTGGCACACGGAGGCCGCTCGCAAAGTCTCGAGCCATTCCGAGTCCGGCCGACGAAGTTGGCCGGCCCCACCCCCCAAGGCTATAGCCCACCTGTTTTTGTGGCCTTTTTCCGCTGGACAAACTTGGCGCCCCGGCCTACGGGCGGTTATTTTTGGGCGCGGCTGTGTACAAGGCCTATTTTTGGCACACGGAGGCCGCTCGCAAAGTCTCGCGCCATTCCAAATCCGGCGGACGAAGTTGGCCAGCCCCACCCCCATGGCTATAGCCCACCCGCTTTTGTGGCCTTTTTCCGCTGGACGAACTTGGCGCCCGGCCTTGGGCGGTTATTTTTGGGCACGGCTGTGCCTGGGCCTATTTTTGCCACACGGAGGCCGCCGCAGTCTCGCGCCATTCCGAGTCCGGGCGGACGAACTTGGCCAGCCCCACCCCCAAGGCTCGCCCACCTGCGTGGCCTTTGTCCGCTGGACGACCTTGGCCCCCCGGCTTTCGGGCGGTTATTTTTGGGGACGGCTGTGTCCGCGGCCTATTTTTGGCACATGGAGGCCGCTTGCAAAGTCTCGCGCCATTCCGAGTTAGGCGGACGAAGTTGGCCAGCCCCACCCCCCGAGGCTATAGCCCATCCGTTTTTGTGGCCTTTATCCGCTGGACGAACTTGGCGCCCCGACCTACGGGCGGTTATTTTTGGGTACGGCTGTGTCCGCGGCCTATTTTTGGCCCACAGAGGCCGCTCGCAAAGTCTCGCGCCATTCCGAGTCCGGCGGACGAAGTCGGCCAGCCCCACCACCCAAGGCTATAGCCCACCCGTTTTTGTGGCCTTTTTCAGCTGGATGAACTTGGCGCCCCGACCTTCGGGCGGTTATTTTTGGGCGCGGCTGTGCCTGCATCCTATTTTTGGCACACGGAGGCCGCTCGCAAAGTCTCGAGCCATTCCGAGTCCGGCCGACGAAGTTGGCCAGCCCCACCCCCCAAGGCTATAGCCCACCTGTTTTTGTGGCCTTTTTCCGCTGGACAAACGTGGCGCACCGGCCTACGGGCGGTTATTTTTGGGCGCGGCTGTGTACAAGGCCTATTTTTGGCACACGGAGGCCGCTCGCAAAGTCTCGCGCCATTCCAAATCCGGCGGACGAAGTTGGCCAGCCCCACCCCCCATGGCTATAGCCCACCCGTTTTTGTGGCCTTTTTCCGCTGGACGAACTTGGCGCCCCGGCCTTCGGGCGGTTATTTTTGGGCACGGCTGTGCCCGTGGCCTATTTTTGGCACACGGAGGCCGCTCGCAAAGTCTCGCGCCATTCCGAGTCCGGCGGACGAACTTGGCCAGCCCCACCCCCCAAGGCTCTGGCCCACCCGTCTTTGTGGCCTTTGTCCGCTGGACGACCTTGGCCCCCCGGCTTTCGGGCAGTTATTTTTGGGGACGGCTGTGTCCACGGCCTATTTTTGGCACATGGAGGCCGCTTGCAAAGTCTCGCGCCATTCCGAGTTAGGCGGACGAAGTTGGCCAGCCCCACCCCCCGAGGCTATAGCCCATCCGTTTTTGTGGCCTTTATCCGCTGGACGAACTTGGCGCCCCGACCTACGGGCGGTTATTTTTGGGTACGGCTGTGTCCGCGGCCTATTTTTGGCCCACGGAGGTCGCTCGCAAAGTCTCGCGCCATTCCGAGTCCGGCGGACGAAGTCGGCCAGCCCCACCACCCAAGGCTATAGCCCGCCCGTTTTTGTGGCCTTTTTCAGCTGGATGAACTTGGCGCCCCGACCTTCGGGCGGTTATTTTTGGGCGCGGCTGTGCCTGCATCCTATTTTTGGCACACGGAGGCCGCTCGCAAAGTCTCGAGCCATTCTGAGTCTGGCCGACGAAGTTGGCCAGCCCCACCCCCCAAGGCTATAGCCCACCTGTTTTTGTGGCCTTTTTCCGCTGGACAAACTTGGCGCCCCGGCCTACGGGCGGTTATTTTTGGGCGCGGCTGTGTCCAAGGCCTATTTTTGGCACACGGAGGCCGCTCGCAAAGTCTCGCGCCATTCCGAATCCGGCGGACGAAGTTGGCCAGCCCCACCCCCCATGGCTATAGCCCACCCGCTGCGGGCCTTTTTCCGCTGGACGAACTTGGCGCCCGGCCTTGGCGGTTATTTTTGGCACGGCTGTGCCTGTGGCCTATTTTTGGCACACGGAGACCGCTGCAAAGTCTCGCGCCATTCCGAGTCCGCGGACGAACTTGGCCAGCCCCACCCCAAGGCTCTGCCCACCCGCCTTTGTGGCCTTTGTCCGCTGGATTTACCTTGGCCCCGGCTGGGCGGTTATTTTTGGGGACGGCTGTGTCCACGGCCTATTTTTGGCACAAGGAGGCCGCTTGCAAAGTCTCGCGCCATTCCGAGTTAGGCGGACGAAGTTGGCCAGCCCCACCCCCCGAGGCTATAGCCCACCCGTTTTTGTGGCCTTTTTCAGCTGGAAGAACTTGGCGCCCCGACCATCGGGCGGTTATTTTTGGGCGCGGCTGTGTCCGCGCCTATTTTTGGCCCACGGAGGCCGCCGCAAAGTCTCGCGCCATTCCGAGTTAGGCGGACGAAGTTGGCCAGCCCCACCCCCCTAGGCTATAGCCCACCCGTTTTTGTGGCCTTTTTCAGCTGGATGAACTTGGCGCCCCGACCTTCGGGCGGTTATTTTTGGGCGCGGCTGTGCGTGCATCTTATTTTTGGCACACGGAGGCCGCTCGCAAAGTCTCGAGCCATTCCGAGTCCGGCCGACGAAGTTGGCCAGCCCCACCCCCCAAGGCTATAGCCCACCTGTTTTTGTGGCCTTTTTCCGCTGGACAAACTTGGCGCCCCGGCCTACGGGCGGTTATTTTTGGGCGCGGCTGTGTCCGAGGCCTATTTTTGGCACACGGAGGCCGCTCGCAAAGTCTCGCGCCATTCCGAATCCGGCGGACGAAGTTGGCCAGCCCCACCCCCCATGGCTATAGCCCACCCGTTTTTGTGGCCTTTTTCCGCTGGACGAACTTGGCGCCCCGGCCTTCGGGCGGTTATTTTTGGCGCGGCTGTATCCGCGGCCTATTTTTGGCACACAGAGAAGCCGCTCGTTAAGTCTCGCGCCATTCCGAGTCCGGCGGACGAACTTGGCCAGCCCCACCCCCCAAGGCTCTGGCCCACCCGTCTTTGTGGCCTTTGTCCGCTGGATTTACCTTGGCCCCCGGCCGGTTATTTTTGGGCGCGGCTGTGTCCGCGGCCTATTTTTGGCACATGGAGGCCGCTTGCAAAGTCTCGCGCCATTCCGAGTTAGGCGGACGAAGTTGGCCAGCCCCACCCCCCGAGGCTATAGCCCATCCGTTTTTGTGGCCTTTATCCGCTGGACGAACTTGGCGCCCCGACCTACTGGCGGTTATTTTTGGGTACGGCTGTGTCCACGGCCTTTTTTTGGCCCACGGAGGTCGCTCGCAAAGTCTCGCGCCATTCCGAGTCCGGCGGACGAAGTCGGCCAGCCCCACCACCCAAGGCTATAGCCCACCCGTTTTTGTGGCCTTTTTCAGCTGGATGAACTTGGCGCCCCGACCTTCGGGCGGTTATTTTTGGGCGCGGCTGTGCCTGCATCCTATTTTTGGCACACGGAGGCCGCTCGCAAAGTCTCGAGCCATTCCGAGTCCGGCCGACGAAGTTGGCCAGCCCCACCCCCCAAGGCTATAGCCCACCTGTTTTTGTGGCCTTTTTCCGCTGGACAAACTTGGCGCCCCGGCCTACGGGCGGTTATTTTTGGGCGCGGCTGTGTCCAAGGCCTATTTTTGGCACACGGAGGCCGCTCGCAAAGTCTCGCGCCATTCCGAATCCGGCGGACGAAGTTGGCCAGCCCCACCCCCCATGGCTATAGCCCACCCGTTTTCGTGGCCTTTTTCCGCTGGACGAACTTGGCGCCCCGGCCTTCGGGCGGTTATTTTTGGGCACGGCTGTGCCCGTGGCCTATTTTTGGCACACGGAGACCGCTCGCAAAGTCTCGCGCCATTCCGAGTCCGGCGGACGAACTTGGCCAGCCCCACCCCCCAAGGCTCTGGCCCACCCGTCTTTGTGGCCTTTGTCCGCTGGACGACCTTGGCCCCCCGGCTTTCGGGCGGTTATTTTTGGGGACGGCTGTGTCCGCGGCCTATTTTTGGCACATGGAGGCCGCTTGCAAAGTCTCGCGCCATTCCGAGTTAGGCGGACGAAGTTGGCCAGCCCCACCCCCCGAGGCTATAGCCCACCCGTTTTTGTGGCCTTTATCCGCTGGACGAACTTGGCGCCCCGACCCACGGGCGGTTATTTTTGGGTGCGGCTGTGTCCGCGGCCTATTTTTGGCCCACGGAGGCCGCTCGCAAAGTCTCGCGCCATTCCGAGTCCGGCGGACGAAGTCGGCCAGCCCCACCACCCAAGGCTATAGCCCACCCGTTTTTGTGGCCTTTTTCAGCTGGATGAACTTGGCGCCCCGACCTTCGGGCGGTTATTTTTGGGCGCGGCTGTGCCTGCATCCTATTTTTGGCACACGGAGGCCGCTCGCAAAGTCTCGAGCCATTCCGAGTCCGGCCGACGAAGTTGGCCAGCCCCACCCCCCAAGGCTATAGCCCACCTGTTTTTGTGGCCTTTTTCCGCTGGACAAACTTGGCGCCCCGGCCTACGGGCGGTTATTTTTGGGCGCGGCTGTGTCCGCGGCCTATTTTTGGCACACGGAGGCCGCTCGCAAAGTCTCGCGCCATTCCGAGTCCGGCGGACGAAGTCGGCCAGCCCCACCACCCAAGGCTATAGCCCACCCGTTTTTGTGGCCTTTTTCGGCTGGATAAACTTGGCTCCCCGACCTTCGGGCGGTTATTTTTGGGCGCGGCTGTGCCTGCATCCTATTTTTGGCACACGGAGGCCGCTCGCAAAGTCTCGAGCCATTCCGAGTCCGGCCGACGAAGTTGGCCAGCCCCACCCCCCAAGGCTATAGCCCACCTGTTTTTGTGGCCTTTTTCCGCTGGACAAACTTGGCGCCCCGGCCTACGGGCGGTTATTTTTGGGCGCGGCTATGTCCGAGGCCTATTTTTGGCACACGGAGGCCGCTCGCAAATTCTCGCGCCATTCCGAGTCCGGCGGACGAAGTCTGCCAGCCCCACCACCCAAGGCTATAGCCGACCCTTTTTTGTGGCCTTTTTCGGCTGGATAAACTTGGCGCCCCGACCTTCGGGCGGTTATTTTTGGGCGCGGCTGTGCCTGCATCCTATTTTTGGCACACGGAGGCCGATCGTAAAGTCTCGAGCCATTCTGAGTCCGGTCGACGAAGTTGGCCAGCCCCACCCCCCAAGGCTATAGCCCACCTGTTTTTGTGGCCTTTTTCCGCTGGACAAACTTGGCGTCCCGGCCTACGGGCGGTTATTTTTGGACACGGCTGTGTCCGAGGTCTATTTTTGGCACACGGAGGCCGCTCCCAAAGTCTCGCGCCATTCCGAATCCGGCAGACGAAGTTGGCCAGCCCCACCCCCCAGGGCTATAGCCCACCCGTTTTTGTGGCCTTTTTCCGCTGGACGAACTTGGCGCCCCGGCCTTCGGGCAGTTATTTTTGGGCGCGGCTGTATCCGCGGCCTATTTTTGGCACACGGAGGCCGCTCGTTAAGTCTCGCGCCATTCCGAGTCCGGCGGACGAAGTTGGACAGCACCACCCGCCAAGGCTATAGCCCACCCGTTTTTGTGGCCTTTTTCCGCTGGACGAACTTGGCGCCCCGGTTTTCGGGCTGTTATTTTTGGGCGCGGCTGTGCCCGCGGCCTATTTTTAGCACACGGAGGCCGCTCGCAAAGTCTCACGCCATTCCGAGTCCGGCGAACGAAGTTGGCCAGCCCCACCCCCCGAGGCTATAGCCCACCCGTTTTTGTGGCCTTTTTCCGCTGGACGAACTTGGCGCCCCGACCTACGGGAGGTTATTTTTGGGTGCGGCTGTGTCCGTGGCCTATTTTTGGCACACGGAGGCCGCTCGCAAAGTCTCGCGCCATTCCGAGTCCGGCGGACGAAGTCGGCCCGCCCCACCACCCAAGGATATAGCCCACCCGTTTTTGTGGCCTTTTTCAGCTGGATGAACTTGGCGCCCCGACCTTCGGGCGGTTATTTTTGGGCGCGGCTGTGCCTGCATCCTATTTTTGGCACATGGAGGCCGCTCGCAAAGTCTCGAGCCATTCCGAGTCCGGCCGACGAAGTTGGCCAGCCCCACCCCCCAAGGCTATAGCCCACCTGTTTTTGTGGCCTTTTTCCTCTGGACAAACTTGGCGCCCCGGCCTACGGGCGGTTATTTTTGGGCGCGGCTGTGTCCGAGGCCTATTTTTGGCACACGGGGGCCGCTCACAAAGTCTCGCGCCATTCCGAATCCGGCGGACGAAGTTGGCCAGCCCCACCCCCCAGGGCTATAGCCCACCCGTTTTTGTGGCCTTTTTCCGCTGGACGAACTTGGCGCCCCGGCCTTCGGGCGGTTATTTTTGGAATCGGCTGTATCCGCGGCCTATTTTTGGCACACGGAGGCCGCTCGTTAAGTCTCGCGCCATTCCGAGTCCGGCGGACGAAGTTGGACAGCCCCACCCGCCAAGGATATAGCCCACCCGTTTTTGTGGCCTTTTTCCGCTGGACGAACTTGGCGCCCCGGCCTTCGGGCGGTTATTTATGGGCGCGGCTGTGCCCGCGGCCTATTTTTGGCACACGGAGGCTGCTCGCAAAGTCTCGCGCCATTCTGAGTCCGGCGGACGAAGTTGGCCAGCCCCACCCCCCAAGGCTATAGCCCACCCGTTTTTGTGGCCTTTTTCCGCTGGACGAACTTGGCGCCCCGGCCTTCGGGCAGTTATTTTTGGGCGCGGCTGTGCCCGCGGCCTATTTTTGGCACACGGAGGCCGCTCGAAAAGTCTCACATCATTCTGAGTCCGGCGGACGAAGTTGGCCAGCCCCACCCCCCAAGGCTATAGCCCACCCGTTTTTGTGGCCTTTTTCCGCTGGACGAACTTGTCGCCCCGGCCTTCGGGCGGTTATTTTTGGGCGCGGCTGTGCTCGCTGCCTATTTTTAGCATATGGAGGCCACTCGCAAAGTCTCGCGCTATTCCGAGTCCGGCGGACGAAGTTGGCCAGCCCTACCCCCCAAGGCTCTAGCCCACCCGTCTTTGTGGCCTTTGTCCGCTGGGCAACCTTGGCGCCCTGGCCTTCGGGCGGTTATTTTTGGGCACGGTGGTGTCCACAGCCTATTTTTGGCACACGGAAGCCGCTCGCAAAGTCTCGCACCATTCCGATTCCGGCGGACGAAGTTGGCCAGCCCCACCCCCCAAGGCTATAGCCCACCCGTTTTTGTGGCCTTTTTCCGCTGGACGAACTTGACGCCCCGGCTTTCGGGCAGTTATTTTTGGGCGCGTCTGTGCCCGCGGCCTATTTTTGGCACACGGAGGCCGTTCGCAAAGTCTCGCGCCATTCCGATTCCGGCGGACGAAGTTGGCCAGCCCCACCCCCCAAGGCTATAGCCCACCCGTTTTTGTGGCCTTTTTCCGCTGGACGAACTTGGCGCCCCGGCCTTCGGGCGGTTATTTTTGTGCGCGGCTGTGCCCGCTGCCTATTTTTGGGACATGGAGGCTGCTCGCAATGTCTCGCGCAATTCCGAGTCCGGCGGACGAAGTTGGCCAGCCCCACCCCCCAAGGCTATAGCCCACCCGTTTTTGTGGCGTTTTTCCGCTGGACGAACTTGGCGCCCGGCCTGGGCAGTTATTTTGGGCACGGCTGTGCCTGTTTTTGGCACACGGAGGCCGCTCGCAAAGTCTCGCGCAATTCCGAGTCCGGCGGACGAATTCGGCCAGCCCCACCCCCCAAGGCTATAGCCCACCCGTTTTTGTGTCCTTTTTCCGCTGGACGAACTTGGCGCCCCGGCCTTCGGGTGGTTATTTTTGGTCGCGGTTGTGCCCACGGCCTATTTTTGGCACACGGGGGCCGCTCGCAAAGTCTCGCGCCATTCCGAGTCCGGCAGACGAATTCGGCCAGCCCCACCCCAGAAGGCTATAGCCCACCCGTTTTTGTGGCCTTATTCCGCTGGACGAACTGGCGCCCCGGCCTTTGGGTGGTTATTTTTGGGCGCGGCTGTGCCCGTGGCCTCTTCTTGGCACACGGAGGCCGCTCGCAAAGTCTCACGCCATTCCGAGTCCGGCGGACGAAGTTCGCCAGCCCCACCCCCCAAGGCTATAGCCCACCCGTTTTTGTGGCCTTTTTCCGTTGGACGAACTTGTCGCCCCGGCCTTCGGGCGGTTATTTTTTGGCCCGGCTGTGGTCGCGGCCTATTTTTGGCGCACGGAGGCCGTTCGCAAAGTCTCACGCCATTCCGAGTCCGGCGGACGAAGTTGGCCAGCCCCACCCCCCAAGGCTATAGCCCACCCGTTTTTGTGTCCTTTTTCCGCTGGACGAACTTGGCGCCCCGGCCTTCGGGTGGTTATTTTTGGGCGCGGTTGTGCCCACGGCCTATTTTTGGCACACGGGGACCGCTCGCAAAGTCTCGCGCCATTCCGAGTCCGGCGGACGAATTCGGCCAGCCCCACCCCCCAAGGCTATAGCCCACCCGTTTTTGTGGCCTTTTTCCGCTGGACGAACTGGCGCCCCGGCCTTCGGGTGGTTATTTTTGGGCGCGGCTGTGCCCGTGGCCGATTATTGGCCCACGGAGGCCGCCAGAAGTCTCACGCCATTCCGAGTCCGGCGGACGAAGTGGGCCAGACCCACCCCCCAAGGCTATAGCCCACCCGTTTTTGTGGCCTTTTTCCGTTGGACGAACTTGTCGCCCCGGCCTTCGGGCGGTTATTTTTGGGCCCGGCTGTGCTCGCGGCCTATTTTTGGCACACGGAGGCCGTTCGCAAAGTCTCGCGCCATTCCGAGTCCGGCGGACGAAGTTGGCCAGCCCCACCCCCCAAGGCTCTGGCCCACCCGTCTTTGTGGCCTTTGTCCGCTGGGCAACCTTGGCGCCCTGGCCTTCGGGCGGTTATTTTTGGGTCAGGCTGTGTTCGCGGCCTATTTTTGGCACACGGAGACTGCTCGCAAAGTCTCGCACCATTCCGATTCCGGCGGACGAAGTTGGCCAGCCCCACCCCCCAAGGCTATAGCCCACCCGTTTTTGTGGCCTTTTTCCGCTAGACGAACTTGGCGCCCCGGCCTTCGGGAGGTTATTTTTGGGCGCGGCTGTGACTGCGGCCTAGTTTTGGCACACGGAGGGCGTTCGCAAAGTCTCGCGCCATTCCGAGTCCGGCGGACGAAGTTGGCCAGCCCCACCCCCCAAGGCTATAGCCCACCCGTTTTTGTGGCCTTTTTCCGCTGGACAAACTTGGCGCCCCGGCCTACGGGCGGTTATTTTTGGGCGCGGCTGTGTCCGAGGCCTATTTTTGGCACACGGAGGCCGCTTGCAAAGTCTCATGCCATTCCGAATCCGGCGGATGAAGTTGGCCACCCCACCCCCCAGGGCTATAGCCCACCCGTTTTTGTGGCCTTTTTCCGCTGGACGAACTTGGCGCGCCGGCCTTCGGGCGGTTATTTTTGGGCGCGGCTGTGTCCGAGTCCTATTTTTGGCACACGGAGGCCACTCGTAAAGTCTCGCGCCATTCCGAATCCGGCGGATGAAGTTGGCCAGCCCCACCCCCCAGGGCTATAGCGCACCCGTTTTTGTGGCCTTTTTCCGCTGGACGAACTTGGCACCCCGGCCTTCGGGCGGTTATTTTTGGGCGCGGCTCTATCCGCGGCCTATTTTTGGCACACAGAGGCCGCTCGCAAAGTCTCGCGCCATTCCGAGTCCGGCGGACGAAGTTGGACAGCCCCACCCCCCAAGGCTATAGCCCACCCGTTTTTGTGGCCTTTTTCCGCTGGACGAACTTGGCGCCCCGGCCTTCGGGCGGTTATTTATGGGCGCGGCTGAGTCCGCGGCCTATTTTTGGCACACGGAGGCCGCTCGCAAAGTCTCGCACCATTCCGAGTCCGGCGGACGAAGTTGGCCAGCTCCACCCCCCAAGGCTATAGCCCACCCGTTTTTGTGGCCTTTTTCCGCTGGACCAACTTTGCGCCCCGGCCTACGGGCGGTTATTTTTGGGCGCGGCTGTGTCCGAGGCCTATTTTTGGCACACGGAGGCCGCTCGCAAAGTCTCGCGCCATTCCGAATCCGGCGGATGAAGTTGGCCAGCCCCACCCCCCAGGGCTATAGCCCACCCGTTTTTGTGGCCTTTTTCCGCTGGACGAACTTGGCGCCCCGGCCTTCGGGCGGTTATTTTTGGGCGCGGCTCTATCCGCGGCCTATTTTTGGCACACAGAGGCCGCTCGCAAAGTCTCGCGCCATTCCGAGTCCGGCGGATGAAGTTGGCCAGCCCCACCCCCCAGGGCTATAGCCCACCCGTTTTTGTGGCCTTTTTCCGTTGGACGAACTTGGCGCCCCGGCCTTCGGGCGGTTATTTTTGGGCGCGGCTCTATCCGCGGCCTATTTTTGGCACACAGAGGCCGCTCGCAAAGTCTCGCCCCATTCCGAGTCCGGCGGACGAAGTTGGACAGCCCCACCCCCCAAGGCTATAGCCCACCCGTTTTTGTGGCCTTTTTCCACTAGACGAACTTGGCGCCCCGGCCTTCGGGCAGTTATTTTTGGGCGCGGCTGTGCCCGCGGCCTATTTTTGGCACACGGAGGCCGCTCGCAAAGTCTCGCACCATTCCGAGTCCGGCGGACGAAGTTGGCCAGCCCCACCCCCCAAGGCTATAGCCCACCCGTTTTTGTGGCCTTTTTCCGCTGGACAAACTTTGCGCCCCGGCCTACGGGCGGTTATTTTTGGGCGCGGCTGTGTCCGAGGCCTATTTTTGGCACACGGAGGCCGCTCGCAAAGTCTCGCGCCATTCCGAAACCGGCGGATGAAGTTGGCCAGCCCCACCCCCCAGGGCTATAGCCCACCCGTTTTTGTGGCCTTTTTCCGCTGGACGAACTTTGCGCCCCGGCCTACGGGCGGTTATTTTTGGGCGCGGCTGTGTCCGAGTCCTATTTTTGGCACACGGAGGCCGCTCGCAAAGTCTCGCGCCATTCCGAATCCGGCGGATGAAGTTGGCCAGCCCCACCCCCCAGGGCTATAGCCCACCCGTTTTTGTGGCCTTTTTCCGCTGGACGAACTTGGCGCCCCGGCCTTCGGGCGGTTATTTTTGGGCGCGGCTCAATCCGCGGCCTATTTTTGGCACACAGAGGCCGCTCGCAAAGTCTCGCGCCATTCCGAGTCCGGCGGACGAAGTTGGACAGCCCCACCCCCCAAGGCTATAGCCCACCCGTTTTTGTGGCCTTTTTCCGCTGGACGAACTTGGCGCCCCGGCCTTCGGGCGGTTATTTATGGGCGCGGCTGAGTCCGCGGCCTATTTTTGGCACACGGAGGCCGCTCGCAAAGTCTCGCGCCATTCCGAGTCCGGCGGATGAAGTTGTCCAGCCTCACCCCCCAAGGCTATAGCCCACCCGTTTTTGTGGCCTTTTTCCGCTGGACGAAATTGGCGCCCCGGCCTTCGGGCGGTTATTTTTGGGCGCGGCTGTGCCCGCGGCCTATTTTTGGCACAAGGAGGCTGCTCGCAATGTCTCGCACAATTCCGATTCCGGCGGACGAAGTTGGCCAGCCCCACCCCCCAAGGCTATAGCCCACCCGTTTTTGTGGCCTTTTTGCGCTGGACGAACTTGGCGCCCCGGCCTTCGGGCGGTTATTTTTTGGCGCGGCTGTGCCCGCGGCCTATTTTTGGCAGACGGAGGCCGCTCGGTAAGTCTCCCGCCATTCCGAGTCGGGCGGACGAAGTTGGCCAGCCCCACCCCCCAAGGCTATAGCCCACCCGTTTTTGTGGCCTTTTTCCGCTGGACGAACTTGGCGCCCCGGCCTTCGGTCGGTTATTTTTGGGTGCGGCTGTGCCCGCGGCCTATTTTTGGCACACGGAGGCCGCTTGCAAAGTCTCGCGCCATTCCGAGTCCATCGGACGAAGTTGGCAAGCCCCACCCCCCAAGGCTATAGCCCACCCGTTTTTGTGGCCTTTTTCCGCTGGACGAACTTGGCGCCCCGGCCTTCGGGAGGTTATTTTTGGGCGCGGCTGTGCCCACGGCCTATTTTTGGCACACGGAGGCCGCTCGCAAAGTCTCGCGCCATTCCGAGTCCGGCGGACGAAGTCGGCCGGCCCCACCCCCCAAGGCTATAGCCCACCCGTTTTTGTGGCCTTTTTCCGCTGGACGAACTTGGCGCCCCGGCCTTCGGGCGGTTATTTTTGGGCACGGTTGTGACCGCGCCCTATTTTTGGCACACGGAGGGCGTTCGCAAAGTCTCGCGCCATTCCGAGTCCGGCGGACGAAGTAGGCCAGCCCCACCCCCCAAGGCTATAGCCCACCCCTTTTTGTGGCCTTTTTCTGCTGGACGAACTTGGCGCCCCGGCCTTCGGGCGGTTATTTTTGGGCGCGCCAGTGCCCGCGGCCTATTTTTGGGACACGGAGGCCGCTCGCAAAGTCTCACGCCATTCCAAGCCCGCCGGACGAAGTTGGCCAGCCCCACCCCCCAAGGCTATAGCCCACCCGTTTTTGTGGCCTTTTTCCGCTGGACGAACTTGGCGGCCCGGCCTTCGGGCGGTTATTTTTTGCGGCGACTGTGCCCGCGGCCTATTTTTGGCACACGGAGGCCGCTCGTAAAGTCTCGCGCCATTCCGAGTCCGGCGGACGAAGTTGGCCAGCCCCACCCCCCAAGGCTATAGCCCACCCGTTTTTGTGGCTTTTTCCGCTGGACGAACTTGGCGCCCCGGCCTTTGGGCAGTTATTTTTGGGCGCGGCTGTGCCCGCGGCCTATTTTTGGCACACGGAGGCCGATCGCAATGTCTCGCACCATTCCGAGTCTGGCGGACGAAGTGGGCCAGCCCCTCCCCCCAAGGCTATAGCCCAACCGTTTTTTGGGCATTTTTGCGGCGGACGAACTTTGGGACGGGACCTTCGGGTGCTTATTTTTTGGCGCAGCTGTGCCCGCGGCCTATTTTTGGTACACGGAGGGCGCTCGCAAAGTCTCGTCCCATGCCGAGTCCGGCGGACGAAGTTGGCCAGCCCCTCCCCCCAAGGCTATAGCCCAACCGTTTTTTGGGCATTTTTGAGGAGGATGAACTTGGAGACGGGACCTTCGGGAGCTTATTTTTGGGCGCGGCTGTGCCCGCGGCCTAGTTTTGGCACACGGAGGGTGCTCGCAAAGTCTCGTCCCATTCCAATTCCGGCGGACGAACTTGGCCAGCCCCTCCCACCAAGGCTATAGCCCACCCGTTTTTTGGGCATTTTTGCGGCGGATGAACTTGGGGACGGGACCATCGGGAGCTTATTTTTGGGTGCGGCTGTGCCCGCGGCCTATTTTTGGCGCACGGAGGGCCCTCGCAAAGTCTCGCCCCATTCCGAGTCCGGCGGACGAACTTGGCCAGCCCCTTCCCCCAAGGCTATAGCCCACCCGTTTTTTGGGCATTTTTGCGGCGGACGAACTTGGGGACGGGACCTTCGGGGGCTTATTTTTGGGCGAGGCTGTGTCCGCGGCCTATTTTTTGCACACGGAGGGCGCTCGCAAGGTCTCGCCCCATTCCGAGTCCGGCGGAAGAAGTTGGCCAGCCCCTCCCCCCAAGGCTATAGCCCACCCGTTTTTTGGGCATTTTTGCGGCGGACGAACTTGGGGACGGGACCATCGGGAGCTTATTTTTGGGTAAGGCTGTGCCCGCGGCCTATTTTTGGCACACGGAGGGCCCTCGCAAAGTCTCGCCCCATTCCGAGTCCGGCGGACGAACTTGGCCAGCCCCTTCCCCCAAGGCTATAGCCCACCCGTTTTTTGGGCATTTTTGCGGCGGACGAACTTGGGGACGGGACCTTCGGGGGCTCATTTTTGGGCGCGGCTGTGCCCGCGGCCTATTTTTGGCACACGGAGGGCGCTCGCAAAGTCTAATCCGATTCCAATTCCGGCGGACGAACTTGGCCAGCCCCTCCCCCCAAGGCTATAGCCCACCCGTTTTTTGGGCATTTTGCGGGGACGAACTTGGGGACGGACCTTCGGGGCTCATTTTTGGGCACGGCTGTGCCGCGCCTATTTTCGCACACGAAGGCTGCTCGCAAAGTCTCGCCCCATTCCGAGTCCATGGACGAAGTTGGCCAGCCCTCCCCAAGGCTATAGCCCACCCGCTGGGCATTTTGCGCGGACGAACTTGGGGACGGGACCTTCGGGAGCTTATTTTTGGGTGCGGCTGTGCCCGTGGCCTATTTTTGGCACACGGAGGGCGCTCGCAAAGTCTAATCCGATTCCAATTCCGGCAGACGAACTTGGCCAGCCCCTACCCCCAAGGCTATAGCCCACCCGCTTTGGGCATTTTGGGCGGACGAACTTGGGGACGGGACCTTCGGGCTCATTTTTGCGCGGCTGTGCCGCGCCTATTTTTTTGCACACGGAGGCCGCCGCAAAGTCTAATCCGATTCCAATTCCCGCGGACGAACTTGGCCAGCCCTCCCCTGCTATAGCCCACCCGCTTTTGGGCATTTTGCGGCGGACGAACTTGGGGACGGACCTTCGGGACTTATTTTTGGGCAAGGCTGTGTCCGCGCCTATTTTTGGCACACGGTGGGCGCTCGCAAAGTCTCGACCCATTCCGAGTCCGCGGATTGGCCAGCCTCCCCGAAGGCTATAGCCCACCCGTTTTTTGGGCATTTTTGCGGCGGACGAACTTGGGGACGGGAACTTCGGGGTCTTATTTTTGGGCGCGGCTGTTCCCGCAGCCTATTTTTGGCACACGGAGGGAACTCGCTAAGTCTCCTCCCATTCCGAGTCCGGCGGACGAAGTTGGCCAGCCCCTCCCCCCAAGGCTATAGCCCACCCGTTTTTTGGGAATTTTTGCGGCGGACGAACTTGGGTACGGGACCGTTGGGGGCGTTATTTTGGGGGCGGCAGTGTCCGCGGCCTATTTTTGGCACACGGAGGGCGCTCGCATAGTCTCGCCCCATTCCGAGTCCGGCGGATTTGGCCAGCCCCTCCCCCCAAGGCTATAGCCCACCCGTTTTTTGGGCATTTTTGCGGCGGACGAACTTGGGGACCGGACCTTCGGGAGTTTATTTTTGGGTGCGGCTGTGCCCGTGGCCTATTTTTGGCACACGGAGGGCGCTCGCAAAGTCTCGCCCCATTCCGAGTCCGGCGGACGAACTTGGCCAGGCCCTCCCCCCAAGGCTATAGCCCACCCGTTTTTTGAGCATTTTTGCGGCGGACGAACTTGGGGACGGGACCTTCGGGGGCTCATTTTTGGGCGCGGCTGTGCCCACGGCCTATTTTTTGCACACGGAGGGCGCTCGCAAAGTCTCGCCGCATTCCGAGTCCGGCGGACGAAGTGGGCCAGCCCCTCCCCCCAAGGCTATAGCCCACCCGTTCTTTGGGCATTTTTGCGGCGGACGAACTGGGGGACGGGACCTTTGGGAGCTTATTTTTGGGTACGGCTGTGCCCGCGGCCTATTTTTGGCACACGGAGGGCGCTCGCAAAGTCTCGCCCCATTCCGAGTCCGGCGGACGAACTTGGCCAGCCCCTCCCCCCAAGGCTATAGCCCACCCGTTTTTTGTGCATTTTTGTGGCGGACGAACTTGGGGACGGGACCGTCGGGGGCTAATTTTTGGGCGCGGCTGTGCCCACGGCCTATTTTTTGCACATGGAGGGCGCTCGCAAAGTCTCGCCGCATTCCGAGTCCGGCGGACGAAGTGGGCCAGCCCCTCCCCCCAAGGCTATAGCCCACCCATTTTTTGGGCATTTTTGCGGCGGATGAACTTGGGGACAGGACCTTCGGGGGCTTATTTTTGGGCGCGGCTGTGCCCGCGGCCTATTTTTGGCACACGGAGGGCGCTCGCAAAGTCTTGCCCCATTCCGAGTTCGGCGGACGAAGTGGGCCAGCCCCTCCCCCCAAGGCTATAGCCCACCCATTTTTTGGGAATTTTTGCGGCGGACGAACTTGGGGACGGGACCTTCGGGGGCTTATTTTTGGCCGAGGCTGTGCCCATGGCCTATTTTTGGCACACGGAGGGCATTCGCAAAGTCTCTCCCCATTCCGAGTCCGGCGGACGAAGTTGGCCAGCCTGTCCCCCCAAGGCTATAGCCCACCCGCTTTTTGGGCATTTTTGCGGCGGACGAACTTGGGGACGGGACCTTCGGGGGCTTATTTTTGGGTACGGCTGTGCTCGTGGCCTATTTTTGGCACACGGAGGGTGCTCGCAAAGTCTCACCCCATTCCGAGTCCGCCGGACGAAGTTGGCCAGCCCCTCCCCCCAAGGCTATAGCCCACCCGTTTTTTGGGCATTTTTGCGGGTGACGAATTTGGGGACGGGACCCTCGGGGGCTTATTTTTGGACGTGGCAGTGCCCGCAGCCTATTTTTGGCACACGGAGGGCGCTCGCAAAGTCTCGCCCCATTCCGAGTCCGGCGGACGAACTTGGCCAGCCCCTCCCCCCAAGGCTATAGCCCACCCGTTTTTTGGGCATTTTTGCGGCGGACGAACTTGGGGACGGGACCTTCGGGGGCTCATTTTTGGGCGCGGCTGTGCCCACGGCCTATTTTTTGCACACGGAGGGCGCTCGTAAAGTCTCCCCGCATTCCGAGTCCGGCGGATGAAGTGGGCCAGACCCTCCCCCCAAGGCTATAGCCCACCCGTTTTTTGCGCATTTTTGCGGCGGACGAACTTGGGGACAGGACTTTCGGGGGCTTATTTTTGGGCGCGGCTGTGCCCGTGGCCTATTTTTGGCACACGGAGGGCACTCGCAAAGTCTCGCCGCATTCCGAGTCCGGCGGACGAAGTGGGCCAGCCCCTCCCCCCAAGGCTATAGCCCAACCATATTTTGGGCATTTTTGCGGCGGACGAACTTGGGGACGGGACCTTCAGGGGCTTATTTTTGGGCGAGGCTGTGTCCGCGGCCTATTTTTTGCACACGGAGGGCGCTCGCAAAGTCTCGTCCCATTCCGAGTCCGGCGGACGAAGTTGGCCAGCCCCTCCCCCCAAGGCTATAGCCCACCCGTTCTTTGGGCATTTTTGCGGCGGACGAACTGGGGGACGGGACCTTTGGGAGCTTATTTTTGGGTACGGCTGTGCCCGCGGCCTATTTTTGGCACACAGAGGGCGCTCGCAAAGTCTCGCCCCATTCCGAGTCCGGCGGACGAACTTGGCCAGCCCCTCCCCCCAAGGCTATAGCCCACCCGTTTTTTGTGCATTTTTGTGGCGGACGAACTTGGGGACGGGACCTTCGGGGGCTCATTTTTGGGTGCGGCTGTGCCCACGGCCTACTTTTTGCACACGGAGGGTGCTCGCAAAGTCTCGCCGCATTCCGAGTCCGGCGGACGAAGTGGGCCAGCCCCTCCCCCCAAGGCTATAGCCCACCCATTTTTTGGGCATTTTTGCGGCGGATGAACTTGGGGACAGGACCTTCGGGGGCTTATTTTTGCTGCGGCTCTGCCTATTTTTGGCACACGGAGGGCACTCGCAAAGTCTTGCCCCATTCCGAGTTCGGCGGACGAAGTTGGCCAGCCCCTCCCCCCAAGGCTATAGCCCACCCATTTTTTGGGAATTTTTGCGGCGGACGAACTTGGGGACGGGACCTTCGGGGGCTTATTTTTGGGCGAGGCTGTGCCCATGGCCTACTTTTGGCACACGGAGGGCGTTCGCAAAGTCTCGCCGCATTCCCAATCCGGCGGACGACGAGGGCCAGCCCCTCCCCCCAAGGCTATAGCCCACCCATTTTTTGGGCATTTTTGCGGCGGACGAACTTGGGGAAGGGACCTTCGGGGGCTTATTTTTGGGCGCGGCTGTGCCCACGGCCTATTTTTGGCACACGGAGGGCGTTCGCAAAGTCTCTCCCCATTCCGAGTCCGGCGGACGAAGTTGGCCAGCCTGTCCCCCCAAGTCTATAGCCCACCCTTTTTTTGGGTATTTTTGCGGCGGACGAACTTGGGGACCGGACCTTCGGGGGCTTATTTATGGGTGCGATTGTGCCCGCGGCCTATTTTTGGCACACGGAGGGCGCTCGCAAAGTCTCGCCCCATTCCGAGTCCGGCGGATGAACTTGGCCAGCCCGTCCCCCCAAGGCTATAGCCCACGCTTATTTTTGGGCGTGGCTGTGCCCGCGGCCTATTTTTGGCACACGGAGGGCGCTCGCAAAGTCTCGCCCCATTCCGAGTCCGGCGGACGAACTTGGCCAGCCCCTCCCCCCAAGGCTATAGCCCACCCGTTTTTTGTGCATTTTTGTGGCGGACGAACTTGGGGACGGGACCTTCGGGGGCTCATTTTTGGGTGCGGCTGTGCCCACGGCCTACTTTTTGCACACGGAGGGTGCTCGCAAAGTCTCGCCGCATTCCGAGTCCGGCGGACGAAGTGGGCCAGCCCCTCCCCCCAAGGCTATAGCCCACCCATTTTTTGGGCATTTTTGCGGCGGATGAACTTGGGGACAGGACCTTCGCTTATTTTTGGCGCGCTGTGCCGCGGCCTATTTTTGGCACACGGAGGGCACTCGCAAAGTCTTGCCCCATTCCGAGTTCGGCGGATTACAGCCCTCCCCCAAGGCTATAGCCCACCCATTTTTGGGAATTTTTACGACCTTGGGGACGGGACCTTCGGGGGCTTATTTTTGGGCGAGGCTGTGCCCTTGGCCGACTTTTGGCACACGGAGGGCGTTCGCTAAGTCTCGCCGCATTCCCAATGCGGCGGACGACGAGGGCCAGCCCCTCCCCCCAAGGCTATAGCCCACCCATTTTTTGGGCATTTTGCGGCGACGAAATTGGGGAAGGGACCTTCGGGGCATATATTTTGGCGCGGCTGTGCCCTAGGCCAATTTTTTGCACACGGAGGGCGTCGCAAAGTCTCTCCCATTCCGAGTCCGGACGGATTGCCTGTCCCCCCAAGTCTACAGCCCACCCTTTTTTTGGGTATTTTTGCGGCGGACGAACTTGCGGACCGGACCTTCGGGGGCTTATTTATGGGTGCGATTGTGCCCGCGGCCTATTTTTGGCACACGGAGGGCGCTCGCAAAGTCTCGCCCCATTCCGAGTCCGGCGGATGAACTTGGCCAGCCCGTCCCCCCAAGGCTATAGCCCACGCTTATTTTTGGGCGTGGCTGTGGCCGCGGCCTATTTTTGGCGCACGGAGGGCACTCGCAAAGTCTCACCCCATTCTGAGTCCGGCGGAGGAACTTGGCCAGCCCCTCCCCCCAAGGCTATAGCCCACCCATTTTTTGGGCATTTTTGCGGCGGATGAACTTGGGGACAGGACCTTCGGGGGCTTATTTTTGGGCGCGGCTGTGCCCGCGGCCTATTTTTGGCACACGGAGGGCACTCGCAAAGTCTTGCCCCATTCCGAGTTCGGCGGACGAAGTTGGCCAGCCCCTCCCCCCAAGGCTATAGCCCACCCGTTTTTTCGGCATTTTTGCGGCGGACGAACTGGGGGACGGGACCTTCGGGGGCTTATTTTTGGGTGCGGCTGTGCCCGTGGCCTATTTTTGGCACACGGAGAGCGTTCGCAAAGTCTCGCCCCATTCCGAGAGTGGCGGACGAAGTTGACAGGCCCCTCCCCCCAAGGCTATAGCCCACCCGTTTTTTGGGCATTTTTGCGGCGGACGAACTTGGGGACGGGACCTTCGTGGGCTTATTTTTGGGCGCGATTGTGCCCACGGCCTATTTTTGGCACACGGAGGACGCTCGCAAAGTCTCCCCCCATTCCGAGTACGGCGGACGAAGTTGGCCAGCCCCTCCCCCCAAGGCTATAGCCCACCCGTTTTTTGGGCATTTTTGCGGGTGACGAATTTGGGGACGGGACCCTCGGGGGATTATTTTTGGACGTGGCAGTGCCCGCAGCCTATTTTTGGCACACGGAGGGTGCTCGCAAAGTCTCGCCCCATTCCGAGTCCGGCGGACGAAGTGGGCCAGCCCCTCCCCCCAAGGCTATAGCCCACCCGTTTTTTGGGCATTTTTGCCGCGGACGAACTTGGGGGCGGGACCCTCGGGGGCTTATTTTTGGGCGCGATTGTGCCCGCGGTCTTTTTTTGGCACACAGAGGGCGCTCGCAATGTCTCGCCCCATTCCGAGTTCGGCGGACTAAGTTGGCCAGCCCCTCCCCCCAAGGCTATAGCCCACCCGTTTTTTGGGCATTTTTGCGGCGGACGAACTTGGGGACGGGACCTTAGGGGGCTTATTTTGGGTTACGGCTGTGTCCATGGCCTATTTTTGGCACACTGAGTGCGGTCGCAAAGTCTCGCCCCATTCCGAGTTCGGCGGACGAAGTTGGCCAGCCCCTCCCCCCAAGGCTATAGCCCTCCCGTTTTATGGGCATTTTTGTGGCGGATGAACATGGGGACGGGACCTTCGGGGGCTTATTTTTGGGTGCGGCTGTGCCCATGGCCTATTTTTGGTACACGGAGGGCGCTCACAAAGTCTCGCCCCATTCCGAGTCCGCGGATTGGCCAGCCCTCCCCCAAGGCTATAGCCCACCCGTTTTTTGGGCATTTTTGCGGCGGACGAACTTGGGGACGGGACCTTCGGGGGATTATTTTTGGGCGTGGCTGTGCCCGCGGCCTATTTTTGGCACATAGAGGCCGCTTGCAAAGTCTCGCACCATTCCGCGTCCGGCGGACGAAGTGGGCCAGCCCCTCCCCCCAAGGCTATAGCCCACCCGTTTTTTGGGCATTTTTGCGGCGGAAGAACTTGGGGACGGGACCTTCGGGGGCTTATTTTTGGGCGCGGCTGTGCCCGCGGCCTATTTTTGGCACACGGACGGCGCTCGCAAAGTCTCTCCCCATTCCGAGTCCGGCGGACAAAGTTGGCCAGCCCATCCCCCCAAGGCTATATCCCACCCCTTTTTTGGGAATTTTTGCGGCGGACGAAGTTGGGGACGGGACCTTCGGGGGATTATTTTTGGCCGCGGCTGTACCCGCGGCCTATTTTTGGCACACGGAGGCCGCTTGCAAAGTCTCGCCCCATTCCGAGTCCGGCGGACGAAGTTGGCCAGCCCCTCCCCCCAAGGCTATAGCCCACCCGTTTTTTGGGCATTTTTGCGGCGGACGAACTTGGGGACGGGACCTTCGGGGGCTTATTTTTGGGCACGGCTGTGCCCGCAGCCTACTTTTGCCACTCGGAGTGTGCTCGCAAAGTCTCACCCCATTCCGAGTCCGGCGGACGAAGTCGGCCAGCCCCTCCCCCCAAGGCTATAGCCCACCCGTTTTTTGGGCATTTTTGTGGCGAACGAACTTGGGGACGGGACCTTCGGGCACTTATTTTTGGGCAAGGCTGTGCCCGCAGGCTACTTTTGGCACACGGAGGGCGCTCACAAAGTATTGCCCCATTCCGAGTCCGGCGGACGAAGTTGGCCAGCCCCTCCCCCCAAGGCTATAGCCCACCCGTTTTTTGGGCATTTTTGTGGCGAACGAACTTGGGGACGGGACCTTCGGGCACTTATTTTTGGGCAAGGCTGTGCCCGCAGCCTACTTTTGGCACACGGAGGGCGCTCACAAAGTATTGCCCCATTCCGAGTCCGGCGGACGAAGTTGGCCAGCCCCTTCCCCCAAGGCTATAGCCCACCCCTTTTTTGGGCATTTTTGTGGCGAACGAACTTGGGGACGGGACCTTCGGGCACTTATTTTTGGGCAAGGCTGTGCCCGCAGCCTATTTTTGCCACTCGGAGGGTGCTCGCAAAGTCTCACCCCATTCCGAGTCCGGCGGACGAAGTCGGCCAGCCCCTCCCCCCAAGGCTATAGCCCACCCGTTTTTTGGGCATTTTTGTGGCGAACGAACATGGGGACGGGACCTTCGGGCACTTATTTTTGGGCAAGGCTGTGCCCGCAGCCTACTTTTGGCACACGGAGGGCGCTCACAAAGTATTGCCCCATTCCGAGTCCGGCGGACGAAGTTGGCCAGCCCCTTCCCCCAAGGCTATAGCCCACCCCTTTTTTGGGCATTTTTGCGGCGGACGAACTTGGGGACGGGACCTTCGGGCGCTTATTTTGGGCGCGGCTGTGTCCGCGGCATATTTTTGGCACACGAAGGGTGCTCGCAAAGTCTCGCCCCATTCCGAGCCCGGCAGACGAAGTTGGCCAGCCCCTCCCCCCAAGGCTATAGCCCACCCGTTTTTTGGGAATTTTTGCGGCGGATGAACTTGGGGACGGGACCTTCGGGCCCTTATTTTTGGATAAGGCTGTTCCCGCAGCCTATTTTTGGTACACAGAGGGTGCTCGGAAAGTCTCGCCCCATTCCGTGTCCGGCGGACGACGTTGGCCAGCCCATCCCCCCAAGGCTGTAGCCCACCCGTTTTTTGGGCATTTTTGCGGCGGACGAACTTGGGGACGGGACCTTCGGGGGCTTATTTTTGTGCGCGGCTGTGCCCACGGCCTATTTTTGGCACACGGAGGGTGCTCACAAAGTCGCGCCCCATTCCGAGTCCGGCGGACGAAGTGGGCCAGCCCCTCCCCCCAAGGCTATAGCCCACCCGTTTTTTCGGCATTTTTGCGGCGGACGAACTTGGGGACGGGACCTTCGGGAACTTATTTTTGGGTGCGGCCATGCCCCCGGCCTATTTTTGGCACACGGAGGGCACTCGCAAAGTCTCGCCCCATTCCGAGTCCGGCGGACGAACTTGGCCAGCCCCTCCCCCCAAGGCTATAGCCCACCCGTTTTTTGGGCATGTTTGCGGCGGACGAACTTGGGGACGGGACCTTCGGGCGCTTATTTTTGGGCGCGGTTGTGTCCGCTGCCTATTTTTGGCACACAAAGGGCGCTCGCAAAGTCGCGCCCCATTCCGAGTCCGGCGGACGAAGTTGGCCAGCCCCTCCCCCCAAGGCTATAGCCCACCAGTTTTTTCGGCATTTTTGCGGCGGACGAACTTGGGGATGGGACCTTCGGGAACTTATTTTTGGGTGCGGCCATGCCCCCGGCCTATTTTTGGCACACGGAGGGCGCTCGCAAAGTCTCGCCCCATTCCGAGTCCGGCGGACGAACTTGGCTAGCCCCTCCCCCCAAGGCTATAGCCCACCCGTTTTTTGGGCATTTTTGCGGCGTACGAACTTGGGGACGGGACCTTCGGGCACTTATTTTTGGGCGCGGCTGTACCCGCGGCCTATTTTAGGCACACGGAGGACGCTCGTAACGTCTCGCCCCATTCCGAGTCCGGCGGATGAACTTGGCCAGCTCCTCCCCCCAAGGCAAGAGCCCACCCGTTTTTTGGGCATTTTTGCGGCGGACAAACTTGGGGACGGGACCTTCGGGCACTTATTTTTGGGCGCGGCTGTGCCCGTGGCCTATATTTGGCACACGCAGGGCGTTCGCAAAGTCTCACCCCATTCCGAGTCCGGCGGACGAACTTGGCCAGCCCCTCCCCCCAAGGCTATAGCCCATCGTTTTTTCGGCATTTTTGCGGCGGACGAACTTGGGGAAGGGACCTTCGGGCGCGGCTGTGCCCGTGGCCTAGTTTTGTCACACGGATGGCGCTCGCAAAGTCTCGCCCCATTCCGAGTCCGGCGGACGAAGTTGGCCAGCCCCTCCCCCCAAGGCTATAACCCACGCTTATTTTTGGGCGTGGCTGTGGCCGCGGCCTATTTTTGGCGCACGGAGGACACTCGCAAAGTCTCACCCCATTCTGAGTCCGGCGGAGGAACTTGGCCAGCCCCTCCCCCCAAGGCTATAGCCCACCCGTTTTTTGGGCATTTTTGCGGCGGACGAACTTGGGGACGGGACCTTCGGGCTTTTATTTTTGGGTACGGCTGTGCCCGCAGCCTATTTTTGGCACACGGAGGGCGCTCGCAAAGTCTCGCCCCATTCCGAGTCCGGCGGAGGAACTTGGCCAGCCCCTCCCCCCAAGGCTAGAGCCCACTCGTTTTTTGGGCATTTTTGCAGCGGACGAACTTGGGGACGGGACCTTCGGGCGCAGCTGTGCCCGTGGCCTATTTTTGGCACACGGAGGGAGCTCGCAATGTCTCGTCCCATTCCGAGTCCGGCGGACGAACTTGGCCAGCCCCTCCCCCCAAGGATATAGCCCACCCGTTTTTTGGGCATTTTTGCGGCAGACAAACTTGGGGACGGGACCTTCGGGCGCTTATTTTTGGGCATGGCTGTGCCCACACGGAGGACGCTCATAAAGTCTCGCCCCATTCCGAGTCCGGCGGACAAACTTGGCCAGCCCCTCCCCCCAAGGCTATAGCCCACCCGTTTTTTGGGCATTTTTGCAGCGGACGAACTTGGGGATGGGACCTTCGGTCGCTTATTTTTGGGCGCAGCTGTGCCCGCGGCCTATTTTTGGCACACGGAGGGTGCTCAGAATGTCTCGCCCCATTCCGAGTCCGGCGGACGAACTTGGCCAGCCCCTCCCCCCAAGGATATAGCCCACCCGTTTTTTGGCCATTTTTGCAGCGGACGAACTTGGGGACGGGACCTTCGGGCACTTATTTTTGGGCCCGGCTTTGCCCGTAGCCTTTTTTTGGCACACGGAAGGGGCACGCAAAGTCTCGCCCCATTCCGAGTCCGGCGGACGAAGTTGTTTAGCCCCTCCCCCCAAGGCTATAACCCACCCGTTTTTTGGGCATTTTTGCGGCGGACGAACTTGGGGACGGGACCTTCGGGCTCTTATTTTTGGGCGTGGCTTTGGCCGCGGCCTATTTTTGGTACACGGAGGGCGCTCACAAAGTCTCACCCCATTTTGAGTCCGGCGGAGGAACTTGGCCAGCCCCACCCCCCAAGGCTATAGCCCACCCGTTTTTTGGGCATTTTTGCGGCGGACGAACTTGGGGACGGGACCTTCGGGTTTTTATTTTTATGTGCGGCTGTGCCCGCGGCCTATTTTTGGCTCACGGGGGGCGCTCACAAAGTCTCACCCCATTCCGAGTCCGGCGGACGTACTTGGCCAGCCCCTCCCCCCAAGGCTATAGCCCACCCGTTTTTTGGGCATTTTTGCGGCGGACGAACTTGGGGACGGGACCGTCGGGTGCTTATTTTTGGGCGTGGCTGTGCCTGCGGCCTATGTTTGGCACACGGAGGGCGCGCATAAAGTCTCGCCCCATTCCGAGTCCGGGCGGATTTACTTGGCCAGCCTCCTCCCCAGGCTATAGCCCACCTGCTTGGGCATTTTGCGCGGACGAACTTGGGGACTGGACCTTCGGCGCTTATTTTGGACGTGCCTGTGCCTGCTGGCCTATTTTTTGGCACACGGAGGGCACTCGCAAAATCTCGTCCCCATTCCGAGTGGATTTAACTTGCCGCCCTCCCCCAAGGCTATAGCCCACCCATTTTTTGGGCATTTTTGTGGCGGACGAACTTGGGGACGGGACCTTCGGGCACTTATTTTTGGGCACGGCTGTGCCTGCGGCCTATTTTTGGCACACGGAGGGCGCTCGCAAAGTCTCGCCCCATTCCGAGTCCGGCGCACGAACTTAACCGGCCCCTCTCCCCAAGGCTATAGCCCACCCGTTTTTTGGGCATTTTTGCGGCGGACGAACTTGGGGACGGGACCTTCGGGCACTAATTTTTGGGCACGGCTGTGCCTGCGGCCTATGTTTTGCACACGGAGGGCGCTCGCAAAGTCTCGCCCCATTCCGAGTCCGGCGGACGAACTTGGCCAGCCCCTCCCCCCAAGGCTATAGCCCACCCGTTTTTTGGGATTTTTTGCGGCGGACGAACTTGGGGACGGGTCCTTCGGGCGCTTATTTTTGGGCGTGGCTATGCCCGCGGCCTATTTTTGGCACACGGAGTGCGCTCGCAAAATCTTGCCCCATTCCGAGTCCGGCGGACGAACTTGGCCGGCCCCTCCCCCCAAGGCTATAGCCCACCCGTTTTTTGGGCATTTTTGCGGCGGACGAACTTGGGGACGGGACCTTCGGGCACTTATTTTTGGTTGTGGCTGTGCCTGTAGCCTATTTTTGGCACACGGAGGGCGCTCATAAAGTCTCGCCCCATTCCGAGTCCGGCGGACGTACTTGGCCAGCCCCTCCCCCCAAGGCTATAGCCCACCCGTTTTTTGGGATTTTTTGCGGCGGACGAACTTGGGGACGGGTCCTTCGGGCGCTTATTTTTGGGCGTGGCTATGCCCGCAGCCTATTTTTGGCAAACGGAGTGCGCTCGCAAAGTCTCGCCCCATTCCGAGTCCGGCGCACGAACTTAACCGGCCCCTCTCCCCCAGGCTATAGCCCACCCGTTTTTTGGGCATTTTTGCGGCGGATGAACTTGGGGACGGGACCTTCAGGCACGGCTGTGCCTGCGGCCTATTTTTGACACACGGAGGGCGCTCGCAAAGTCTTGCCCCATTCCGAGTCCGGCGGACGAACTTGGCCAGCCCCTCCCCCCAAGGCTATAGCCCACCCGTTTTTTGGGATTTTTTGCGGCGGACGAACTTGGGGACGGGTCCTTTGGGTGCTTATTTTTGGGCGTGGCTATGCCCGCTGCCTATTTTTGGCACACGGAGTGCGCTCGCAAAATCTCGCCCCATTCCGAGTCCGGGCGGATTCTTGGCCGGCCCCTCCCCCCAAGGCTATAGCCCACCCGTTTTTTGGGCATTTTTGCGGCGGACGAACTTGGGGACTGGACCTTCGGGCACTTATTTTTGGTCGTGGCTATGCCTGCAGCCTATTTTTGGCACACGGAGGGTGCTCATAAAGTCTCGCCCCATTCCGAGTCCGGCGGACGTACTTGGCCAGCCCCTCCCCCTAAGGCTATAGCCCACCCGTTTTTTGGGGATTTTTGCGGACGAACTTGGGACGGGACCTTCGGCGCTTTATTTTTGGTGTGCCTGTGCCCGTGGCCTATTTTTGGCACACGGAGGGCGCCGCAAAATCTCGCCCCATTCCGAGTCCGGCGGATTTGACTGGCTGCCCCTCCCCAAGGCTATAGCCCACCCATTTTTGGGCTTTTTGCGGATTTAACTTGGGGACGGGACCTTTGGGCCCTTATTCTTGGGCGCGCTGTGCCAGGGGCCTCTTGGCACACAGAAGGCGCCGCAAAGTCTCGCCCCATTCCAGTCCGCGGACGGTTGGCCAGCCCTCTACCCTAGGCTATACCCTACCAGCTTTTGGGAATTTTTGCGCGGACGAACTTGGGGCCACGGACCTTCGGGCGCTTACTTTGGGCGAGGCTGTGCCCTCGCGGCTCATTTTTGGCACACGGAGGGTGCTCGCAAGTCTGGGCCCATTCCCAGTCCGGGGGAGAACTTGGCCAGCCCTCCCCCCTAAGTCTATAGCCCACCCATTTTTGGGCAGTTTTGCGGCGCATTTGAACTTGTGGACGGGACCTTCGGGCACTTATTTTGGGCGTGGCTGTGCCCGCAGCCTTTTTGGCACTGGAGGGTGCTCGTAAGTCTCGCCCCATTCCGAGTCCGGCGGACAACTTGGCCAGCCCTCCCCCCAAGGCTATAGCCCACCCGTTTTTTGGGCATTTTTGCGGCGGACGAACTTGGGGACGGGTGCTTGGGGCGCTTATTTTTGGGTTCGGCTGTGTCTGCAGCCTATTTTTGGCACACAGACGGCGCTCGCAAAGTCTCGCCCCATTTCGAGTCCGGCGGACGAACTTGGCCGCCCCCACACCCCCAGGCTATAGCCCACCCGTTTTTGGGCATTTTTGCGAGACGAAATTGGGGACGGACTGGCACTTATTTTTGTTGTGGCTGTGCCTGCGTCTATTTTTGGCACACGGAGGGCGCTATAAAGTCTCGCCCATTCGAGTCCGGCGACGACCTGGCCGGCCCTCCCCAAGGCTATAGCCCACCCATTTTTTGGGCATTTTTGCGGCGGACGAACTTGGGGACGGGACCTTTGGGCGCTTATTCTTGTGCGCGGCTGTGCCAGCGGCCTCTTTTTGGCACACGGAGGGCGCTGCAAGTCTGGCCCCATTCTGAGTCCGGCGGACGAACTTGGCCAGCCCCTCCCCCCAAGGCTATACCCCACCCGTTTTTTGGGAATTTTTGCGGCGGACAAACTTGGGGAAGGGACCTTCGGGTGCTTACTTTTGGGCGAGGCTGTGCCCGCGGCCTATTTTTGGCACACGGAGGGTGCTCGCAAGGTCTGCCCCATTCGAGTCCGGGCGGATTTATCTCACAGCCCCTCCCCCCAAGGCTATACCCCACCCGTTTTTTGGGAATTTTTGCGGCGGACAAACTTGGGGATGGGACCTTCGGGTGCTTACTTTTGGGCGAGGCTGTGCCCGCGGCCTATTTTTGGCACACGGAGGGTGCTCGCAAGGTCTGGCCCCATTCTGAGTCCGGCGGACGAACTTGGCCAGCCCCTCCCCCCAAGTCTATAGCCCACCCATTTTTTGGGCATTTTTGCGACGGAGGAACTTGGGGACGGGACCTTCGGGCACTTATTTTTGGTCGTGGCTGTGCCCGCGGCCTATTTTTGGCACACGGAGGGCGCTCGCAAAATCTCGCCCCATTCCGAGTCCGCGGACGACCTGGCCGCCTCCCCTAAGGCTATAGCCCACCCATTTTTGGGCATTTTTGCGACGGACGAACTTGGGGACGGGACCTTCGGGCACTTATTCTTGGTCGTGGCTGTGCCCATTTTTGGCACACGGAGGGCGCCGCAAATCTCGCCCCATTCCGAGTCCGCGGACCAACAGCCGGCCCCCTCCCCCAAGGCTATAGCCCACCCATTTTTGGGCATTTTTGCGGCGGACGAACTTGGGGACGGAACCTTGGGCACTTATTCTTGGGCTTGACTGTGCCAACGCCTTTTTGCACACAGGGCGCTGCAAAGTCTCGCCCCATTCTGAGTCCGAGCGGGCGAAGTTGGCCAGCCCCACACCCCCAAGATATATACCCCCCCCGTTTTTTGGGAATTTTGCGGCGGACGAACTTGGGGATGGGACCTTGGTGCTTACTTTTGGGCGAGGCTGTGCCCGCCCTATTTTAACACGGAGGGTGCTCGCAAGGTCTGGCCCCATTCCGAGTCCGCGGACGAACACAGCCCTCCCCCAAGTCTATAGCCCACCCATTTTTGGGCAGTTTTCCGGCGGACGAACTTGGGGACGGGACCTTCGGGCACTTATTTTGGGCGCGGCTGTGCCAGCGGCCTTTTTGGCACTTGGAGGGTGCTTAAAAGTCTCGCCCCATTCCGAGTCCGAGCGGGCCATTTTAACATGGCCAGCCCCTCCCCCAAGGCTATAGCCCACCCAAGTTTTGGGCATTTTTGCGGCGGACGAACTTGGGGACGGGAGCTTGGGGTGCTTATTATTGGGTACGGCTGTGCCCGCGGCCTATTTTTGGCACAGGGAGGGCGCTCGCAAAGTCTCGCCCCATTCCGAGTCCGGCGGACGAAGTTGGCCAACCCCTCCCCCCAAGGCTATAGCCCACCCGTTTTTTGGGCATTTTTGCGGCGGACGAACTTGGGGACGGGACCTTGGGGCCCTTATTTTTGGGTGCAGCTGTGTCTACAGCCTATTTTTGGCACACGGAGGGTGCTCGCAAAGTCTCTCCCCATTCCGAGTCCGGCGGACGAACTTGGCCAGCCCCTCCCCCCAAGGCTATAGCCCACCCGTTTTTTGGGCATTTTTGCGGCGGATGAACTTGGGGACGGGTCCTTCAGGCGCATATTTTTGGGCGCGGCTGTGCGCGCGGCCTATTTTTGGCACACGAAGGGCACTCGTAAAGTCTCGCCCCATTCCGAGTCAGGCGGACGAACTTGGCCAGCCCCTCCCCCCAAGGCTATAGCCCACCCATTTTTTGGGCATTGTTGCGGCGGACGAACTTGGGGACGGGACGTTCGGGCAATTATTTTTGGGTGCGGCTGTGGCCGCGGCCTATTTTTGGCACACGGAGGGCGCTCGCAAAATCTCGCCCCATTCCGAGTCCAGCGGACGAACTTGGCCAGCCCCTCCCCCCAAGGCTATAGCCCACCCATTTTTTGGGCATTTTTGCGGCGGACGAACTTGGGGATGGGACCTTCGGGTGCTTATTATTGGGTGAGGCTGTGCCCACGGCCTTTTTTTTTCACAGGGAGGGCGCTCGCAAAGTCTCGCACCATTCCGTGTCCGGCGGACGAACTTGGCCAGCCCCTCCCCCCAAGGCTATAGCCCACCCGTTTTTTGGGATTTTTTGCGGCGGACGAACTTGGGGACGGGTCCTTCGGGCGATTATTTTTGGGCGTGGCTATGCCCGCAGCCTATTTTTGGCACACGGAGTGCGCTCGCAAAGTCTCGCCCCATTCCGAGTCCGGCGCACGAACTTAACCGGCCCCTCTCCCCCAGGATATAGCCCACCCGTTTTTTGGGCATTTTTGCGGCGGATGAACTTGGGGACGGGACCTTCGGGCACGGCTGTGCCTGCGGCCTGACACACGGAGGCGCTGCGAGTCTCGCCCCATTCCGAGTCCGGCGGACGAACTTGGCCAGCCCCTCCCCCCAAGGCTATAGCCCACCCGTTTTTTGGGATTTTTTGCGGCGGACGAACTTGGGGACGGGTCCTTTGGGTGCTTATTTTTGGGCGTGGCTATGCCCGCTGCCTATTTTTGGCACACGGAGTGTGCTCGCAAAATCTCGCCCCATTCCGAGTCCAGCGGACGAACATGGCCGGCCCCTCCCCCCAAGGCTATAGCCCACCCGTTTTTTGGGCATTTTTGCGGCGGACGAACTTGGGGACTGGACCTTCGGGCACTTATTTTTGGTCGTGGCTATGCCTGCAGCCTATTTTGGGCACACGGAGGGTGCTCATAAAGTCTCGCCCCATTCCGAGTCCGGCGGACGTACTTGGCCAGCCCCTCCCCCCAAGGCTATAGCCCACCCGTTTTTTGGGCATTTTTGCGGCGGACGAACTTGGGGATGGGACCTTCGGGCGCTTATTTTTGGGTGTGCCTGTGCCCGTGGCCTATTTTTGGCACACGGAGGGCGCTCGCAAAATCTCGCCCCATTCCGAGTCCGGCGGACGAACTTGGCCGGCCCCTCCCCCCAAGGCTATAGCCCACCCATTTTTTGGGCATTTTTGCGGCGGACGAACTTGGGGACGGGACCTTTGGGCCCTTATTCTTGGGCGCGGCTGTGCCAGTGGCCTCTTTTTGGCACACGGAGGGCGCTCGCAAAGTCTCGCCCCATTCCGAGTCCGGCGGACGAAGTTGGCCAGCCCCTCTACCCTAGGCTATACCCTACCCGTTTTTTGGGAATTTTTGCGGCGGACGAACTTGGGGACGGGACCTTCGGGCGCTTACTTTTGGGCGAGGCTGTGCCCGCGGCCTATTTTTGGCACACGGAGGGTGCTCGCAAGGTCTGGGCCCATTCTGAGTCCGGCGGACGAACTTGGCCAGCCCCTCCCCCTAAGTCTATAGCCCACCCATTTTTTGGGCAGTTTTGCGGCGTACGAACTTGTGGACGGGACCTTCGGGCACTTATTTTTGGGCGTGGCTGTGCCCGCAGCCTTTTTTTGGCACTCGGAGGGTGCTCGTAAAGTCTCGCCTATTCCGAGTCCTATGGACGACCTTGGCCAGCCCTCCCCCAAGGCTATAGCCCACCCGTGTTTCGGGCATTTTGTATGGACGAACTTGGGGGCCACGGTGCTTGGGGCGCTTATTTTTGGTTCGGCTGTGTCTGCAGCCTATTTTTAGCACCAGACGGGCGCCGCAAAGTCTCGCCCATTTCAGTCCGGCGGATTTAACTTGGCCGGCCCTCTCCCCAAGGCTATAGCCCACCCGTTTTTTGGGCATTTTGCGACGGGACGAAATTGGGGACGGGACTCGGGCACTTATTTTGGTCGTACAGTTTGCGTGCCTGCGGCCTATTTTTGCACACGGAGGGCGCTCATAAAGTCTCGCCCCATTCCGAGTCCGGCGGGATTTAACTTGGCCGGCCCCTCCCCAGGCTATAGCCCACCCATTTTTGGGTATTTTTATGGCGGATTTAACCCGAACTTGGGGACGGGACAGCTTTGGGCGCTTTATTCTGGCGCGGCTGCTGCCAGCCGCCTCTTTTGGCACACGGAGGGCGCTCGCAAGTCTCGCCCCATTCCGAAACCAAGGACGAACTGGCCAGCCCCTGCCCCAAGGCTATACTCCTCTGTCCCGCTTTTGGGAATTTTTGCGGCGACGAACTTGGGGATGGGACTCGGGTGCTGCTTTAATTTTGCGAGGCTGTGCCCATGCCTATTTTTGCACACGGAGGAGGTTTCGTAAGGTCTGGCCCTTATTCTGTCCGGCGACGAACTTGGCCAGCCCTCTCCCCAAGTCTATAGCGCCCACCCGTTGGGCATTTTTGCGACGGGGACGGTCCATGGACGGGCCTTCGGCACTTATTTTTGGTCGTGGCTGTGCCCGCGGCCTATTTTTGGTACATATTAATGGAGGGCGCCTTCGCAGTCTCGCCGGCCCCGAGTCCGCGGATGGAATCCTGGCTGCCCTCCCCTGCTGGCTATAGCTCACCCATTTTTGGGTATTTTATGGCGGACGAACTTGGGGACTTGGAACTTTGGGCACTTATTCTTGGGCGCGGCTGTGCTAACGGCCTCTTTTTGGCACACGGAGGGCGCCGCAAAGTCTCTTCGCCTCTCATTCCGAGTCCAAGTAGATTCTAACTTGGCGAGCGTCTCGCCCCACAGGTACCACCATGGGAATTTTTGCGGTGATAACTTGGGGATGGGACCTTCGGTGCTTACTTTGGCGAGGCTGTGCTCCGGCGGCTCATTTTTGGCACACGGAGGGAGGCTTCGTAAGGTTCCGGCTCCCATTCTGAGTCCGGGCGGACGGTCTCAATAGCCCCTCCCCAAGTCTATAGCCCACCCATTTTTCGGGCAGTTTTCATGGCGGGACGAACTTGGGACGGGACCTTCGGCACTTATTTTTGGGCGTGGCTGTGCCTGCGGCCTTTTTTTTGGCACTTGGAGGTGCTCAGAAGTCTCGCGCATTCCGAGTCCGCGGATTTAATATGGCCAGCTCCTCCCCCTGCTATAGCCCACCTGCTTTTTGGGCATTTTTGCGGCGACGAATCCTGTGGGACGGGAGCTTGGGGTGCTTATTATTGGGTACGGCCAGCCCGCGGCCTATTTTTGGTGACAGGAGGGCGCCGCAGTCTCGCCCCATCTCCGAGTCCGGCGGATTTGTTAATAACCCTCCTAACAAGCTATAGGCCCACCCGCTTTTTTTGGGTGCATTTTACAAGTGGATTTAACTTGGGGACGGGACCTTGGGGTCTTTATTTTTGGGTGTAGCTGTGTTCATAGCCTATTTTTGGCACACGGAGGGTGCCTCGCAGTCTCTCCTCATTCCGAGTCCAAGTGACGAACTTGGCCAGCTCCTCCCCAAGGCTATAGCCCACCTGCTTTTTTGGGCATTTATGGATGAACTTGGGGACGGGTCCTTCAGGCGCATATTTGGGCGCGGCTGTGCACAAGGGCCTAAGCTTAGCACACAAAGGGCACTTCGGGAAGTCTCTTCGCCCCATTCCTGAGTCAGGCGACGGACTTGGCCAGCCCTCCTCCCCCAAGGCTATAACCCACCCGCTTTTTTGGGCATTTTTGCAGTGGACGAATCCTGGGGACGGGCCTTCTGGTGCTTATTTTTGCGCAAGCATGCTCATGTATATTTTTGCACACTTAAGGGGCACTCATAAAGTTCCGCCTCATTCGAGTCCGGGCGGGATTTAGTCTGGCCAGCCCTCCCTGGGCCATAGCCCTCCACCCATTTGGGCATTGTTGCGGGGCGGACGAACTTGGGATGGACGCTTGGGCAACATTTTGTGCGGCCAGGTCAGCGTCTATTTTTTGGCATTACTTGAGGGCGCTGCAAAATCTCGCCTCGATCTGAAATCCAGCGGACGTCTCAGCTTGAGCCTTCCTGCTGGCTATAGCCTACCCATTTTTTGGGCATTTTTGCGGGTGGACGAACTTGGGGACGGACTCGGTGCTTATTATTAAGTGTAGGCTGTGCCCACGGCCTTTTTTTTTTCAGCTAGTAATGAGGCGCCGCAGTCTCGACCACACCCCGAGTCCGGCGACGAACTTGGTTGGCCCTTCCCCAAGGCTATATAGCCCACCGCTTTTGGTATTTTTGCAAGTGGACGAACTTTGGGGACGGACCTTCTCGGGGCTTATTTTTGGGCGCAGCTGTGCTCTGCGGGGCTCATTTTGCACAATGGATGTTTCCCAAAGTCTCGCCTCATTCCGAGTCCGTGGACGAAGCTGCCAACCCTCCCTGCTGCATAGCCCACCCTTTTTCGGGGCATTTGCGACGGACAAACTGGGGACGGACCTTCGGGGCTTATTTACGCAGCTGTGCCAGGCCTATTTTGGCACACACGGAGGGCGCTGCAGTCTCGCCTCATTCCGAGTCCGCGGACGAATCCCACAGCTCCTCCCCTGCTGCTATAGCTCCACCCTTTTTTGCATTTTTGCGACGGACAAACTTGGGGACGGGACTCGGGATTATTTTTCGGTGCAGCTGTGCCCGCTCTCTATTTTTGAGAATGGAGGGCGCTTCAGAAGTCTCGCCCATTCCAGTCCGGCGACGAATTTACAGCCCTTCCCCAAGGCTATAGCCCACCCGCTTTTTGGGCATTTTTGCGGTGACGAACTTGGGGACGGACCTTTCGGGGCTTATTTTTGCTTAGCTGTGCCTGCGTCTATTTGGACACGGAGGGCGCTCGCAGTCTCACCCCATTCCGAGTCCCAAGGACGGTTGGCCAACCCTCTCTAAGGCTATAGCCCACCTCTTTTTCGTTGCATTTCTTTGCGACGGACAAACTTGGGGGACGGGACTCGGGATTATTTTTCTGGCGCAGCTGTGCCCGGGCCTCTATTTTTGGTACACGAGGGCGCCTGTAAAGTCTCGCCCCATTCCGAGTCCGCCGCGGGACGAACTTGGCCAGCCCTCCCCAAGGCTATAGCCCACCCGCTTTTGGGGCATTTGCTGGTGGGATTTAACTTGGGGACGGGTCTCTGGCGCGAGGGTGTGCTGTGCCCGCGTCTATTTTTGCTAATAAGGGCACTCTCGGGAAGTCTCGCCTCATTCAGACCGGCGGATTTAATCTCACGCTCCTCTCTTAAGGCTATATTTAATCTGCTGGGGTATTTAAGGGTGGACGCATCCTAGACGTGACCTGGGCCCTTATTTTTGGGTGCGGCTGTACCTACAGCCTATTTGCACACGGAGGGTGTTCGTGAAGTCTCGCCCCATTCCGAGTCTGATGATTTGTCTTGGCCAGCCCCTCCGCCCAAGGCCATAGCCCACCCGCTTTTTTGGGCATTTCAAGGGGCGGATGAACTTGGGGACGGGACCTTCGCTTATTTTTGGTGCGGTTGTGTCCGCGTCTATTTTGGCACACGGAGGGTGCCTTGTAAAGTCTCGGCCCCATTCCGAGTCCGCGATGAAGTTGCCAGTTCTCCCTGGCCGTAGCCCACCCGCTTTTCGGGCATTTTGGCCGCGGACGAACTTGGGGGACGGGACCTTCTGGGGCTTATTTTTGGGCGCGGCTGTGCCCACGGTGTATTTTTGCACACGGGCAGTTTCGTAAAGTCTCGCCCCATTCCGAGTCCGCTGACGAATTTGGCGCCAGCCCTCCCCCAAGGCTATAGCCCACCCAAGGCTTGGGGTATTTCACGGCGGATGAACTTGGGGACGGACCTGGGGGCTTATTTAAAAGGCTAGGTTCATGGCTCATTTTTGCACACGGAGGTGCTCTCGCAAAGTCTCGGGCCCATTCCGAGTCCGCGGACGGTTGGCTGAGCCCTCCTGCTGGCCGTAGAGGCCTACCCTGCTTGGGTATTTTTACGGGCGGACGAACTGGGGACGGACTCGGGGCTTATTTTGGGCGCGACTGTGCCCGCAGCTCTATTTTTGGAAACGGAGAGCGCCGCAAAGTTCCCCGCCCCATTCCGAGTAATGTATGGACGGGTTGGCCAGCTCCTCCCCAAGGCTATAGCCCACCTGTTTTCGAGTACTCATGGGGTGGATGAACTTGGGGACGTGTACCTTCGGGGCTTATTTTTGGGTGCGTATGCCTGCGTCTTTGGCACACGACGGCGCTCGCAAAGTCTCACGATTCCCGAGTCCCCCGCGACGAACTTGGCCAGCCCTCCCCCAAGGCTATAGCCCACCCGCTTTTTCGTATTTTGCGCGGACGAACTTTGGGGACGGGACTCCTTCGGGGCTTATTTTACCGTACAGCCTGGGCGTCTATTTTTGGCGTACACGAGGGCATCAGAAGTCTCATTCCATTCCCGAGTCAAGGATTTGTTGGCTAGGAGGGGGCCCCTCCCCCCAAGGCTACAGCCCAATCTGCTTTTTGAGCATTTTCATGGACAACTTGGGGACGGACCTTCGGGGCTTATTTTTTTAAAAAGCACAGTCTGCAGCTCATTTTTGGCAAACGGAGGGCGCCCGTAAAGTCTCGCTCTATCTGAGTCCGGGCGGGATAGGCTGGCCAGCCCCCTCCCCCAAGGCTATAGCCCACCCGCTTTTTCGTTACTAAGTGGCGGAGGAACTTGGGGCACTGCACTGGGCTGACAGGCGGCTGTGCCCACGCCTTTTTGGCACACGGAGGGCACTCTGCAGTCTCGCCTCGATTCCGAGTCCGCAAGGGACGAAGTGGGCCAGCCCCTCCCCAAGGCTATAGCCTAAATTCGCTGGGGTATTTTCATGGGCGGACGAACTTGGGGGACGGGACCTTCGGGGCTTATTTTTGGGTGCGCGGCTGTGCCTGCTGGTTTTTTTTACACACGGAAGGTGCTCAGAAGTCTCACCCACCCGCAGTCCGCGATTGCTGGTTGAGCCCCCTCCCCAAGGCTATAGCCCACCCGCTTTTTTGGGCATTTTTGCTGCGGATTTAACTTGGGGACGGACTCGGGGGCTTATTTTTGATGTGGCTGTGCCCGCTGCCTATTTTTTGTACACGGAGGGCGCTTGGGCAAAGTCTCACTCATTCCGAGTCCGCGGACGGCTGGCCAGTCCCCGCGCTTAAGGCCCACCTGTTTTTGAGCATTTCGCGCGGATGAACTTTGGGGACGGTAATCAGTTTATTTTTTAAAGGGCTGTGCCCGCGTCATTTGGCACAATGGACGGGCGCCGCAAAGTCTCACTCCATTCTGAGTCCGGCGGACGAACTTGGTTGTTCTCCTCTTATTAGCTTCACCCGCTTTTTTGGGCATTTTTGGCGGCGGACGGCTTGGGGACGGACTCGGGGCTTATTTTAAGGCATAGTCTACGTCGCATTTTTGGTACACTTGAGGGCACTCGCAAAGTCTCGCTCCCATTCCGGAAAGTCCGCGGATTTGTTGGCTGAGCCCTCCCCCAAGGCTGCAGCCTGCTGCTTTTGAGCATTTTCATGGGGCGGATCAACTTGTGGACGTGGACCTCGGGGCCATTTTTGGGAGCGGCCAGCCTGTGGGCTAATTTTTGCACACACGGAGGGCGCTGCAGTCTCGCCCGATTCCGAGTCCGCGGGATTTAGTGGGCTGAGCCCCTCTCCCCAAGGCTGCAGCCCAACGAATTTTTTGGGCATTTTTATGGCGACGAACTTGTGGGACGTGGACCTCTGGGTCATTTGGCGCAGCCTGTTCGCTGCCTATTTTTAATAATGAGTGGTGCCTTAAAGTCTCGCCCCATTCCAGTCCAAGGATTATGGGCCAGCCCTCCCCACAAGGCTAGTGGTCTGTTCATTTTTGGGCATTTTTATGGGATTTAACTTGGGGGACGGACTCTGGGTTATTTGGAAAAGGGCTGCCTTCCATGGCTCATTTTTTGCACACTGAGGGTGCTTTCAAAGTCTCGCCCCATTCCGAGTCCGGCGGGACGGTTGGCCAGCCCCTCCTATGGGCCGAGCTCCACCCATGGCATTTGCGCGGACGAACTTGGGGACGGGACCTTCAGTTTATTTAGGCGCTGTGCCCGCGAGTTTATTTTTTGGTTAAACGAGGGCGCCAGAAAGTCTCGCCCTATCTCCAGTCCGTCGGGACGAAGCTGGCTAGCTCCTCCCCTAAGGCTATAGCCCACCCGTTTTTTGGGTATTTTTATGGCGACTTAACTTGGGGACGGGACCTTCAAGCTTATTTTTGGGCGCAAGCAGTTCAGCTCATTTTTTTGCACACGAGGGTTTCGGCAAAGTCTCGCCTTCTATTCCAGTCCGCGACGGTTATTGTTCTCTCCCCAAGGCAAGGAGCCTCCACCCGCTTTTGGAGCATTTCGGCGTTGGATGAACTTGGGACGGTACCTTCCGGGGGCTTATTTTTGCGCGGCGTGCCTGCTGCCATTTTTGCACACGGACGGGCGCCGCAAAGTCTCACCACCCCGGTCCGGCGGACGAACTTGACAGCCCCTCCCCAAGGCTATAGCCCACCCGCTTTTGGGTATTTTTGCGGCGACGAATCTTGGGGGACGGACCTCTCGGGGCTATTTTGAAGTGCGGCTGTGCCCATGCTCATTTTTGGCAATAATGGAGGGCACTCGCAAAGTCTCGTCCCATTCCGAACTGAAGTGATGAGCGAGCAGCTCCTCCCCAAGGCCAGCAGCCCACCCGTTTTGAGCATTTTTAGGGGCGGATCAAACTTGGGGATTTGGACTCTCGGGCTTATTTTGGGCGCGGCTGTGCTCAAGGGCTCATTTTGGCACACGGAGGGTGTTCGCAGTTCCCGCTCCTTAGTCCGAAGTCCGCGGATTTATGGGCTGAACACCTCCTCTCCCTACACGAGCCCACCAAGGCTTTTGGGCATTTTTGCGGCGGACGAACTTGGGGACGGGACCTTCGGGGCTTATTTTTGGAAGCGCACAAACTTAGCCATTTTTTTGCAAACGGAGGGCGCGCAGTCTCGCCCCATTCCAGTCCGGGGCGGATGAAGTTGCCAGCCCTCCCCCAAAGGCTACAGAGTCTCACCGCTTTTTCGGGCACTTTTGGCGGCGGATTAACTTGGGACGGGACCTTCAAAATTTATTTTTAAAAGCGGTTGTGCCCTGCAGTTTATTTTAACACGAGGGCGCTATGTCTCGCCTCATTCCGAGTCCGCTGATTTGGTTGGCCAGCCCTCCCCACAGAACACCTGCTTTTGGAGTGCATTTTGCGGGGCGGAGGAACTTGGGGATTGCACCTGGGCTTGGCTTTGGTACGGCTGTGCCTGCGCCTTTTTGGTATACTGGAGGGCGCTCGCAGTTCTGCCGACCCTGAGTCTCAGTGATTTGTTGGTTGCCAGCCCTCCCCAAGGCTTGAGCCTACCCATTTTTTGGGCATTTTTAAGTGCTGATGTGAACTTGTGTAGGTCGTGGACTGGGTTTATTTTTGCACATGTGCTCGCTGCCTATTTTTAAGCACGAGGTGCCTTGGAAGTTCGCCATTCCAGTCCGGGCGGACGGCTGGCTGAGCCCTCCCCAAGGCTGTGCCCACCCGCTGGCATTTTTGCGGCGGACGAACTTGGGGACGGGACTCCGGGGCTTATTTTAGGCGCGGGCTGTGCTCAGAAACAGATTTTTGCAATGAGGGCTCGCAGTCTCGCCTTCATTCCGAGTCCGGGCATTAAGGGGCCAGCCCTCCCAAGGCTAGCTTCCACCCGCTTTTGGGCATTTTTATGATTTAACATGGGACGGGACCTTCGGGGCTTATTTTAAGCGCGCTGTGCCTGCAGCCTATTTTGGCACACGGAGGGCGCTTGGTAAAGTTCTGCCATTCCGAGTCCCGCGGACGAGTTGGCCAGCCCTCCCAAGGCTATAGCCCACCCTGCTTTTGGAGCTTTTGCGCGGAGGAACTTGGGGACGCACCTTCAGGGGCTTATTTTTAAAATACAAAGCCATGTCTTTTTTTGGCATTAATGGAGGGCCTCCCGCAGTCTCGCCCGATTCCAGTCCGCTGGATTTGGCACAGCCCTCCCCAAGGCTATAGCCCACCCTGCTTTTGGGTACTTCTACAAGTGGACGAACTTGGGACGGACCTCTGGGCTTATTTTTAAAAGGGCAGTCCCGCAGCCTATTTTTGGTACACGGAGGGTGCTCGCAAAGTCTCGCCCCATTCCGAGTCCGGCGGACGGTTGGCGCCAGCTCCCACCCGCTTTTTCGGGCCTTTGCGCGGACGGTCTTGTGGGACGGACTCAAGCTTATTTGATGTGGCTCACCATGGCTATTTGCAATAATGGAGGGCGCTACAAAGTCTCGCCCATTCCGAGTCCGCGGACGAGCACAGCCCTCCCTCCACCCAAGGCTATAGCCCACCCGCTTTTGGGCATTTTTGCGGTGGGATTTAACTTGGGGACGGGACCTTCTGGGCTTATTTTTGGGGCGTGCTGTGCTCAAGGCCTTTTTGGCACACGGAGGGCGCTTGCAAAGTCTCGCCCGATTCCGAGTCCGGCTGACGAGTTGGGCTGAGCCTCCTCCCTGAAGGCTATAGCCCACCGGGTTTTTGGGCATTTGCGCGGAGGAACTTGGGACGGCACCTTCGGGGCTTATTTGCGGTGGCTTGAGCCAAGGCTTTTTTGGCACACGGAGGGCGCTCGCAAAGTCCTGCCCGACCTCCGAGTCCGTTGACGGCTGGCCAGCCTCCTCTATGCTATAGCCCACCTGCTGGGTGCATTTTTGCGGCGGATTTAACTGGGGATGGATTCTGGGCTTATTTTAAAGCGCCGTGCCCATGTCATTTTTGGCACACGGACGGTGGCTCGCAAAGTCTCGCCATTCCGCAGTCCGCGGACGGTTAATAGCCCTCGCCCACCCGTTGGGCTTTTTTCATGACGAACTTGGAGACGGGACCTTCGCTTATTTTTTGATGTGGCTGTGCCTGCGCCTATTTTTGGTACACGGAGGTTTCCCACAGTGTCTCGCCTCATTCCGAGTCCGCGGATTTGCTAGCAGCCCCTCCCCAAGGCTATAGCCCACCCGCTTTTTTGGGCATTTTTGCGGCGGAGGAACTTGGGGACGTGCACCTTCGGGGCTTATTTTGGGTGCGGTTATGCTCAAGCCTTTTTGGCACACGGAGGGCGCTTCGTAAAGTCTCGCCGATTCCGAGTCCGTGGATTTAGCGGCCAGCCCTCCCCAAGGCTATAGCTTCACCCGCTTTTGGGCATTTTATGATGGAGGAACTTGGGGACTGCACCTTCTGGGCTATTTTGCAGTGGCCAGCTCAAGGTTTTTTTTTTTTTGGGTGGCGCCACTTGAGGGGCGCGCCTGCAGTCTCGCCTGAGTCCCGAGTCCGGCGGATTTGCTGGCTGAGCCCCTCCCCAAGCAGCTCCACCAAGCTGGGTGCATTTTGCATGGATGACCCTGGGGATGGGACTCGGGGCTTATTTTCTGGCGCGGCTGTGTCCGATGCCTTTTTATACACGGAGGGCGCTCGTGAAAGTCTCGCCCAATCCGAGTCCGCAGACGGCTGGCTGCAGCCCTCCCCAAGGCTATGGCTCACCCGCTGACATTCATGGGGCGGACGAACTTGGGGATGGGACCTTTGGGGGCTTTGATGGCGCGGGTTGTGCTCGCTTGCCTATTTTTGGTACACGGAAGGTGCTCATAAAATCTCAGCCTATCTCCAAGTCCGGCGGACGTAGTTGGCCAGCCAGCCCCTCCCAAGGCTATAGCCCACCTGCTGGCATTTTGCAAGTGACGAACTTGGGGACGGACCTCTGGGCTTATTTTTTGAGGCGGCTGTACCCGCGTCTTTTTTGGCACACTGGAGCCCCCTAACGCTCTCAACCTAGCCTCCGAGTCCGCCGGCTTGCTGGCCAGCCCCTCCCCAAGGCTATAGCCCACCTGCTTTTTCTTGGGCATTTTTACAAGGGACGAACTTGGGGACGGACTCGGGCGATATTTTTGGGCGCTGCTCAGCGCCTATTTTTTTGCATTACAGAGACCGCTGCAGTCTCGCCGCCTAATCCGAAATCCGGTGACGAGTTGGCCAGCCCTCCCCCCGAGGCTATAGCCCACCCGCTTTTTGGGCATTTTTGCGGCTGACGAACTTGTATTTGCACCTCGTGGGACTCTATTTTTTTGGCACGTCTGCCTGGCCGCCTATTTTTGTCAAGCACGGAGGGCGCTGCAGAAGTCTCGTCCCATCTCGAGTCCGGGCGGGATTTGCTGACAGCCTCGGCCACCCGGTTTTTGGGCCATGTGCGGACGAACTTGGGGACGGGACTTCTCAAATATTTTTGGATGTATGTGCTCATGCCTATTTGAACACGAGGGCGCCATGTCTCGCCTCATTCCGAGTCCGCGATTTGTTGGTTGTGCCCTCCACTCCTAAAGGCTATAGCCCACCTGCTTTTTGGGCATTTTAAGTGGACTAACTTTGGGGATGGGACCTTCGGGGCATATTTAAGCGGTTGCTGTGCTCATGTGGCTCATTTTTGGCAAAACGTAGGGTGCTCTGCAGGAAGTCTCGCCCCCATTCTGAGTCCGTGACGGTTGGCCAGCCTCGCCACCCGCTGGGCTTTTTTCATGACGAACTTAGGGATGGACCTTCGGGGCTTATTTTGGATGTGGCTGTGCCCATGGTCTATTTTTTGCACACGGAGGGCGTCGTAGTCTCGCCCCACCTTGAGTCCGGCTGGACGAAGTTGGCTAGCCCCTCCCTGCTGCCATAGTGCCCCACCCAGGCTTTTGGGCATTTTTCAAGGCGGACGAATTTGGGGACGGGACCTTCGGGGATTATTTTTGGCATGAAGCAGTTCAAGGCCTATTTTGCACAATAGGAGGGCGCCGCAAAGTCTCACCCTACTCCGAGTCCGCAGATTTATACAGCCCCCTCCCCAAGGCTATAGCCCACCCGTTTTTGCGACCATGGCGGACGAACTTGGGAACGGGACTCGGGATTTATTTTTGGATGTGGCTGAGCTCAAGATCTTATTTTTGGCACACTTGAGGCTCGGGCAAAGTCTCACCCATTCCGAGTAGTCCGCGCGACGGTTGGCCAGCCCCTCCCCCAAGGCTATAGCCCACCCGCTTTTGGGCATTTTGTGGGCGGGATGAACTTGCGACGGACTCCTTCGGGGGCTTATTTCATGTGGGCTGAGCCTGCATCCTATTTTTGCACACGGGGGCAATTGGTAAGTTCGCCCCATTCCCCGGTCCTCCGCTGGGATTTGAGTACAGTTCTCCCCTGCCAGTAGCCGACTCCATGGGTATTTTTATGGCGGATTAACTTGGGGACGGGACTCTGGGCTTATTTTTGCACTGGCTGTACGCTCATTTTTGTACAGGGAGGGCGCATCGTAAAGTCTCTGTCCTATTCCAGTCCGGTTGACGAAGTTGGCCAGCCCTCCCCCAGCGCTATAGCCCACCCGCTTTTTGGGCATTTTTATGGGCGGATGAACTTGAACGACCTTCTCAGCTATTTTTGGACGTACAGCCCCGTGTCCTATTTTGGCACACTTGAGGGTGCCTGCAGTCTCGCCCATCTCCGAGTCCGGCGGATTTGCCAAGGCCCTCCCTAAGGCTATAGCCTCCACCTGCTTTTGAGCATTTTTAAGTGGGGCGGACTAACTTAGGGACGGGTCTTCTGGGGCTTATTTTTAACGTGGCTGAACCTGCGCCCCATTTTTGGCGCCACACGGGGCACTCGCAGTCTCGCCCCATTCCGAGTCCGCGGACGAGTGGGCAGCCTCCCCAAGTGCCATAGCCCACCCATTTTTTTTGAGCATTTTTTGGCGGCGGACGAACTTGGGGGACGGGACTGGGCTTATTTTTGTAAGCACGGCTGTGCCCGCTGCCTATTTTGGCACACATTTGAGGGCGTCATAAAGTCACGCCCCATTCCGAGTCCGGTAGACGAGTTACCTGCCTCCCCCAAGGCTATAGCCCACCCGCTTTTTGGGCATTTACAAGCGGATTTAACTTGGGGACGGGACTTCGGGGGCTTGCTTGGTGCGTAAGCAGTTCAGTTGCCTATTTTTGCACACGGAGGGAACCCTGCAGTCTCGCTCCATTCTGAGTCCGGGCGGATTTGCTGGCTTAGCCCCCTCGCCCACCCGCTTTTGGGCTTTTTACGGCGGACGGCCCTAGACGGACTCTCGGGGCTTATTTTTGCGCGGTTGTGCCCGCGTCTATTTTACTTGCACAGTTAGGCGCTGCAAAGTCTCGCCCATTCCGAGTCCCGCTGGACGAGTGGGCTAGCCCTCCCCAGCTATAGCCCCACCCGCTTTTTGGCATTTTTGCGGTGGACGAACTAGGGGGACGGGACCTTCGGGGCTTATTTTGGGTACTGGCTGTGGCTGGCTCATTTTTTGCACAAGGAGGGCGCTTCGCAGTCTCGCCCCATTCCAGTCCGCGGATTTGGCGGGCCAGCCCTCCCCCAAGGCTATAGCCCACCTGCTGGGAGTGGGCATTTCTGGCGCGGATTAACTTAGGGACGTGGACTCCTTCGGGGGCTTATTTTTGGATGTGGCTGTGCGCGCGGTCTTTATTTTTTGTAGACACACGGAGGCACTCTGCAAAACTCTTGCCCCATCTCCGAGTCCGCGGACGAAAGCACAGCCCCTCCCCTGCCAGCCCACCTGCTTTTGGGCTTTTGGATATGGATTTAACTTGGGGACGTGGACCTTCGGGGTTTATTTGGGCGCGCTGTGCCCGCGGCCTATTTTTGGCACACGAGGGCGCTTCGCAAAGTCTCGCCCCATTCCGAGTCCGGGTAGACGGCTGGCAGCCCTCTCCCCTGCTGGCCATAGCCCATCTGCTTTTGACATTTTTATAAGGGATTTAACTTGGGGATGTGGGACCTTTTGGGGGTTTTATTTGGCTGACAAAGCTCGCTGCCTATTTTTGGGTAATACTGAAGGTGCCACAAAGTCTCGCCCCATTCCAAGTCCAAGGACGTAGTTGGCTGGCCTCTAAGGCTATAGCCCACTCATGGCATTTTGCGGCGATTTAACTTGGGACGGGACCTTCAGGGCCTTATTTTTGGATAATACAAACACGCCTACTTTTTGGCATACACGGGAAAAGCCAAAAAGTTCCGCCCATCTGAGTCCGCGGACGGGCGGCCAGCCCTCCCTGCTGGCTAGCCTCACCTGGCTGCATTTTACTATGTGATAACTTAGGGACGGGACTTTTTGGGCTGCTTGGCACGGCTGTGCCCACGGCCTACAGGCCAATGAGGGCGCTCGCAGTCTCGCTCCCATTCCGAGTCCGTTGATTAAGTTGGCCAGCCTTCTCCTCTGTTGGCCATAGCCCACCTTGCTGGGGTATTTTGCGGCGGACGAACTTGGGGATGGGACTCGGGCTTATTTTTGCCGCTGTGCCTGCGGGCCTATTTTTGGCACACGGAGGGCGAAAGTCTCGCCCATTCCAAATACGGCGGACGAAGTTGGCCAGCCCTCCCCTAAGGTTATAGCCCACCCATTTTATGGGCATTTTTATGGCGTGGACGAACTTGGGGACGGGACTCCTGGGCTTATTTTTGGGCGCTGCTGTGCCTGTCTATTTTTGGTGAATATCGGAGGGCGCTGCAAAGTCTCGCCCCATTCCCTAGTCCGCGGATTTGGTTGGCCAGCCCCTCGCCCACCCGGGCTTTTGGGCTTTGCGGGTGGACGAATCCTTGGGACGTGGGACTTTGGGCTTATTTTTTGATGTGGCTGTGCCCACGGCTCATTTTTTGTTAATAACTGGAACGGAAGCATG